>JBAMNC010000008.1:1200000-1688636 GCA_037902135.1 Cetoscarus ocellatus
ACATTTGAGTACATGTTACTCTCCTTGCAATCAACTCCTGCTACAGTGGTTGTTTTTATCCGTCCTGTCTCCCTTTTCCTGGTTCACGCTGATTGCACAGGCTGGACGTGATCATCCCTCCCCTCTTGCTTTCACTTGGCTCACTCAGACTCTACATGGATAAAATACAAGAGGAGTGCGGGAAAATTACCCGGGTAAAGTCCGAGTGAAAAACTCGGCTGTTTGCGTTCACACATACAGCTCACCCAGCTAAAGTCTGGATAATCTCAGGGTTTTTTTCTGCAAGTGTGAGTGGGGTTTAACATTCAAAATCTGCACCAAAAGATTTTTGAGTCTGGACTGGTTTTTAAAATGTAAGAGCACCACACATAAAGAATAATGACAAATTATTTAGCTGTTTTTCCTTCAGTGTGAAACCCAACCACCAGTGCAGCACTGCTCACTAGCAGACTAATTCACAAACTAGAAAGCCCTCGGTGAGCGCAAACCTCCGCCAAGGTTGCTCACATATCACTGTTTTATATATAAGCAATAGTTCCGTGATAAAGTTAGCGTCATATGTTTCATGACCCTGAAAACTCACACCTAGCACTCAGAATCATGTATTACAATCATGTAATCATGATTGTTCTCTCATGGTGGTTATCTTGATCACCACCAAAATCTAACCATTTTTAAGTTGGGCCATTACAAACATCTCCTGAAAATTTCAGCAAAATCTGTCCAGCAGTGTTTGCATAATTTTTCTAACAAGCAAACAAACATATGCCAGTTAAAAACATAACCTCTTTGGCAGAGGTAACAAAGCTTTGACTCTCATAGCTCAGAATCTCTTTTGGTCAAACCAGGTGGAAACCTCCAGGGCTGTAAATGGAGGCCAGTGTGAAAGTGCCAAAACCTGTAGTACCCTGAGTGTCCACTTGAGGCTGTCTGCAGAAATCTGACACCTTAATGATTAAGTGCTGGGGTTAATACATCTTAACAGTCTGGTTTAAAAACAACTTTAGTCTAAATGTATAATAAATCTACGTGCTCTCACTGTGAGGGGGGTTATTTTTTTTATATTGCGCCTGTTTTTTCTTTTATTGGGGACCTTCCTCTAGGAAAGTTGCTATTAGTAAGACAGCCCGAAGTCCTGCCTCAGCACAGTCTCTCTGTCTGTGAGCAGTTTCCGCTAAAGTTTGAGATGACGTGCAGTGTGGCAGCTTTCATTACGATGCATCCACAACTTTCCAAAGGCTTCCTTGATAATCAAACGGCTGATGCCACGCGGCTTTTTCCCAGTTCTTTTACAGTCTATGGCTCAATCTCGACCTAAGAGTAAAATGCTAAATGTGGTTAGCTGTGAGCAACTTGGTCCATTTTTGTTGAACAGTTTTGGTCTAACTCCTCGCCTTGTCAGTTTGGTTAAAGGATGCCACAGGAAATGTTATCTAATCCTTTTTTTGTTGCCACAAATCAAAATATAAATGTACTGTTGTCACCATGGCAGTGTCTTTGCACTTCCTGCATCTGTTGGCTTACTTCCTTTTTGGCATTGTTGACGATCCATTGAGGATGTGTGGGGCCTAATTTTGTAGATGTTTGATATTTAATATTTCAAACTAAAGTGGCCAGGATTAAGTTTCAAGAAGATAGGGGTGGGTAAAGTCAGTATAAACACAAATCCTACTTCACGCAGATAACCTGCAGAGGACTTAGCTGATTTTAAATGGAAGAGGGGGCTGAGGAGGAACTCTTTGTTTTCTATTTCACTTTTTCAGATAATTTTTTTTCTATAGCTGATCATAATGATGAGGAATTGTCCATATCAATTTATCAAACTTTTAATCACATTTCAGATACATGGGTGTCTATTGTGAATTAAATGAATGAGTAAATGCGATTAAAACTTTATAAAAACGTCAAACAGTATGTTGTATATTCATATTTGAAAATATTCCTAAAGAGACATAATGCACCCAAACTTTGTAAAACAAACTAGTGAAAACTAAATGTAAACATACATTACATTTTGTTTTTTAATGAAAAGATGCAAAAGTTTGTTTTACAAAGTCAAATTCCTGCAGGGTAACACATTCAGAATATTTCCTCTGGCAGGTTGTCCTGAAGTCGAGGAAAAGGCTTGATCACTTTTAGTCTTATTCTAAAGTCAATCTTGAAGAGTGCAGGGAAATAATAGTTAATGTCAAAGACCAAAGATACCAAAGACAAGTTAAAGTTTGAATAAATAACTCATATTTTAAGTTCAGTATTTGTACATTTAAAAGCATATTTATCAAAGGTTTGGTTCTGGTTGGTAGAAAAATCATGGATAACACTAAGATCATGGTATTGCCATAAAAAGTGGCCTGTCACACCTTATTCAACTTGAAATCAATCTCTGGTCTTGTATTTTTAACTTTGAAACCACATAAGCCAAGCATGCTGCACATTTTGATGCTGCAGACTCTTCTCTTTGCTGCCAGCTGTTTTCTGTGCTGACTATTTTATTTCACGCTGTAATTTCTGAAAACAAAACAAAAGAAAAAGTTAGAAAATGAAGTGTGACTGTCTTGCTTTATTGGCCTCCCCTCAAGTATTTTATTTTATTTAATGCTCAAACTTGGTGTGATGTAGAGGGCCCCACAGTGGGAAACAGTTTGCACATGAGGACGTTTTGCTCAGTTATGTCTCACATGGTGTCTGAATCCTGGAGAAGCCACTTAAAAAAAAATAATGAAATGCTTGACCTTTTGACCCTTTCAGCTAAGGCTGATCTGGGATTAAAATCTATATTTTTTTCAAAAAACTCAATTTATGATTTTAATCGATATTCTCCCTCTCAAGAAAAATAACACCCTCCAAGTGACACAAAAATTACATGAATCAAGCCTTGCCTTTATGTTATGAAATATGTTCCAAAACTAAACAGACAACTCTTATGGTAAAAGTGCATGCTATAATTTTGTCATAAAATGTTGATTATGTAGTTCTAGCTTACGCAGGCTTGTCTACATAAACACATACAAATACAAGCCTAAACATGTGCTATTAAAACTAAATATTTTCAGTATTTATATTTTCAACATTGCAACAACTTATGGTTAGAATAAATTAAGATAAAGATCTTGATTTTTTTATTTTTAAATCTTCTGCAGAAAATAACTTGAATTAATTGATTTAATCGATATATTGCCCAGCCCTGCTTTCAGCCATGAGGTGATCATAGCTACACCGTCAATCACATCTTCACCAGTTGTTTTGAAGTGTCCCCTCAAAGATGCCGGTACTGAATGTTAAACAGTCTGAACCGTGGCCGGGGGTCCAGGATGTGCCGCAGTCTTGTTGAAGGCACAGGGGGGTATGTTGTGTCCTCCCTGGGTTGAGACCGGTCCATTTGAACCCTGCAGTCTCTATCGGCTTATTGTTCGGCTCTGGCTGCGTCCCTCTCCACTGATGTCACAGCATTCCAGTTAGCGGATAAATGAGTTAGTGTTAGGGCAGATGAGCAGCATCGTGAATGCTGCTGCTAATAGTGGGTTAAAGGGCACAAGGAGAGCAGTGCAACTGAGCAAACACACGCCAGAACACCTACGCCCCTACTCCAACCCTTCATTCATTCTGAGTGTGATATGAATAACATGGAGATGTGGGGATTCTGACATAACTGGTACATAAATACATCAAGACACATGATTAATGTGGAGATCAGTAATGCCCCTAAAAGCTAAAGATTAATGCATGTTTTACTGCTATTTAGAATCAGTTCATTATCTTACCAACATCACTCTGACATCTCTTCACTGCTGTCAGTCATTATCCTTAGGGCCCCATAAAATCTTTTTTATATTTCCCCAAATTCCATTTTAGTTTTTCCCATATACAGTTTTTTTTGTTTTAACTTTTTGAAAATTCATTTTTAGTATGTTATGCAAATTTAACCCAAAAACACTGTTTAAAGTAGTGAAATATAATCATTCACTCTTCAGGTTGTCCTCACATGTGTCTTTATGGGTCCATCTAACACAGGGGTTTCCAAACTATGACCCGGAGGCCAAATACGGCCCCTGCCCATTTTAAATTGGCCCCCTGAAACAGCTGAATAAATAAATACATTTTGATTACAGCAGCAAGCACCATCAATCATGCACATTTTCTGCCATATTTACTTTGTCACAAGGTCTCATTTACAAAGTATAATGCAATATTCATCTTCAAGCACCAACAGTCTTCCAGTTTACTCTTGTTTTGTGTCTGACAGAGAAGACAAGCCGTCAGTGTCTCCCATCTCTGCTGCTCAGAATGTCATTCTCGCCCTGACGCGGTGTGAATCCTGTGATAGCTCGGGGTTACAAGGGCCCCTTGTCAGGTGATAAGCCACCCCTAAACTTTAAAACTTTAACTTAAATACACTAAAAGTGAGGTGCGGCAAGTGGCCTGGTTGTCCATGCATTCCTCTTTAAGTGGCCCTCAATGTAGAAAGTTTGGACACCCCTGACCTAACAGTATGTTGACAAAATTTGCCCAACATTTGATCGCCTGACACATAATAATCGTTGGGAAAGTGCTCTGCCCTGTACTTTGGAGTTAGCCGGGAGTTTTGTATCTTCTTTTCCAACTTAGCGGGTGACTTAGGTGGCCGCTTCAACATGTTTACATTGTTGATGAGGGGAGGAGGAGGAGGAGGAGGAGGAGGAGGAGGAAGAGGGAAAGTGAAGCATGTATTGTCCCCAGCCTTATACCCCTTTCACACTGGCCAAAAAACCTGTTTAAACACGGTAACAATTGGCTCCTGTAGGCAGTGGGAAAGGGTCTAATCGGCATTTAGACCCGGGTCGACTGACCCTGCAAGCAATGCTGGTTTTTATTAGGGGTGTAAATCACCATTTTCATGACGATATGATATGATATGATATCGATTCTTTTCGCAAGTTGGCGTATCCCTTTAATGGGTAAGTGGTCCGTGTAGATGGATGGATGGATGTACCTCTAAGGCAGGATGGAGAACTTCCTGGTCTTAAAATAGGATTATTTACAACCACTTGGTTTCCTAAATGCCAGAAGTCAGGAGGCCAGGAAGAGGCTCATGCTTGAGTTTCTGGATCAGGTTTTTTTTGTCTTGTTTGGTTTGTTTTGCCTCAGACATCATACTGTTCATGTTTTCCGTTCATTTGCATTTGGAAAGCTTGTTAAGCCACTTTTTTGTTGAATCCTAGCGCAGCCTAAAGGATGAGTACAGAGTATAAGTGTCGCCAATGAGAGGCTTATCTCAAACAAATAACTGCTCCTATCAAAACCCCAGTACATGACTGTGCACTGCTAATAAGCTCAGGCAAGCATAGTTTAAGTTATCTGATAAAGGCAAAACAAATATGAAGAACAATGTTGGCTGTTAAGGATGGCAGACATCTTGTAAGCTCAAGTGACGTATTGATTTTGGTCTGAAGGGAACAGAAAAGACAAAACAGATGTTGTACATCTTCTAAATCTCATCTGAATAAATGTCTTGCTAAAATAACCATGTCATTCTCCATCCCCTGGATTGTTATTTGTAATTGGAGAGATGTGCTTGGAGCTGTTCAGTACCTGAATATCCACATATTGTGAGAACAGATAAAGCCCTGTCTTTTCTTTGAAATGGGACAAAGTTGAAGCATTCATCATCAGCAAACTAAGGGATCTCAAACAAGGAACAGAAAGTGTTTTATCATTTAAAACTTGTAGGTTTTGGTTGTCGTGCATGTGGTGAAGAGCATCAGAAAGAGACAAATGACTGAGAAGTGTCAGCACAAAGTAGGAAACATACGTAAACCCCACCTCAATGTGGTTATTCCAGGCAGCACATCCTCAAATATGTCTGAGAGGTTACTTGTGGTCATCTAGTAGATAAAAATAAAATATGAGCCTTTGAGAATCATCAGTAATGGAAAGACAGGTCTACTCTTTTCACCAGCACCAAGCATTAAAGGGAAATGAGTCACAGAACTTTAATTTTGTTGTTATCATAGCTGTACATTTATTTATAGGGGTGGCCCTATGATTCAATACTATCATGATGCTTGGGTCCTGATTTGATTTAATTATGATTCTTAAAGGGATATTTCAGTATTTTTGAAGTTGGGCTATATCAGATACTTGACAGTAGTCAGTGAAGTTGTTGAAGGGGCTCCCAGCATCTTTAAGGAGAGCAAGCTTAGACTGCCGGTAAGGGACACTGCTGTTGGCTGGTAGTTATTTCTTTAACTGTAAAAGTTGAAATGTGTGAATACAAGCCACAAAAATACGTTGGGTCGAATGTATGAAAGGGTGAAAAATTTTGGCATGCTTTAATTATCCTCCAGGAAGTCTCAATATTTGATTTGATTAGATTAGATTAGATTAGATTAGATTAGATTAGATAGATTTTATTTAGCCCTTGGGAAGATTCCCTCAAGAAATATGGATGCCAGCAGCCCAGCAAGCACATACGGTTAAAAAAAAGCACACAGGTATCAGAAAATTAAAAAAGGTGGATATAAATAGAAATGTTGTGTTGGCTGGTTTTTCAGTAAGGTTAGCTTAGCATTAGCTTTGCTGTCATAGGCTTTTACTTTCCCTGGGTGGTGCCAAGTAAGAGGAGCTGTATTTCCCCAGTATTTTGTCCTAATAATAATAATAGGAAATCAGAAATCTATATATCTCACTTCTATTGAATATATTGAATATGAAAATATACGTAATTATCTTTATGTATGTGAAATCAAGATACTGTTGTTGGTGGAAATATTTTGTTTGCAGTGTCCAAGCAAGAGTGTGCATGGACACAGTGGTTTATGAGTATGTGCATAACATCTGCATTGGTTTGTAATAACTCAACAGCACCATCGTATTGACTTAAAGAGTAATTGATAGGGTGAGCACGTGCCTAAAACGTTAAATATCAGTATCAGCTGATATTGAAATTTTTGCTGATATTTACAGCTGGTGTGTTGGCAATACATCAACAGCAATATTGCCAAAATACACAAATGTCCTACGATGTCTCACCTTATTATCGCTGCATGGGTGCACGTGAAAAGAGTTAAACGTTAAATGTTCTTTTTCTTGTTTTATATATATATTCCCTCACACAAATAGACTGTCACATTGAAAGCAACAAGTCAGTTTTCATAAAGTAGACTTTGTGTCCTTGACGAAAGGTATCAGTATTGACAATAATGAGTTCAGAAATATCAGCACATCGGAAATCGTTGGAAATCCAATATTGTGCATTCCTAAATTGATTTTCTGAAGAACCAAAAGTTTTATTAAATGTTGGAAATTAATTAAAAATACAGACACTTGGCAGCCGTGCATCAATATACTATCTCCACGCCAAATATCACAATACTATGATGCATTGATTTTTTTCACACCTATTTCTTTATGATTTTCTCCTGTTTCTCATTGTGTCTTCATCGTGCTTCACTGATACCATAGATCCTTCTAATATTTGCTGATTTACAACTACAGTGAGCTCGATGGTGCAACAGTAATACGTCTTGTGCTTATACTGTAACACTTTCTTCTCCACAGGTTGCCAACATGCTGCAGTGAGTGATGCTCAGGGTCTTAATATTAACAATGGCCATCTGGGGCGTTCAAGGATGCTCCGACTCAAAGAGCTGCCCCACGCAGCCGTCCACCAATTCCTCCAAGGACTTCTGTTATTCAGCCAGAATACGAAGCACTGTGCTCCAAGGCCTGCCTTTTGGAGGGGTGCCTACTGTCCTTGCCCTAGACTTTATGTGCTTCTTGGTAAGTTCTGTCAGCTTTCTGGGGTCCAACAAGGACCAGGATCTGTCCTTAAGGAAACCATCTCTTCTAGATGATTCACGGTGACAACAACAACACGTTAAGACCCTGAGTTAAACAGAATTGTTAAACTTGATTCACAACAACAATACTCTGACTTGCACCTTTCCTTCCTTAGTTGCCAGAGTTTTCAAATTTAGCTATGTTTTTAACACATAAAGTAGTCAAAGCATGATTCTCCTACTTGAATGTTTTTACACATATTCTGTTGCAACCACAAAATGTTGTTGGATTACAGTTGTAGTTCATTATCTCCCACCTCTTCCCTCCAGGTTGTGTGTTTTCTCTGACAGTAAAATTTCCAGGAAGGTGTTTTTAAAGGATAAACAGAACTGAGCATTTGGGACGTTTTGTTCAACAAGTTTCTGTAAATAAAGAAACTATGAGTGTTCACATCCAGTGTTTGTTTTGTTCTTTTAGATGCTGCTGGTTGTGTTCTCTTTCTTGAGAAAAGTAGCATGGGATTATGGGCGCCTGGCTCTGGTGACTGACGCTGACAGGTAATAAAAACAAAGTATTAAGGCTTCCTGGTTTTTCAGGGTCAAAGAAAGTTCTAACATCATGGTTTAAATGCACTGATTTATAATATACTGATGAAATTCGATTTGTTAGCATGTATCAGCAACAACTGTAAATGTATACTCATCAAAAAGAGTTTAGAAATGTTGTTTTGGTTAATAGTTTCTCCCTTTGTTTTTTTTTCAATTCTTGGAAAACCTGATTAGTCACCTTTACAACAAGGTACAACTTGTAAGGATTGTGCATTTGTGGAATGAGTAACACAGCTAAGCGTGAGGGTAGCACCTAAAAGAATGTCAAATTCCCCTGCAACTGGAAGCTGGTGTTCTGGTATGCAGAGTGGCAGCATTATTTGGTGCCAGTGCAGTTTCCAAACTCAGGACCAAAGTAGACTGAAGTCAAAGGCAGACCTTGAAGTGGGCATCCCAGGAACACAACATCCCAAGACCGGTTCCTCACCCTGACTTCTCTGAGGAACTGTGACTTGCAATAAAAACTCTCAGTTTTGGGCCGAAAACGGAGTCGTGTAAACACGACCTAAAAGAAAACAGGATAAGAGGACTGAGGAAACGCTATTATGAGTTGAAAATGAGGAAACACAGGAGTTAAGACTAAAATGAGAATAAAAAAATCATGGTAATGATGTGATAAAATCTGCTAAAGCAGGACAATGAAAAGGAAATCGATTAACAGAGGATAAATTCTGAAACAATAAATCTGAACTGAAATGCACAATTCTTACAAGTTGTACCTTGTTGTCATTTTATGATATAAAATACAATACCAATTGGTGCTATTAAAGGGGAGAAATTCAACTGAATATCAACTAAATAATGTTCCAGACTTTTTTTAGGAGTATACATAATGATGTCTGTTTTGTCAATGATGAAGCCAGAATTGTGCTAACCTCATTAACATCCCAAACGTGTTTTATCAGTCAAAATTTTTTATTAGAAATCAATGTTTAAAGATGATTTACTCTGTGATAACCTTAACTTTACTCCCTCCAAAACAGCTCACCCTGCAAGATAACAATATGTGACACTGTTGACTTTTTGATAGTTGATCGTAATGTGGCAGCACTTGGCCTCTGTGCCTGATACCATGACATTATTCATACACATTCAGACATTATTACTCGCCTCAGGTCAGAGAGATAGAAGGGTAAACAGGGACAAAAGTCATGCTAAAGACCAAGTTAGAGCCTTTTTTTGTTGATGCATGAGAGTTTTCAGCTAATGGTGCTTCTGACCTTATTGATTTATCAATCAAACGACGGTGTAGTTTCCACTTGGCTGCTGTTCAGCCACAAAACCAAAGAAAAGACAAAGAGGGAAAATCAATATTCTTGTTTTGAAGGTGGAGTAACATTTCTTCCAATCTAGACACAGACGATACAAGAATGTACACCCGACAGCCAGACTGCCAGTCAGCATCAGCAGTTTCCGTTTCAATGGACAGAAGCCTTCTGCGTTGCTCAACCATGTCACTTTTCCATGGTTTCTTCATTTTACACCAAAGTGACCAAACTGGCTTTAAAATGAGCCTGGAAAGGAAAAGTAGCTTTTAGCACTATAAATGCATTGACTGTCAGATTCTCAGATCGTGTTAAGGCCCCTAAGTCCTCCAATAATGCAAGCTGATATGCTGCCAAATATATTGGCATCACTTAAGACTGATGTAACAGCCTAATCGAAGGTTATTAATGGATATCTGAGCAGCCAAAGAGGCACCTCGCAGCACTGACTGACTCTGCCCCATCGTGAGGGTGAAACAAGGGAACTGTTAAAGTAAAGGAGCAAACCAGGCTGACTTTTTTACCGACCCCTTTGACTGTGAACCCCGGAAAGCGCACGACACAGTGCTCCATCACCTACATCCCCCCGCTGTGTCTGTGGGATGTTGCAGCCTCTCTGTTTTTGCAGCTGCGTGTGAGCAGAGAACGAGGTTTCAGCATGATGAGAGGCCGGGAGGGGGGTGGCAGCATGAGACACTTTTGTAAGAGACGGGAAGTGAAGTTTGTTATCTCATGACAGTGCGCTAATTTAAACCAGTCCGTCTGTTGAATTCCTGTAACTTCTTTTTTTTTTTTTTTAATTTTTAAAGAACATTAGGAACAAAGTTCAGGCATAATTCACACAAGTCCAGACAGGTATACAATAGCGATCATGGATACAGCAATGGGGACATTACAGCAGAAATGAATAAAAATAGAAGTTAGACAAAAGTATATAAGTATTTACTTCTTATAAGAGGGGTAACAGGCCTAGTTACTTTTAGGGAAGCCAAGTAGAATGTAAGATGAGGGCTGAGGGCCAATGTGTTTTAAGTATGGTTCCCAGAGCTGATAAAACATCCCAATGAAGAATGCAACAAACAA
This sequence comes from Cetoscarus ocellatus, assembly GCA_037902135.1. Taxonomy (NCBI): domain Eukaryota; kingdom Metazoa; phylum Chordata; class Actinopteri; order Labriformes; family Labridae; genus Cetoscarus; species Cetoscarus ocellatus. The sequence continues at coordinate 1,210,715 of JBAMNC010000008.1, forward strand.
GCAATATATTCATTTGGGATACCGTCAATAATCAGGTTATGCCAGGACTTTTTTGAGGGAGCAGAGTCTTTAATCTAGAAAAGCGAAATGTTCTTTCTGGCAGCAAAAGTCAGTAGATTAAATTGTCTTTTGTGATTTACATTCACAATATGGCGATCAGGAAAACCAAGGAGAAGGCACATTGGATCCAGGTCTACTGATACTCCAAAAATAGCTCACAGTTCTTTTACAATGCCTGACCAGTAGTTTTGCAGCTTAACACATGTCCAAAAACAATGAATGAAATTACCAATATCAGTGTTACATTTACAACAGATAGGGGAAGTCTTAGAATCCATTTTTTTTATTAAGGCTGGAGTTGTATAAATCCAGTGGAGAATCTTGAATTGGGTTGACTTAGTACGGTTACAAATGGAGATTTTCATAGCCTGCATACCCTCTCCCATTTTGAATCCTCAATAGAGATTCCAAGATCTCTCTCCCACACCTCCCGAGTAGTTTGAGAAATCAGAGACGAACTTGTGTTTGAGTTCAGTACCCTATAAAAAAAACTGATTTGTTTCATAGACACCTGCAACAGTAAGGCACGTTCCACCTCTGAGATGTCGAATTCCTGTAACTCCTGAAAAGTGAATGTTAAACCTTTGCAGAGAAAAGCGAGGAGTCATCAGATAGGGTGCGACTTTTGTTTGAGTCTCAAAAGTCATAATTTTATAGAAGACAGATGTTAGGATTTGTGGTGTGCTGTTGAACATTTTATGCCAGATCCATTGAGAGTTTGAAGTGTTTATTCCAACTATTTTTATTGATTAAGGAATTCTGTTTAAATGCAGCAACATAAGTAGCCTCTAGGGATGCAACTAGGGATGAAAGATTTATCGTTTTTGGATCAAAATCAATATTAGATGATGAATAATGTGTTATGTGCTTTTGGTCATTGATTTCCTTACTATTATCTATACTGTAAGCATAGTGCATATTGCACTGAAGCTTGATTTGAAGAAAATTGTAAATCAAATTGAAATTGCAATATCTGCCAGAAAAATCACAGTTCGATCTTTTCCTAAAATCGTTCAGCCCTACATGAAACAATACACTTAGCCCACGGTTCAGTACATACAGAGTTTTTTGGTCATGGTTTTTGGTTCAGTTTCAACAACTTGGCCAATGCAGACCCCTTTTTTATATATAAAATGCTGTGGAATAGATCTTGTTTATCTTTAAGTGAATCAGTGATTTTTTTCTAAGGGTAAAAAAAACCAGACATTTCCTTAAACCTTCATTTAATACTTGGCCTCTCACTGTTTTTCCAAGTTAATAGCATGGTAGTGTTTTGTTTAAAATGTTCCCGTGACCTTGGATCACATATTCCCACATATTTCCCTCCATGTTTGTTTATTGGTGAGGATATTAGGGGGATGTTAGATTTTGACCCAGCTGTTCTTTTGCCTCTCCTTTCACCAGAAGAATGGATCAGCGGTATAGTCGTCTGGATGATCGGGAATAGTAGGTCATCTCCATCTATTGTAGACTCACTAACTTCTTCTTCTCTCCACTTCCTCTCTGTAGTTAACCTCCCTCGTACCTCTCTCTGCCCAGGCCGCTGTGGGTTTCAGCCTGCGTCACTCTTGATGGTTTTTCCTCCTTCAGGCGTTTCTCAGCAACAAGCTCCTAATCATTCTTCCCCCTCTGTCCACTCGTATGTCTGCTGTCGGGTGTCTCTGTCCTCTGTCACTGTCCTAATCAGATCTGTGTGTGCTAATCTGTGTATTGACCTCTTTATCAAGCTCGGGCTTCTTCTCTCTGAGCGCGCCGCCTGAGCCGCGCAGACGGGATCCGTACAGGGAGAGGTAATTCTCCCCTGATGGTTGTTGTTAGTAGACGGGCCCTAACGTGGTACGCCTGCAGTGTCCTGTCTACTAGAGCTGAGATGAGATGTTCGTACTCCTTACAGGAATGTGAGAGGAGGACTGACGGTGGATAACAGCCGCAGGCTCTCTTCTCATTCCATTAGACGTCTCTTAGCTCCCTCGGTGACGTCAGCCTTAATGTAGCACCGAATCAATGCTGGATTCCTGCAGAGTCTGGGCCCTCCCCGCACTTATCTAGTTATGTTGTATAAATTGACCTGACATGACCTTTCTTATGTAATAATGTAATCTTCAGCCCTTCAGCTGATACCAATACTGTAAATACACACTTATTTTGGTTTAAGCAACATCAGTTTTTCCCTTTACTGGAATTTGCCCGTTAGTGTTATTTGATAGCCTGTTTTAGAAACAGAAATAAAACAAGAAGACAAGCAACATTTTACTCTAATCCAATCCACTTTATTTGTATAGCACATTGAAACAACAAAAAATGTCTCCAAAGTGCTGTACGTAGAATAAATAAAACAAACAGTCTACAGTAAATGATAAATTCCTGTTCATAGGCAGGCATTCATAGTAGTAGTAGTTTATTTCACGACATGTAAAAAAAATAGAATAAATGACTATTGTAATTATGCAATAGTGGACAAACGTAACAATATAATACAAAACTGACAAATATGAAAAAAACCGTATACATATTGTACATGCATACATTTGCAAAAAGGAGTGAGAAGAAGTAATACTTATTTAATCCCACCCCGATCAATAACGTATTATTTGGCTTCCTTATCGCAGCCCTCATGTGAAAAAGTACTGCGCATGCGGCGACGTCAGCGTTTCACCCTGAAACACTGAATCGCGTCTACACGGAGCCAGACAAAGATACGTTTTCAAAACTTTCCTCTCTGGAGCCGGTTTTTGAAAGTTTGTGGATTCAGGCATTCCGGGCACCATTCTTGTGTGAACTGGAGGCAAAAACGCAATGAAAACTCTCCATTTTCGCCCATATTCGTTTTCGTGTAAACAGGGCCTAAAAGCCTAAATGTATACCCAAATATTTTATATAACAAAACTGGCAATAATAAACATAATTTTCTTCTCACATTTAACCCTTGGACTTCCACATTAAGAAATACATTTGTAAAAAATTATTGGTTGGTAAAATTGTGTTCCTGCCTCTTCATTTAGCAACATTTTAGGTTTTATTTTTCAGATCAACCAATCAAGAAGCAGATATGCAGGTCAACTCGCAGGTTAACTTATCTGTTCAGGGTTATTCTGGGCATGGATGGATTTCTTTAATTTCTTCAAAAATTGAATTTGTTTTTTTTCCCATACAAAGACATCAGAGTGGGCACAATTTGTTAAATTAACCTTTAACCTTGCTCTTACTCTGTGAGTTTTCTGGGGAGCTGTGCAGCACAGTCACTTCCATTTTTTCCCCCAGTTTTTAGACAATGATCTTTATGTATAGCAGCACTACCCAGTGGATATAATTAGTGTTACATACAATATTCAAAGAGGTAATTGAGGATAAAAAGGCAAAGATAGGTTTAGAGAGCTTTAAAAACCGCAATATGGCGGCCAAAAAAGTCAACCGTGCGGTCACAATGCCAGTCAAAGGGTTAAACAAGATAACAGCTAAATAAATAACTACATTTAAATGAGGCAATTTCCCGTGAATAGCACCATCACCAAGCTTCATCTGCCTCTTTAAGAGCTTCCAACAGCACTGTAGTAACCTGCTTATAAAAGTGAGCTCATTTGTGCACAAGTTAAAATTGTTTCCTTGTGTAATGGAGCTCACACTTTTAATTTAGGATAATTTATTCTAATTAAACTACAGATTGACAGGACACTCTCCTGGGACAGTCCTGACAAAGTTTCTGAAATTAAAAAAAAAAAGATCCTCTCATGAAGAAAATGAAACCAGCTGTAATTCATGCCTCAAACTTCAGTCTTTTAATTTATAATCTGAAGCATAGAGTGCTGCAGTGACGGGCTGTGTTTGTAGACCAACCTGAAAGTTTAGCAGGAGGGGGATCCTAGCGGTGTTAATTTTGTTGACTAATTATTTTCGTCATAGTTTTTATCAACAACCTTTTTTCCCCTGATGAAAACTAGACAGCAACTAATAAAAAGTGCACATGGACAAAAACTAAAACGAAATTAACTGACATTTTCATCAACAAATAAAAACTAGACTAAAATGTTTGACAGAGACTTAATCCAATCAGACCTAATTTGGTCATGTAGAAAGTAGGGACAAGTAAGGAATATATCCAATCACAGCTACTTTGGTTGTGTGGAAAGGTTGGATGAGTTAAGAGGGACATCCAATCACAGCTGCCTTAGCTTGGTGGTGGTGGGATAAGTTGTGGAGCGATCCAATCAGAGCTCCTCTCTTTATGAATTGATATATTCATGTAGAGCAGGTTCACTCTTTGTTGTCAGTTCTGGTATTGTAACTGAGATGCTCTGCCAGGTAGCCTAAATAAAGGTGACTGCATTTCACACAAAAGTTCAATGTCTGTTAATTTATACAATAAAACTTTACTAGATCCAATAAAGAGTTATTAGATGTTTAATTTTATCCAAGTGTAAAACATGACTTCAGAAATTCAAGGAAACATAAAAATGCCTCACCCTTTCCACTTCATATTTTAGTCGACTAAATTTGCAGTAGATTTCATCGACTAAAATGTTGTGAAATTTCATCAAGTAAATCTAGACTAAAATTAAACAATTTAGATGACTAAATTATAACTAAAACTAAAAGATATTTTAGGCCAAAGACTATAATTAATACTAAATTAAAAAGTGCTGTCAAAATTAACACTGGATCCTAGTGGCTGGAAAATGGCTGGAAATAGACTGGAAGTGGGCGGGCATTTAGCTGGAAGGGGAAAATTCTAGTGGCTTCATCTGTATCCGTCAGAAGTTAAAAAATCTACAGATAAGATGATGAACTTTTTAAGGCTCTTATTTGCCAAACTATATAGAACTAATGATACAACATAATGATGTAACGTAATTCCTATAATTAAGTCTTTTGAAGTTGAATTAAAGGTCCTTAAGTTGACAAGTGCTCCAAAGGCTCTGCAGGATAAGCCCCCTAAATCAGCCTCTTGATGATTGTTGCATTTCTCTTGTGATTGTCCTTTTCTCTAGAGCTTAGCCTCCTAACTTTTCACCACAACCTTTCCTCTGACAGTGACTGTTCTCAACCTGTGAAAGTAGGCTCCTACTGCGGCATGAAATGTGGCTGCAGAGATTTCCCCTGTGGTCGAACTGTTAACCAACACAAATCCTGTGTCTGTACCACAGAAGGTATCAGGGATGAATCTCTGCAGTCCCATTTTAGGGCGTGTGTTTGTGTGTTATGTTGTCATCTTGTCTGCTCTGATGGTAATCCCCCAGTCATGAGACATAAAGCACTAACATCTCCTCAGGATGTATGTCAGCGTTTGTTATTTGTGTTTTCTCTGTGCAGCGTGGCCTCTGCATTGACATCAGACACACCAGAGCGCTACGAGCGGCTTACCTCAGTTTCCAGCTCTGTCGACATAGACCAGAGAGACACAGTAAGTCCTCAGTGCCGAAAGCATAAACATTTTATGATCCTGATCAGTGATTCTCAGCTGGGTCATGACCCCAAAGTGGGTCACTGAGCTGTAAAAATAACAACAATAAAAGACTATGTCAAAAAAATCATTGTTGTAAATGTGCTGTGAGAGGACATATATATCTGTGTGCTTTTTATTGTTATATTTGGGTACAAGAGCTGTTTTTTGTTCTATGATGATGACTTGATTTCTTGTAGGACTGCGAAAATAAATCCCAGTAATATCATTTTTGCAGTATGAGCCTTCACAGTAAACACACCACAGCAGTCTGAATTTGTCATACTAGTTTAGAAACAACTTTTTTTAATGCTGTCAAGCAAAGTTTTGAGGTGCAACAACCCATCTTTCATGCCTTTAATGGAGTCATATAAAGCTTTTTTACAGCTCCATTTAGATTTATGTGTGGCAATTTTTGTGTCAGTAAAGTTTATTGGATTTTTTGAAGTTCAGAAAAAAATGCCTAAATGTACCTTTTTACGACAGTATCTGATGATACCCATATAATACCAGTAATATCATGCATTCCTAGTATGTAAATGTTTATTTGTTCTGTTAATGCCTTATACCATTTGACAAACAACTGCATTAAAGTGTTTAACAACATTAATATTAAAGAATCATTCAAAAGTTTTCTTAAATTTAATTTATGCTGCAACACACTGCTCACAGTTTTAATCAGGTGGAATAATTAAACAGAAAAAAAAAAAAAAAAACAACTCTGATAATTTTTAAGACTATTAAAAAGTAAAATAGCTTTCTGTTATATATCGACATTTATTTACTAAAAGTAATAATTGATTGAATTTAAAATGTATTAAACCTGCTGCATACTTGTGATCATAACTTGTGATTGCCCTGCCACACCATTTGAGAACCACTGCGCTAGGACACGGAGTAAAACCTTGTTTAAACTCCATATCCTTTGTAAAATTATCACAATGCATATTGTTATTGCCATTTTGAACCAAGCTATTTGACATTATATATTTTTCTATTATCGTTTAGTCCTTATACAGACATGGATAAAATTATTGGTTCCCTTCCATTAAAGAAAGAAAAACCCACATGGTCACTGAAATAACTTAAAACTGACAAATATAATAATAATAAATAAAAATTTACTGAAAATCAACTAATGAAAATCTGATATTGCTTTCGAATTGTGGTTCAACAGAATTATTTTAAAAAACAAACTAATGAAACTGGCCTGGACAAAAATGATGGTACCCCAAGAAAAGATTGAAAATGAATTGTCAAGGCCGCAGAAACCCTGTGGTTATAAAGCACCTTTTGGGCATGTTTGATTTTTCATATTTCTTTTTTCAACCGGATGTTTTTCTAATGCTGCGCTTTCACCAAGCAGTCTGGTTCAGTTCGGCTCAGTACGGTACCTAAATACAGGTGTTTCCACTGTATTTGGAGAAAAGGTCCAAATAACCAACCTGTGCTGTCCCACTTTTTGTCACCCCTCTGAAGGGGAGTTGGTGTACCAAACCGACCCTAAAGGGTGGAGCTAAAATTGCTGCAGTCTGTTGATTAGTCACAAAAATCATAAATTGTCATGCAACAGCAGCTAAAACAGAAATATATACTTCACCATTTTCAAATAAGCCATGGATTAAAGTGATTTGTTCACTGCTGTAGCTCCATGGACAACTTTAATGGTGGAGGTTGTCCATTGCTGCTCTTTGTTTACAAACAGGCTCACACCACGGCTCTTAAAAAGGTACACCAGCTTTTTTTTGTTCCTGTTTTGCCTCACTCCTGAGTCCATGTCAAGCAACGGTCTGGTGTGCTTGTTGTGACTAGTATTTTTTACCACGTTATGTTATGTTATCTTCTACTTTCATCGTATTATCTTCTTCTGATCCTAAAGAGAAGAGAAGAGGCTTTATTTTGTTGACCTACCGCCGCAGTGGTTTGTGTTAGAGATGTGACGTTCGTGAACGAGTCGAGTCTTTTGAACAGCTCTTTTAAGTTGTGAGTGAGCCATTCGATTTCAAGCCATTCTTAAATGCAAATTGCCTGCAAAAACAAACTCACAACTGCAAATCAGTTCTCATCGTTCACTTAAAGAAGCCGTTCAAAAGACTCGACTCCTTCTTGAACATCACATCTAGAGCGCAAACCACCGCGGACGTGCAGCTGCCGGTGGAAAAGCAAACAGATCAGGGTTTACTGCTCCAAAGCGTCCTGACCTGTACCGAACCAAACCGGACCCCTCAGTGGAAACAAAGTTGAGAAAGCTTTGAGATGTTGGACATTTTGATTGTGTCTCTCTAAATGAGGTGGCTGTGAGTCCTGAAGCTTGATCAGTTGAAACCACTGATTCAGGATGGACAATATATTTTATTTAACTTCTGTTAAAACACACTGTCTTCTTCTTCAGGGCTTCTGCTCCTGGTTAACTGCCATCTTTCGAATCAAGTGAGTAGTCACGGCATATTAAACATGAAACATGTGGCTTGATTACTTGTCTGTATCATTGCCCTCATTTGATCTGGATTGTTGTTGTGACCTGCAGAGACGAAGAAATAAGGGAGAAGTGCGGTGAGGATGCAGTACACTACTTGTCTTTTCAGCGACACATCATCGGCCTGCTGGTCGTGGTCGGCGTGCTCTCTGTGGGCATTATTCTACCTGTTAACTTCTCTGGAAACCTACTTGGTTAGTACTTCAGGAAGCGTTATTGTGTGTTGATGTGAGAGATATGCATGATTTATTCTCTTTTTTTCAACTTCTCTTTTTTGAGACATGTTTATCCATACTTCAAACCAACACAAACACTAAATGATAATACATAAAAAGATAAGATATATAAAACTTAAGTGAAAACAAATAAAAAACAAAAATAATAATACGACTTTTAAAAAATGAGATTTCAGGAGTTATAATTATACACCGTGGAGGATGTCAAGTGCCCTAAATTGTCATTTTTTTAAGGGTTTTTTGTTATGGTAGTCCATAAATGGCTACCATGTTGAGTAAAACATATTAATCTTCCTCTCAAGGTAAATTTTATTTTTTCTAACTGCAAATGTTTCATTAATTATTCATCAAAGCTTGATAAACTGGAGGGTTTTTTGTTTACAGCACAGCAGAAATTTTCTTCTTACTAACAGTGTCACAGAGCATATTACAGTCTTCTGGTTGTTTGATAAAAAGAGCTCCGTAGCAGGTGACCCAGCCTCAAACATGACAAGAACTGAGTTTGGTTTGATATGTTTCTGGAAGATTTCAGATAAACTATGGAATATTTGATCCAGTAGTTGACGATGCTTGAACAAGCCCAGAACTGCATGTTTTATTTTTGATATGTTATTTATTTATTTATTTATTTATTTTACCTTAATTCCCCAAGTATTTATTTGGTTTTTGCATCCTGTTAAGAAACAGCAGCTGCTCTATCAGGACTTCACACATTCAAACAATAAAAATCTAAACAAAACAATATTATTAAGACTCCAAAGTCTTAATACATGAATACATTTACCGACCACTCACTGTAGCATATAGATCCTTACATAATAGATAAATAATAAGATAATAATAAAAGACATGTGCAAAACTTAGTACATTTTTAAGAGCCAAGGAAATCATGTTGTGTGAATTATCTGTTACTGTTTTAACATCAACAAAACTCCAGAATGTCAAGATTCTCATTGCTGATGTGCTGTTTTTCTTCTTCTACAGAAAACAACGCCTACAGTTTTGGGCGAACCACTATAGGAAATCTGGATACAGAGTGAGTTATTGTCCTTTTTAATTTGTCATATTACCCCACTCATTCTTGGGCACATCTCGACCATTTGGTACCAGCTTAACCCATTTACGTGGTGTACTAGGTGTGGTGTTTCACCCCTTAATAAGGTTTTAAGGCAAGCTAAACTGTGATAAAAATGTTATGTCAAGACACCCCCTAGACCAATAAATAGTCAGAGTATCATCACTGTGGTTGTGGCGTCATAAATTAGATTAGTTTAGATTAGATTAGATTTGATAGAACTTTGTTTATCCCTTTGGGAGACTCCCTCAGGGAAATTAAGATTCCAGCAGCACGATTTATAGCAGATAAGAAGATGTATAAAAAAGAGATATAAACAGAAATATAAATAAATATAATTAAAAATAAAAAAAAAAATATGGCTACTGGCTGGCTACTTCTCCTTCCTGTCCTCAGTCTTCCTGTTACTCCTCCTCCCGCCTAGTGAGGAGTTTTACTGTCTGATGGCCTGAGGGACAAAGGAGTTTCTCAGTGTGTTGGTCCTGCTCTTGTGAAGGAGCAGTTTTGGGCTGAACAGGCTCCTTTGGTTGCTGATGGCGGTGTGCAGAGGGTGACTGGCATCGTCCAAAATGTCCAGCAGTTTACTTAGTGTTCTTTCCTCTGCCACCGTCACCAGAGAGTCCAGCTTCATGTGGGATGTTACATGAATTAAACCCTCTTGTGTTACCCTTGATATTTAAAGCTGTGTGTGGAATAAAGCTTTTTCATTACTGTGGCATAAAGTAGGGATGTACATTATTTTCAGACCAGTATAGGTACAGGCAGATAATTTCCTAAAAAGTTGGTAATCGGTATTAGCATGAATTTTTGGCCAGTATTTTCGGACCACAAAAGTTGGACACCCACTGTCACAATTTCAGGACCTATGTATTGTTCATTTACCCCACTCGGGCGTGGGAATTATGTCAGATCCCACTTAAATGCCCAAAATAATAATCTTAAAAAAAAGTAGTAGCAGTCTTTGTATTCAGGATGTAAAAGTTTATACTCTGTCACTGAATCTCTCTTTTATTCCTGCAGTAATGCACTACTGTGGCTGCACACCATCTTTGCATTTCTCTACCTGTTACTGACGGTGTACAGCATGAGACGGCACACGTCGAAGATGCACTACAAGGAGGACGACCTGGTGGGTGATGTGGTTTAAGAAAAGGACTCTCTTATATACCCTTCTTTATTTAAACTTCAATTTTTATCATCTTTAGTTTCGTTTTACAAATTTGTGTCAGTATCTTCATGTTTTTTAAATGGTATTCATCAAAAAGGAATAATATTGGAACAGGAATAGAAAAAAAACTATTTTAAAGTGCAGTAGTCATGGTCATTTGAAAAGAAAGAGAGAAAAAAAATGAGCATACGAGTCCAGTGTCTTCTAAACACACGAGTCCATTTGCGTGACAGATTGTGTCATAGTCTCTCAGTTTGAGTTGATGTCAGTGTTAATTTTGACAGCACTTTTTAATTTAGTTTTAGTAAGTCTTTGGCTTAAAATATCTTTTAGTTTTAGTCATAATTTAGTCATCTAAATTATTTTAGTTTTAGTCTAGTTTTAGTTAATGAAATTTTACATTATAGTCAATGAAATCTACTGTAAATTTAGTCAACTAAAATATGAAGTGTAAAGGGTAAGGCATTTTTTATGTTTCCTTGAATTTCTGAAGTCATGTTTTGCACTTGGATAAAATGAAACATCTAATAACTCTTTATTGAATGCTGGTAAAGTTTGAATGAATAAATGAACAGAAACAAATTTAACTTTTGTGTGAAATGCAGTCACCTTTATTTAGGCTACCTGGCAGAGCATCTCAGTTACAATACCAGAACTGACAACAAACAGTGAACCTGCTCTACATGAATATATCAATTAATAAAGAGAGGAGCTCTGATTGGATCGCTCCACAACTTATCCCACCACCACGAAACTAAGGCAGCTGTGATTGGATGTCCCTCTTAATTCATCCAACCTTTCCACACAACCAAAGTAGCTGTGACTGGATATATTCCTAACTTGTCTCTACTTTCTACATGACCAAATTAGGTCTGATTGGATTAAGTCTCTGTCAAAGACTTTAGTCTAGTTTTTATTTGTTGATGAAAATGTCAGTTAACCTAGTTTTAGTTTTTGCCCATTTGCACTTGTTTTTATTAGTTGCTGTCTAGTTTTCTTTAGGGGAAAAAAAGTTGTTGACAAATACTATGATGAAAATAATTAGTCAACTAGTTGAAATGTGTTCTTTTTCTGTCAAGTAGACGTCTTATACTGTTCTTACACACATCTGAATTTATTTGCAAACGATTCTTCTCTTTTTCCTCTACAGGTAAAACGCACTTTATTTGTCAACGGGATCTCCAAATACGCAGAGGAGAGTGAGATAAAGCAGCACTTTGAGTAAGAACCCTCCAGGGTCAGAACATCCTGACTCTACAGTATCTCACAACAATTAAGTCCATCTGCTCAGCCTAAATGAAAGCTAACAGTACAGTGACTAAATTAAGTTGTATGAGAGCCATGCTCTTTTCAGTTAAAAGCAGCGCTGCATATGTCCCTCATCAGACAATGAGCGGTCTATATGTGTAATTGTCTTTAATAGAAGCCAGATGAGCATGATAATTCAAGTCATGTGTCAGGACGGTCAAAGACTGAGGAGTGGGTGTTTGGCTCGGCTCCTACTCGGGCAAATAGAGGAACTGGCCAAAATCTTAGTTTTGCTCCAGCACAGGAAAAAAAACCAATTTTTTGTTAGAAATTTTAACACAATGCAGTAGTGCTGTGATAATACCAGAATACTAAACCTCAGTGTAATACTGATGAAAGTCAAGGGATACATAGGATTTAATTTTTTATTTTGATCAGGGAGATCATACATATTCCATGTTACAAAGGACAAATGGATAAATCATGGATAACATCATGGATATGTAATACAAGAACAATGTTCTAATTGAGACATCACTCTATGTCTCAGCAGGGCTTTTTCCAGCTAGTAGTCTACAAACACTGGAAGTCAATGGGTAGCGTTTGCCTGCCTCTGCCTACAGTCATCAGATAAACTCTTAAGCACCTCTAAACTGTCCTGTGTGCTTGTTGTGACCCGGTTTTTACCTTTTTATGTTATGTTAGCTCTTTTTAGACTTAGTACATTATTTAATTTTCAAAAGAAATATTTATGAAACTAAACCACCGAGCACATGCCGCAAACTACCGTGGAAGTGCTTGTTGACCCGCTTACAAGCACAGTCAAAAGAATGGTGTCTATCTGCTTGTCATGGTCTCAGGATTGAGGCAGGACACAAAATTAAATAAATGTTGGCGTATCCCTTTAAAATTGTTTTGTTTAAAGAAATCCCACAGTATCAACAAATACCAAAGTACTGAATTCAGAGGACCTTTTAATGTAGTAGAGATGTGTGCTGCACACACCGTGCAGTGTAAGTGCACGTCAGAGCCTTTTTTACCCACTCCTGTCTTGACTGTCCCGCTCTCTGCTTTCTTCAATAGGCATGCCTATGAAAACTGTGTTGTCCTGGAAGCTCGAATCTGTTACAACGTGGCCCGGCTGATGTATCTCAGCTCTGAGAGGTACGAGTGTTTAAAAATCAGTGTTTTTCTGTTTTGAGAGTTCCTCAGACTCCTCGCCGTGAGCTTCTTTCCTTCCTCAGTCTGACACAGCTCACGTTTTCCATGCAGGAAGAAGACCGAGCGCAGTAAGAAGTTCTTCCTTGACCTGCAGGCCAAAGAGCACATTACCACCATGATCAACCCGAAACCCTGCGGACACCTCTGCTGTTGCATCATCAAAGGCTGCGAGCAGGTCAGACTCGACGTAACGTTTCTTTATCTCAGGAGGACACGCTAAGGAAACATGTAGAGCTGATACTGTGCAAGGCAGAAATAAAGGATTAATCTGAGCACACACTTAGCATAGATTTAAGTAGAGCTGTGGTTCCCAACCTTTTTTCCTCATAGCTCTCCCCACCCTCTCCCCTGTAGAGGGGTCAAGCCCCTGTGACATACATGAAAATTATGATTCAACTTTCACTTTATCGATGAAATCCGGATAGAATGGTATTACAACCAGTGCGTTAAGGGAGAGGGAAGTAACATAAAAACCAGGTGCTGAGAGGTTAAATCAAAGTTATTTACTTTGGCTTCCACTGTCATTCACAGGAGGAAGCAGTGAGCTACTACACAAAGCTGGAGGCACAACTCAAAGATGACTACAGGAAGGAGAGAGAGAAGGTGAACAGGAAGCCACTAGGAATGGCATTTGTCACCTTTCAGAACGAGTCCATAACTGCAGTGTGAGTACTTTTCAGTGTGCCTCCATGATATGATTCTTGACTTTTAAGGGGATATGCCAACATTTTTTTTTTTTTTTTTTTCGTTTCTTGCTTCACTCCCGAGTCCATGAGAGGCAGAAAGACTCCATTCTTCTGACTGTGTGTGCAGTAACAAGGAAGAGACGGGCAGAGCTGGCCCACCACTAATTAGCTTAGCTCAAACACTGGAAGTCAATGGGTAGCGTTGTTTTTTGCACATTATGTTACGTTGTCTTCTAGGGCTGGGCATTGTTAAGAACCTCATGATTCGATTCAATTTTGATTCTTTAGGTGGCGATTCGATTCAGTAAGAAGTAGAAATACACAAATAATCAGAGTACCTGTTGACAATTTCTGAATTTTTATTTTGATGCCAATGTGAACATATGTGGTAGGTCACCTCATATTTTGGAGCAAACATCCAAAAATAAAAATTTGCACAGTAATAACTTGTTTGTGCATATGGAGTACAAAAGTAAAAACATGACAGTTAACACTATAATTATAAATGTCCACCTGGTCTTTTTTGTCTTTTTTGTCAATAAATGTGTCAGGAATTGTCCTTTGAAAACATATTTCACCCTTTTTTTTTTTACAAAAAGTTAATAATTTTTGCAAGTATTTGTCATTATTATATTATGAATTTAATATAATTTTAACATGATTCTCTTCATAAACAATTGTAAATAAACATGTAGAAATTTTCTGGGATGACCAAAAATAAACTTCACCTATTCTACATATACTCGAAACATTTTTGTTTGCCTTAACAGCATTTAGTGTCCATGTTACAGCCTGTTATATTAGACCATGTCCAGGCGTTTTTTTTTGTTGGTAGTCCCTGAAGCAGTTCCTGTCAAGCTGAAAAGAGAGATCTCGACATTTCTTCCTCCAATATTTCTAAAATCACTATTTATGGAATCCATAAAAACAAAATATGATGAAAGAGATGATCCATGACAAAAAAGATGGTAAAATACGAGGAAATACATCGGAAATACGGCAAAACACCGAGAAAATTTGGCAAAAGAACGAAAAAAAAACACTCCAGAATGATACTGATGCTATTGTGTTTATTATTTTGCATTATTTACACAGAAAATACTAATAAACCGCCGTTAAGTCACTATCATGTGCGGCTCTCATTCCTATCACTCTGCAAGCATGTCTTCTTCTGAGACTGGCGGCAGCTGGATAAACACTGAAATGGTGCACAGCACCCCCTACTGGCCAGGAGGTGAATCAGAAGATTTGCTGAATCGATATTGAATTGGGAGGGGAAAAATTGCAATGCATTGATGAATCAATATTTCTGCCCATCCCTTTTGTCTTCTACTATCACTGTATTGTCTTCTTCTACTCGTAAACAGAGGCTTACTTACTAGCAAAAACAAAGCTCACTCACAACTGCAAATTGGTTCTCATCATTCACTTAAAAGAGCCATCCAGAAGACTTGACTAGTTTGTGAACAACACATCTCTAGCGCAAACCAATGCAGACGTGCTTGTAAGCAGGCCAACAAAACAAAGCCTCTGTTTACAAGTAGTAGAAGATAATACGATGATAGTAGAAGATAACGTAACATAACACGGTAAAAAAACGAGTACACAGGACAAGAGCTTATTTAATGACTGTAGGCAGAGGCAGGCTTACGCTATCCGTTGACTCCCCGTGTTTGAGCTGAGCTACGGTGTGCGAGCTCTGTCTGTTTCTTCCTTGTTACTGTGCGCACAGTAGAAAAAATGGTGTCTTTTTGCTTGTCATGGACTCAGGAGTGAGGCAATACACGAAAAGAAAAAAAAGTTGCTGTATCCCTTGAAGTCTTATTAGACTCTTGCTTGTGTCTAATATCTGCTCGTTTTTTGGTTTTATATTTTCTTTCAGAATCTTAAAAGACTTCAATGCCTGTAAGTGTCAGGGCTGTCAGTGTCGACGGGAGCCAAAGAGCTCTCAGTTAAGCGCCAAGCTCCACACACACAACTGGACGGTCAGCTACGCCCCTGACCCTCAAAACGTCTACTGGTGAGATCACACTCAGTCCGAAAACTCAGCCTCCAATCATCAGAATGTTGGTTCGAATATTTTAATTACGTCACCTCTTAAAACTTAAAGGGTGGTTCCTTTTTGGCACTTTAAAGCTCTCACTACACCCTCAGGGGAAACTCAGCAGACACAGACTTGTGGATTTGCTTTGCTCATGATATCGAGCTTATGAAAAATCAGAGTTTAAGCGACCTCAGTCAAGTTTCTTAGCTGCAGTATCGTTTTCCCAACCAGCTGTGTCCAACACTGTGGGTCACTTCCCTGCATCTGTCTAACCGCTGCATAACCTTTGTCCCACAGGGAGCATCTGTCAGTGGGAGGAGCCTCCTGGTGGCTCCGCTGCTTGATCATCAACCTCGTCCTCTTCATCCTCCTCTTCTTCCTCACTACCCCTGCAATCATCATCTCCACGATGGACAAGTTTAATGTCACCAAACCGGTGGAGTACCTAAATGTGAGTGTGGAGCATTTCTGTCCAAACTCAAATTGTCCTGCTAAGGTGTGGGTTCACTAAGAATGGATTTTAGCCTCCAGTACACCCCAAAAGTGACCCTCTTTATGCTGTTTGCTCTTGTTTTGAGTCACTATTAGAGAGAAATAATCAGTTTCATGTTTGTCAGTGGGTGGCACGGTGGTGCAGCAGGTAGTGCATTTGCCTCAAAGCAAGAGGGTTGCTGGTTCCATATTGGGTCAGGGCCTTTTGGTGCGGCGTTTGCATGTTCTCCCGGTGCATGTGTGAATTCTCTTTGGGCACTCCGACTTCCCTCCTCAGACCAAAAACAAGAGACAAAAATGTGCACATTATTTGCAGCTGATATTCTGACCATTAAACGATGCCATTAAAGGCCCAGTCACACATTCCCGTTTCTCATGGCGATTGCTCACGACTGTACACGATTGGCAAGACTGGTTTGATCGGCATGATACGGGAAGAAATGACCAGACATACCCTGTGCAAACACCGTCAGTAACACTTCTACAGCGCTTCGGGGGCATTCGTCCCGCTTCAATTAGGTCAATACAATGATAAGACGAGGATTCTATGAATGTCCATCCTGCTGGCACGACTTCAGCCCCGTTCAAGCCCAGTTTGCGTCACGAAAGCCCGATTGAGCCCCATTGCTTGCGTTTTTGTCGTGTTCACTTCCTGTACGAGATACGTAAGAACAACGTTCAGAAAGGATCACATGACCCATTCCAAGAGTCTAGTCACAAACACAGGCATTATAATTACAGTCAAGGCACAATCGGATACGTCCTTGTGAGTCGTCCTCAGAAAGCTTTCTGGGTTGAGCCACGATCAGCCCGATTGAGCCCCGTACATGCCACGCTATTGCATTAGGCTCAAGTAGTGCATGCACCATGACCAAAGCACGTTTCATCAGGATTATGCACAATTGCCATGAAGAAACGGGAATGTGTGGCTGGGGCATAATATCCCATATATGGGCTGTAATACTGTTAAAATGTTCAATAGTACCATGATGGTTCACATCATCATCTCTCAGTGTCCACCTTTATAAGGTCAGTGTTCAATAAAATACCACAGAGTTCAATTATGGAACACACATTTTTATTTATTCACAGAGTCTCTGTCCCCGTCCAGAAACAGATTGAGACTGAAAAGTGTTTTGATATCAAAGACTTTTTGTTCATGATGATCTGTGTCATGATCGAATTTCAAGTTTGCTTGACAAAATACGTTTTATGTACCGCTTTATTTTGTTGTGTTTTGGTAAAATGTATTTTTATCATTTGGTGTTTGTTGTTTTTCTTTTATTGCTAGGATCTAATGTCTTTTCTGTTATTTTGTTTGTATTTACTCTTAAGGTGATGTTTGTAAATAAGCCAGCATTGGGTTTTTACCTCAGCTGCACCAGTGACTTAGTCTTCTCACTGTTTTCTTTGACTTTTCTTTTAAAAATTTGCAAATAAAAAATAGAATAAATAAGTTGAAAATGTTATTATTTAAAGATTAAAATGTTGTTTTCAGCTTTACATCTATTTCTAACTCCAATTGACTGTAAGCATGAAAGGACCAGGTCAGCTATAGTTAAGTAGAGACCTACTCTTGACATAAATTTATCGGTTAGGACTGTAATGAGTTTGGAAATGTCGTCAAAAATCTAATATCCTGCATCATTATTCAGTGCAAACCCAGAAATGTGAATTACTTGGTTCAGCTTTTTCATTACTGTCCGTCCGTCCTGCAGAATCCCATCATCACCCAGTTCTTCCCCACCCTCCTCCTGTGGTCCTTCTCGGCTTTACTTCCTACCATTGTTTACTACTCAGCGTTCTTCGAAGCTCACTGGACCAGGTAAGATTCACACTTAACACTTAATTATTCACTCTTCTTTAGATCCATACGAGTCAAATCAATCTCTTTCACAAGTATGTGTATTTACTTTTCCGTTGGTTTTTCAGGTCCGGAGAGAACAGGACCACGATGCATAAATGCTACACTTTCCTGATCTTCATGGTCCTGCTGCTGCCCTCTCTTGGACTCAGCAGGTAGAGGACATTCACATCTTTTAATCTTTCCCAAAGAAAAAATCGAAACATACAGCGAATCATCATTTCAGTATTATGGCCTCCATCTGTGGAGCAGTCTACCTGCAGACCTGAGAGCAGCACCTACACATTTTCACATTTTTAAAAACAAACTCAAGACCTGCCTTTTTAATCTGACTTTTAGTTGATTTTTGTTTTATTCTCTTAATCTGCATTATGCGTTTTTTTTACCCTGTTTTAGTCTCAGAGTTACTGTTTTGTGTTTATTACCTCAGTATATTTTCTTTTATTGTTTGGTTAAAGACTGTTTTATTTTAATTAACTTTTAATGCTTTATTACCTTTGGATTTATCAGTTTAGTCTTCTCTCCCGTGTTTCCTAATTTTTTAATTGAAGATAGCGTTTCCTTAGTCGTCTTTGGCAGGTTGGAGAATCCTCACTTTGTGTCCGTATGTGTGTGTGCACGTGTGAGTGGCTGTGTGTTGAATGTGGGCTGGGAGGCTGGTTGGGGTTTTTTATTTTATTTTGTGTCCCCTGACACTTATCTGCGTATGTTCTTGAATGTACAGCACTTTGTGATACTTTCTTTGTATGAGAAGTCCTTTTTAAATTAGGTTTGATTGATTGATTTCTGCCCTTTAGCATCATCAAATCTAAATTTATTCAAATTCTTTATGAGGAATAATCCCTCGAAATGTGTCATCTCATTTTCAAGGGGATCATTAAAAAAAATGCACTTTTGAAATACATGTTTACAACCATTGAATAGTGCACAACACAATACAAGAATAAAAAAAAATAAATAAAATAAATCAGAAAGTAACAGAGCTGTCAATTAATGATCGGTATACAAGCTCAGGATAACCTTCGTGTGGCAAATTTGAGGCAGTGAAACAGTGTAGTCTGTAGTGAACATTCAGGTCAGTAATAATCACACTGAAGGAAAAAATATTGACAAGTAGAGCATGGTTAAACAGGTGAAATTGCAGTTGTATTGTTAAAAACAAGTACAATTAGTTCTAAGATAAGAAGACATTTTTAAAAGAATGGAAAGAGGTAATGGATCTAATATTTGCTGAAAGATTGTTCCATTCTGAGGGAGTTTTGAACATAAATGCTTTCTTAGCTATTGATTTAGAAACCTTGGGAACAGAAAAAAATAGCTGTGTTGTATGTCTCAGTTGATAATTAGAGGAGAATCATACCAAAAGTTGTTTAAGATCGAGGGGATAACTAAGATGTATACATTTGTGGAATGTTAACTTACAAACTTATCTTCTACTTTTCTCTGATAATTATTTCCTCTCCTTTTGTCTTCACAGTTTGGATGTCTTCTTCCGCTGGTTTTTTGACAAAAGTTTCTTGGCAGATGCAAAAGTCAGATTTGAGTAAGTCGCATGATGATTTCAGAAGGTTGTAAAGATCCTAAAGGCTGCTGGACATAAACCGATTCTGACTTTTCTTTCTCTTTAGGTGCGTCTTCCTTCCTGATAACGGGGCCTTCTTTGTGAACTATGTCATCGCCTCTGCGTTCATCGGTAATGCCATGGACCTGCTGAGGATTCCCGGTCTGCTCATGTACATGATCCGTCTGTGCCTGGCTCGATCGGCGGCGGAGAGGAGGAACGTAAAGAGGGTTAGTGAATCCAGTTCTTACTACGTTAAAATCATCAATGAGTGAAGGACCCATGAAGGTTAGCTTAATCCAGAGTTACATCTTGAACCTATACAATGACATTTCCCAAAAATGGGTGTTTGGTAGAATCTTCAGGTATTATGACGGGGAAATTTCTTCCTTTTTTTGGAAACTTAAGTGCCTGTTTTGAATTAAATATCAGCAACTTGTTAAAAAAATGTGACAGGGTTATACTCCAGTTTATGTTGTTGTTATTTAACCAAAGAAACCTCATTGAGATGAAGAATCTCATTTGCAAGAGTGTCCCGGCCAAGACAAGCAGCAGCACCTTTATTTTTTATTTTTTTAAATTTTATTTTTCATCATTTTAGAATATATAAGGTACAAAACAGCTCTGTTAAGTGATATTGTTATACATTGTAGAAATAGAAAAATAACACAAAATTAAGAAAACCAGTAAATGAACAAATAAACAGCAAACAGAAAAAGATATGATTAAATAAATGAATAAATATTTATGTATACACATTCACGCACATACATGCACATCTGTGTACTCATACATATTCATACAAACAATCTTTATTTGTATAGCACCAGGTCATAACAAGTGTTATCTCAAGGTACTTTATAATAGAGCAGACTGAAGCCATACTCCTCATTTTATAGATACACACATGTACATATATACAAATACATATAGATTTGTTTACACACATGCATACATCAGAGATGTATCCATCCAGGCAGAGACAAAGGATTAAAATAAATAAATAAAGGGACTAAAAATAAGAATTTATGATAGTGACAAACCTATGGACGCCCAGATCATAAATGTGTCCTCATCACATTTGTCTCTGCTGAATATAGATTCAATAAATCAATCTTTATCTGTACAGGACCATATTAGTCTTTGTTGAATAAAAAATAGTTTAATAACAGGGTGGAAAAAAATAAAGAAAATTAGCTACAGTTGCATGTCACAGAAGTAAAACTCACAGAGCAACATAAACAACATTAATCATAAACATTAGTAAAAGCAATATTCTGTATAACTAAGTGTTTCAGATCTAGACTAGGTTATCACCTCTTTGTGTGAAGTATGTGCCTTCAATACTTGTTTTTTTTTAACAACGCTCTGTAAGTGTTCTGTCTTTTTAAATTTTTTTGTGACTAACATTTTTTATTTTCATTATTGCAACAATATAATAAAACAGTAACACCCCTGCAACAAACTGCAGCTAGACCAACGTCATCAGTGTAGACAAACATAAAGCTACCACAATAAAGACACACAGGGAACATCCTCAGAAAGGTCAATATAACAATCAAACAAATCAAGCCCTGCATCAAAGAAACAATTGGTTAATAATATGTAAATAATAATAATAAAAAAAATAAATTACTAAATATTTTAAAAATAATAGTAATAAGAAAAAATATATCTAAAATAATAAGTAGAAATTTATAGATTGAGGCTGAAAAGTATATATATATACATATATATATATAAATATGACCCGCTTCAGGAAAATCTAAGTATTTCCTTCATATAGATCCAGTCTACATAATTGCTTTGAAGACATTTTCTCAAATGCTGCAACTCGTGCCATCTCCACTGCCCATTCTTGAAAAGGGGGTACCCCCTCTGTCTTCCATCCTCTGATAAGTATTTGTCCTTCAATCATAATTCTAGTTTGGACATACCTTTTGATATGTTTGTCCTGTCCTGTCAAAACTGAGTGATCACCCAAAACAAAAAATCTAGGGCTAAATGGCGTTTGGGTGTTGTGTCATTTTTAAAGTGAAGTTCTGCGCCTTCCTTGTTTGATGTTGGATTTCATTATTATTGTTATTTCATTGAGCAGCTCCAGTTAAATCCATTGTCTGTACAGGAGTGCCATAGGGTTGAGCCCAGGCTCCTGCAGCAGCATGTCCAAATGTCCTTGGGCAAAACATTTATCCTTAAATCGCTCGTGAGCTGTATCAGGGGTGTGTCAGAAGGATTATTCAGTACTAACAGAAACTTAACATTGCATCCTCTGCCAGCCCAGTGTGAAGTGCTGCAAATGGGTGGACATGACGTCTGGTGTTAAAAGCACTTTTAAGGGGTAGTGCTGTATCCTGAGGTGGGGCTTTATGAGGTTCATATCAAGAGTAACCACTGCAATTTAGATCAGCTCTTCCCCTGTAAGGAAAGAACTGGCAGAGAAGCTAGGTTAAACATTGCTGCAGATGGGGCAGAGGCTGGATCCACCTGATTCAGTGTCTGTAATCGGGCAGATCCATCCTGCCAAGCTCCAATCTACAACGATTGTTGGCGTCCCAAAACAGCATGGACCAATCAGCCCTTTAGAACAGGAAGAGGTGAAGCTACAAGCGAGAAGACAGCAGGAAGTGACTGCTCGTTAGCATAAATGCTAACAGCTTCAGTAGTAGTTTATCAAACCTGGACCACATTTTTTTATTAAAAAATTAAATACTTCAGACTCTGGAGCTTGTTCTACAAAATGGCTATGTTTTGTAGAACAAGCTGTTGTAAAATATTACACCACAGCAATGGCGCCCGCTCGGCGTGCACTCAAAATATCGATACAGCAAAAGTTTCATCACGCACTCTTTGAGGATACGTGTATCGATATGGATTCTTCAGAATTGATACAGCCTCAATGTTTTGACAGTTGTTGTCAATACACTTTGGATAATGTTAACAATGGCACAGTTTAAAGTAGAAGCCAAACTACATGATGAAGCACACGTTTAAACTTTGAACTTAGGTCTACCATCTTCAATGACCCGAATTTAAGTTTCTTCAGTTGTAGAATCATTTCAGTCTCATCCTTGGAAATACCCAGCCCTAGCGACCGCCTACTGAATGATTGTGCAAGTTAAAAACAAGCCACTAAATTCTGTTGGGTCGAAGGTATGATTGACTGAAAAATCTCTTTATTCTTCCTGCAGGAAGTCTTTGTGTTTGGCACTATTTTACGACGCAGCAGATGGCGTTGTGTTCTTCCGCCTGTGCACACTGATTCCACAAAAGTTTGTCTCCTCTCTCTTTGGACTCACTGAATCTTGTTCTGAAAAATTCCCTTTGTTGCGTTTTCCTGAGTCCAGACAGTAGCAAATCGCTGAAATCAATGCACCCGGGCGGAAGAACACAGAGCCGCTTGCTGCATCGTAAAATAGAGCCGAACACAAGACTTCCTGATTGTCCCAGATAGAGTGGTAAAATACATTTAACCAACCAGGTTGTACAAAATCCCAGCTTTAAAAGAAATGAGGTTGTTCTTCAAATTTGAAGGTTTGATTATTTTATGACTTAACAAGCTGATGAATACTTAAAAATCAGATAACCACAACTGATGACAGGTATGACCCTTTAATTGTCAAAATGATCTTCATGTGAATGTCATATTGATATTTTAAGACCAAACGGCTGTGTTATAATTATGTCCTCTAAGAACTCTTATTCTTAACTGGATGTTTCAATCTTGCAGAACATTTACAGTCAAAGTAGCTCAAAATAAGAACATTAAGACTTTAATAAAATTTTCAGAAAATCTGATTTTAACCAATACCAATTTTATTCCTCTCTCTGTCATCATCATGTGATTCAGATGTATTTAATTTGGTTTTTCAGTATTTTTGTTTCCTTTAACATCCTGTCCTTCTGTCCTTACAGCACCAAGCCTATGAGTTCCAGTTTGGAGCAGCCTACGCCTGGATGATGTGCGTCTTCACGGTGGTCATGACCTACAGCATCACTTGTCCGATCATCGTCCCCTTCGGTCAGTTCTGCTTTTTATAATCTTGTTACTCCAGTTAAACATTAAGATAGAAAGCTGATTGAACAAACACAGAGAGAGCACCGAGAGCATTCAGTGCCTCTGTTCTTCATACAAAAGCTTATCGGCTGATCTGATTGGATTAGTTGCAGTAATTGTTTTGTCCGCTGTCTCCATGCAGGGCTCATGTACATGCTGCTGAAACACCTCGCAGACAGATACAACATGTACTACGCTTACTTACCCACCAAACTGGACAAAAAGATCCATTCAGGGGCCGTAAACCAAGTGGTGGCTGCTCCGATTCTTTGTCTGTTTTGGCTTCTTTTCTTCTCCACTGTTCGATCAGGTGAGACGAGGACTCCCCCTGCTGGATGCTGATGTTACAACACACACTCATGTTGTTTACAGAGAAAGAGGCATCGATAACGACTAAAGGTCAATCCATTTTCTTTCCCTCAGGGTTCTCAGCTGCCACGTCCATGTTTACATTCGTAGTTTTGATCATCACTATCATCATCTGTCTGTCTCATGTCTGTTTTGGACATTTTAAATATCTCAGCGCTCACAACTACAAGGTAAAAAGCCACCCTTCAAAGCATTTTATTGTACACTTTTATTTCAAGCCAGAACGTTTCTGACTTTTCTCTGGTTATTGTTTTCTCTTCAACAGATTGACACCAAGATAGATGGCATCGAGAATGGACAAGCAGTCGGTACTTTTGCCTCTGGCAACACAGGGGTGTGTATTTGCTTTACTTATGTAATCACATAGGTATGACAGATATATAAGAGATTTGATGCTGAGTAACTTAACTCTCTAAGTACAGACTAGACCAATCAATCTTTATTTGTGTAGCACCAGTTCATAATAAGTGTTATCTCAAGACACTTTACAACAGAGCAGGCTGAAGCCATACTCTTCATTTTATAGATACACATATATGTATATATACAAATACATATAATAAATATATTTATATATATACACATACATACATCCAGAGATGTATCCATCCAGGCAGAGGTAAAGGGACTAAAAATAAGAATTTATGATAGTGACAAACCCACGGACACGCCCAAATCATAAATCTGTCCTCACCACATTTGTCTCTGCTGATTATAGATTCAGTCAATCAACCTTTATTTGTATAGCACCATATTTGTCTTTGTTGAATATAAATTTATTAAAGGTTAGCCCCTTGAGATGTGGCATCTCATTTTGAAGAAGAACCTCGTGTCCATATGGCTGTAAACACAGTTACTATAGATGCTTAATCCATACAGTGATTGATGGAGAGATCAATCTAATATTAACATTAATAATTATAATGAATATAATCTGGAGATGAATGATGTTGATTAATATAGCCGCATCTAGCTGAACTGCCGTTAAAATGGGTTTAACTGGTCTAAAAGTATGAACTTTTGTAGATACAGACTAGAGGATGTACATACATATACAAACAAGAACAGAAAAGCAAAAAAACTTTGAAATAGAAATTGATGGTGAACTTCGAAAAAAACAGTTAAAGGTAAAAAATAGAGTATGTACGACTTATTAAGTTAAAAGTTAGAGCCATAGTCAAACAGATTGCAAACTAATTGTTTGCTGTTAGTTAACTTTTCTAGGTTGTTTAAATAGTGTGATAAATTAACCAGTTATTTGTTGCAGTCTGATAGTTTCATTTATTTAAGGAACTGACTTGAATTATATAATATTACAAAATAATCACAGGGTGGAAATTTTCTCTGATATGAAATTGGATGTTTAGATATCAGTGAAAATGTATCTGAACACTCAGACTTTTTTTTGACCAAATAAGCGTAGAATCACAAGTATGCATGTAGATAAAGAATCTTCCCTGATAGATTTTAAATAGCATAATCTTAATTTCTAACATAAGATTGCAAGATGATCAACTCCTGGGACAACCTGTTTCTAATACATAGATATCAAGGAGCAAAGCAGTAAACTTTCAGTTTCAAGTATTTCATCATTGAGTTTTATGATGCATAACATGTTATCTGTACTGAAGTTGAAATGTTGGTAGTGTAACAACATTAGCTGATGGAAAATTTCAAAAGGTTTAAGCTTTTCATTTTTATTTTTTACTCAGCACTAAGTACAAGTAACTAAGTACAGTGCACCCCCAGAATTACTCAAGTGAAAGAACTGATCAAAAAACTACAAGTACAATAAAAAGGTACTTAATAACAGTAACTTGAATAAATGTAGTTAGTTACTTTCTACCTTTGGGTAGAGGAAACCAATAGACTTATTATTTTCATATAGTTGATGTAAAGATTGGAGCTATTTTTGCCTGATTAGTTTTAGGAAATTTGGTTGTTTCAGTTGCACTCATACACAGTATAGTAGCAGGAATATCAAACAAAGACATTATAATAGACAAGAGCATAAAAAAATCAAGAAAGTAGCTTGCAACATGCAGAATCCTTAAGCTATATCTACTTCCTTAAGAAGTAAAAACTAAATAAAATAAGCAAAGCAAGACTACGAACAAGGCCAAGGAATTTACATTATTAACATGACCAGTATTTACAACATGACAATCTTGCACTGAATGAGCTCCTGTGTTTATCCAGCACACTGTTTATATCAAAGCTGACGCTATTCTTAATGTGGCGAGTAAAAAAAAAATACTGTATGATTATAGACTAAAACTCAGAAAAGCACAATTACACAAAAAAAAATCTTAAACTAATGAAATTAAATTTAATCTATTCCTGGAACTAAATTTTGTTGTACTGAAACCGTTCGGATGAATTTTTTATTTCATGGAAATATTCTTTCAGCTTAAATTCTTCGTGGTTTTCCATGTATCACTTAGGTCTTGGATATATTTCTTTCAGCATATCTTTCCTTTCATCTGTCCTACCTGTATTTGCGTTCTCCATATAGGTCAGTTTCGGTATACATGTATGATTTATGGTACAGAGAGAGACAGAGAGTCTGGCTCTCAGCCAAAAATAGTTGACCAACACACACATACATACTCTGTTGTCTAAGATTACTGTTACCATGTATGTAAGCATGCAGGGTTCCCACATGTCCTGGAAAACCTGGAAAATCTGGAAAATGATTGACCAATTTTCCAGTCATGGAAAACATATGGAAAATAAGGAAAAAGTCAAATATCCTGGAAAAGCTTGAATTGTCCTGGAAAATTATTTATCTTCCTTCTACCTTGTTAGTGAACAAAAATCAAACAGAGGAAATTAATTAAAATTGTACTTGGTAACTAATACACAATTAGCCATTAAATATGAGTAGATAAAATAATGCAAGTTAAGGAATAAAACATAAAAACTCAACACAATGGTGACAACAAGAAATAATAAAAAACGACTAAATAAGATTTAGGCTATTTAAACATTAAATCAACAAAATGTATTTATAAAACAGCAGAGTAAATAAAGGTTAAAATATAAGTATAAGCATAAATTTAGAATAGTAGGACACTAGATAAAGCCAGACTAAAAAGATGGCTAGCAGACAATTTTCATGCCAGAGAGTTTGAAATAAATAAATAAGTTCAACTGAAACAGTGGAGCTATTTAGAAATATTGGTCATTAACCTTTAATCTTGTCTTTTAGAAGGCTTAGATTAACATGAAAATTGCCCACACCATTATTGTAACTTCATTTGGTTATGCGCCACTGGAAAACATCCTGGAAATGTCCTGGAAAATGATTTGTCGAAAAGAGTGGGAACCCTGAGCATGTCTGAGCATATCTAAGCACCATGAAGACATTCTGGTCTTTGTCAGTCAGTCAGCATCCATTGTCTGTCCCGGTCACGGCCGTACAATAAACCGTCCAGATAATTCCCAGTCATGCCTTGAGAAGTTTGTCCCCAGTACCTGATGAAACATCTCATACTATCAGAAACCCAAATCACCTTCCAAACTTAACATCTTGTTTTCCAACCTTTCCCTACAGCAAAGCTACATCGCTCAGGTGCTTCAAGACCCGTCTTTAGAGGAGGCCGGCTCAGGCAGCGGCGAGGACGACGGCCAGGGGTCCTCGCAGGACGAGGAAATAATCAATGTGGAGAATGACCTGAATGCGGACTTCCAGTCGGGCGAAGACAGCCTCATTGATCATGAAGTGCGGAACTGACGCTGCCTAAAACAAACAAATCTCCTAAGTTTAGCCTGAGGACTGCACTGATTATGTGAAATAAAAAAAACATGGAGCTGATCTGATGGCTCTCCAAAGCATCTCAACCTCTGCGGTGGAACTTTACACTAACGAAGCACACTGTCTACTAAGGATCTAACGGATTGTACGACTTTAAAGAGGTGTCACCAAGTTATGTACCTACAGTGCGGGAATCTACTCTCATCATGTGAGGGCAGCACCTCCACCTGCTCCAGAATACTGCACATGGACCCATGAAATAAGACACTACTGTACAAATGAAGAATCTGCCTTGTGTTGTATGGGGAGAGATATTCTGTCTGTATTTCCTCAACATTATTGCACTTGAAAACAACAAGACCCTGTCCTATAAGCTCGAGTTCACTGAGGTACTGTTGTACAGCATGTCTTCCAGTTCAAAGGGCGGAGGGGGTTCGTCCTTCAGTCTTCGTCAGCATCTCTAATAGTCTGCACTACTTCCTCTGTACAGCCGCTGGTGTGAGGAGAAGAGTTTCCACGCCAGCAGCAAGCTTTGTAAATGCAGAAGTGATCGTCCCGAATACCGCTCTTCCAATTTCACGAAAGCCTTTCAAAACAAAAAAGGAGAAAATCCTCGCTTCTACTAACACTCCTCATGCTTCGACAACTACAAACTCCTGGATTTGTGATGAATCCTTTTTGTTGACATGGTATTTATTTTAAATGCTCGTAACTTTGATACGCCCCCAAACTGTGGATGAAGATGACTAATATCTCAGCACACTACATTAATAGCATTCAGTCTCTGAGCCGATGTTGGGACTGCTGTTGGACTGCTGCTACTGAAGCTGCCTCCTGTGGGGAGGGGATGTTTGCACGGCCGCAGGAGGATCGAAGGCCGGGAGCCTGCAGGTCCTTCTGTGTCGCTTCCAGGGCGGAGAGGAAGGCTGTTTGGTTTCTTTTTTCCCGACGATACTCATTGTGACTGGTTCTCTTTACCTGTCGTTCTCATTTTTGATGGTGTGTTTACGTCTGTGTGTAGATTTTTTTTTGGATAGAGTTCAGTTAGGTGGCCCTCAGGTCTCCTTAATATTAACTTTATTATTTAGACTCTTAGCATCTTGCACCAGTGGTCAGTAAGCATTGTTACTCTTTCTCATGTGCAAGTTTGGAGTTGTCAAATTGCCCAACATTAGTATCAACATATCAAATCTCATATTTGGCCTCTCAAGAAGGTAGGGCTGGGCAATATGGACGGGAAATCATGTCTCATATTATTTACCTAAATGACCTTTCACAGTATACTGTATACCATAATTTCTCATATATAACGCACATTTTTTGCCCTTAAGTAAGGTCTAATTTTTGGGTGCGTATTATACACGAGCGCAGGCAAAATATGTAAAATAGTTTGTCTCGCCAACATCGCGGTACAAAAAGCCGAAATATTCCCTTTCTCTGTGAAACATTACCGCCAAACTTTTGTAATTCTTATAAAACTGACAGTTAAACTGTTGTAATCCAATATTTTGGGTCTTAATTAGTTTACCTTTGTGTAATGATCGTGTAATTCTCCGTGTTACGGTACCGCTCCCGTGTAAACACACTGGGCGCTGCCATCTTGTGAGCGAGGGGACCAAAATAGCTGCTCTCTGATTGGTAGGCACACTACGACTGAGCATGCTGGGATGTGTGAACTATGATATGACGAGAAGTCATTGCTTCAAGTACCGTAAGATCGTCAGCAGGTGTCGGCTGAGAGAGAATAATTGTTCAACAGTAAAATACCATCGAAAATGTCGGCAAAAAGAGTAAGTTACCCAGCAGCATTCAAAAGAAAGGTGATGCTGTGTGGAGTCTGCTTATTCTCCCTTTGCATGTAGGGTTTTTGTGGGGTGCACCAATTTTCTCTTACATATCGAAAACACATTAGGTTAAGTGGTGACTCTAATTTGCCTTTAAGCGAGTGTGTGAGAATGATTGTTTGTCTCTACATGTCAGCCCAAGATCTGCCGCCTCAGCATGTTGCCCAGCCCTACATGAGAATTTGGATACTCATTTTAATGCCTCTATTTTATGCAGCTGAGTGCTACTTCACCACCAGCTCCTGCTCACTTAAACAAACGCTACATCTCTTTTTGAGCTGTCATGAGTTCAACTTTATCCCTGTATCACTGTATTTGTTCTTTCTAGTTTCTCACACTGTCTTTGTAAAGTTCTCTGCTAGTGCAATAGTAACATTAAACTCATTTTTTAGTTAAGTAATCATGTTCAATATTTAGAAAGATGGATGAGATTTTTATTTTAGGTTGGGACAAGTGAAGTGTTTGAAAAGCCTGCTAGCATTTGGTCACAAAAGCTAAACTTGGAATTATTTTGGATGAGATTTTCACCTGAACGTACTTAAGACACTGAAAAACAGCCTTTAGTAAAGTATGAATGACACTGTAACTTAGCTTCGTCAATAACTTAGCTTCTCCATCTACTGTAGGTCCAAGGTTCTCAACTGGTCTACTCTCAGGACCTCAACCACTGCTTTTATGAGAAAGAGTGGTGCAGGAATGAGCCCAAAAACGCAGACGTGAGTTAGCAATTAGCGCTTCCTACTTCCCAAGTCCAAAGTACACATACTTTGACTTAAGGTGAACTAGAAAGCACTGGGAGAGTGCAAACCTCCACCATGGTAGCTCTCATATTGTTACATCTGTAAGCAATAGTTTCATGATAAAGTTACCGTCACAATGATTCATGACCCTGAAGACCCACACCTAGCACTCAGAATCATGTTGATATCATTATTAGTTTGACAGTTATTCAGCAAAAACGATTTGTCACTAATGGCGGTTACCTGGATCACCGGCAAAATCTAATCATTTTTAAGTTGGGCTATTACCAACATCTCCTGAAAATTTCAGCAAAATCCATCCTGTAGTTTTTGCGTAATCTTGCTAAAAAACAAACAAACAAACATACCTTTGGAGGAGGTAATGATGAACACATGGATATGAGATTTTAATGCTCAGTTTAAAATAATAAAATGGATCTGATTTTGCCTCACTTTGGATTTATAAAGACTTGTGTGTTCAAAAGGACTAAAGCTAACAAAATGCTAACAAGGACTACAAAAATGGCTTGGGGACCCCAATGCAATGATCTCGGACTCATTTTTGAAAAACAAATCTCCAACTATGGGCACAAACTTGATCAGGTGATTAAAATTAGAGGACATTCTCAAATAAGAGAAGTTAAAGGGTGATGTTTTACATTGAAAATATTGTTACTGCTTCTAAGCTGAACCGCCATGTTGTAGTCCCATAGCAGCTTGTTAAAAGCTTTTTACTCTTTCCGATTATTTTTCAGTTTAAAGACTCATTAAAGTTAGGTTTATTCCTCAAGATTGTCACGAAGAATAAAAGGTGTTTACTTTTTTAAACATGGTCCTTATCTCTGAAATAACAGTCAGAACTCTGATTAATTTTAGTCGAGGGAGCCAGTGTGATGCTAACTTGCACATTTGCCTACAAAAATACATCATCCCTGCACCACTCTTTGTTAACCAGAACTTCTGGAATATTCGTCCACTCATTGATAATTTCTTCCATTAACATGGAATAACAGAGCTGGGCTCCAATGATGTTTGAGAAAAGACTAAAAAATAAACATGTCATCACGGTCATGAGTTAAAAATCATGTATTATCTTTCAGGACATGAGCAGCCATGTGCTGTTGTTTGTATTTTGTTTGTATTTTTGTTCAATCATGTTTTTCCAGGTAAGATCCAGACTGCGGCATATTTAGTCAAATATTGAATTAATAAGAAAACCTGCAAATGTTTTTACTCCATTTTTTGATGAGTAACTTTGTTTTTTCAATTATGTATCCTAATTATGTACTTATAAGTCAGTTTGGCATCGTCTGCAATGAGATTCAAATGTTAAGATCACATGAAAACAACCCAAATGTCCACGTCATCGCTGTAAATTAGTAAAATAAGATAAATTAGCAAACAGTGGCCGGAAGGGGAAAATTGAAGTGGCTGCTTCTGTATGTCTGCCAGTGGCTGTTGTACATCACAGGTTCACATTCATGACCCCTTGTCTTCAGCTCTACGACCCGCTTTTAAGTCCTCACCCACCAGTTGAGAGTATGTTTACTGTAAAACTTCAATTAAAGCTCAAGATTGTATTAATTTAGCCTTTAAAATGACCTGTCATCTTTTTTTTTTGGACAGGCTTTCACCTTAATTTAGGTGTAATTTCATCCAAATATCAATATGCACATCAATAAACGGAAAAAATGACCTGATAATCTGCTGCAA
Source organism: Cetoscarus ocellatus (assembly GCA_037902135.1). Lineage (NCBI taxonomy): Eukaryota > Metazoa > Chordata > Actinopteri > Labriformes > Labridae > Cetoscarus > Cetoscarus ocellatus. The sequence goes on from JBAMNC010000008.1 coordinate 1,242,763, forward strand.
AACTGGCATTTCCAGTCTTTATAGGTGAGATGTTGAAATTAAGCTTTATTCTTCATGTATTGCAGGTTTTTATCATGGTTTTTGTCATGGTTTTTAATCCAAAAATACCTCAAAACTTAAAGTAGGGTTAGGCGATATGGACCAAAACTTATGTTATGCTATATTGTTTTTTTTTTTCTTGATAAGTAATATTAAACCTAGATTAATAAAGCCTGGGAGGGGTAGGGGTGGGCTGTTATGTTTGTATTTTTGTGGAGGGGAAGAAATATGGGGAAGGCCAATCAGGAGAATTTCCCAAAATGGTGGCTGGCTTGGTGCCATTTTAGAGCATCTAAATGATGCTGATTAAACTTGTTTGAAAATATATCGATATTTTTCAAAAACTCTTTACATCTCCCTCACTTGACACACCAGATGTACCATTAAATGTATTTCACTAATCCATGTGGGCAACTGTACATAGAAAGTGTTTGATATTGGCAGAACCTTTCAAAAGCATAACCGAGATGTAATTGGACGATTATTCTGTCAGTCACTTCAGCACGGGCCAATCAGATACTGCCACAGTGTAAAGGACAAAACAAAAGCCACTTCATCGAACAGACTCTCCAAAACATGTCTAAAGTGGAGCAAATCTATCCTTACTTGGAGAAATGCCTTCAGTGTCGATGTTTGTTCAGTTAATAAAGAAATTTGGTCTGGATCTGATAAAACTGCGACAGAAGCTGTTAGCATCTATGCTAATTCCTGAATGTGCAGTCACTTCCTGCTGTCGTGTCTGTCCTAGCTTCCTCCTCCTCCTGCTCTGAAGGACTCTGACTAGGCTGTACATTTGTTGTAGATTGGAGCTTGGCAAGATCTATCTGCCTGGTTACAGACATTGAATCAGGCAGATCCAGCTGCACTGCAAAGTTAATATCTCCCAGCCCTACCTTCAAGCATAGAGCATGGGTGTCCATCTTTGGCCTGCAGCCGGTTCCAAAAAATAAATGAAATTTGGCTAACACTAGAACATGAAGCTTGTGCCAACAGCTATATTGTGCAGGTTTTTTTTACCGCATTATGTTACGTTACCTATTTTTAGACGTATCAAATTAAAACAAACTTCAAACAAAGTACATCCGCGGTGGTTTGCTCATGCACCCTCTGGTTTATGCTAATCTTAGTCTGAAAATAGATAACGTACCAACACTGTAAAAAAAACGAGTCACAACAAGCACACAGGACCGTTTAGAGCCGCTGAAGAGTTTATCTGATGACTGTAGGCAGAGACAGGCTAACGATACCCACCGACTCCCATTGTTTTAGCAAAGTTAATTAGCGGTTGGTGAGCTTTGTCCATCTCTTCCTTGTTACTTCCTTGTCATGGACTCGGAAGTGAGGCAAGACACGAAAAGAAAAAAAAATGTTGGCGTATCCCTTTAAATGTTTTTGGATGTGGACCTTGGTGAAAATGGTTGGGACATCCCTGCCTTAGAGGCTGTAACATAGACTGCCCTTCATTTGTTAATATATGTAGCCACACAAAGCCAGTAAAAGAGACTTGAGTGAGCTTCTACTTGAGGTTTTACGGTATTCAAACAATAAGTCAGTCAGAGGTCCTTGATAGAAAGACGCTTATGCATTCATGTTTTACCCCCTCCTTTGTACAAACAACTCCATACCTGCTCTAAAAACATAAATCAGGCTTTTGAGACAGTAAAGCTACTTCAGTACCACGACAGGGACCAGTGATTGTTGTTCAACCCCTTAATGTAAAACTTTAAATCTAATATTCAGCTGTTCTGAAGACCACCGTGGGGAAAGTGCACTGATCTCTCATTCACTTGCATGATTGACCGAGAGGGACTCGCTGAAATGCTTTTATCTTATTTTACAGCCTCAGTAAGAGTTTGTTGTTTTGGTAATTGAGTGCTCTTCTCGTCATGATAAGGTGATTTAATATTTCTTACCTCTTCGTTTTTATACCTCTGAGGTGTCTCGATCTCTGAATGTTGTCTTCTGTCACACTAACGTGAACTCTCCAGAAACTGTTAAAAACGCTGAATGTAGGTTAATATAAGGACTTTTTCTTACATTAAAGTGGCTTAAGTGACGCTGTGATGGATGTATCTGAAGCTTAAAGGACAGTCCAACTGTAACACTGATTTTTATACTGAAACTGTCGTCCTGGTTCCTGTCATGGCATTTTTATTTTCAGTCTAGATCTTCATTTGTCTCTCTGAAAGTTTCTGTCTTTTGCTTCTTAAACCTGAGCATCCTGTTGACGGATTCTTATTTGAGTATCTCTTAAAGCTTGTGTCGTGGAGGAGTGTTGGGGTGAGGCATTGGAAAGAAGAAGTGAGAGGAGAGACTGTTTTTGTGATGTACTATGAGGGAAAAGTGGAAATTAGGATGTCAAATTCTAGAACCATAACAAAAAAGGTGAAAAGCCGAGAAAAGCAAGCCCATTTTTTAAAGCTCTAAAGTTTCCCGCAGTTTATGCAAAAAATTAAAGTTATCTCAAAAAATGTGGCTGACTTTCTGGATTATTCTTTTGTGCGTAGTAAAATCAAAATGTTTGAAAATATATGTGTTTTAAATGTAAAGAAAAAGGTCTGAATGACAAAATAAAAGTTGAAATAATATTCCAAGGGAAAACTAAAATATTTGGGTAAATTCCAATATATACAGACGTGGACAAAAATGTTGGTACCCTTCAGTTAAAGAAAGAAAAACCCACAATGGTCACTGAAATAACTTGAAACTGATAAAAGTAGTAATACATAAAAAAATACAGAAAATTAACTAATGAAAGTCGGACATTGTTTTGAATTGTGGTCCAATAGAATAATCTTAAAAAACAAACTAATGAAACTGGCCTGGACAAAAATAATGGTACCCTTAACTTAATCATTTTGTTGCACAACCCTTTTTCTTTCTTTAACGGTAGGGTACCAACATAATGTTAAAAGAATGTCAAAATGATAAAATATTTGTTAAAATATTATGACAGGGAAACTGAAATATTAAGACAATTTTTAATATATAACTTTGTCACATACATATTTCTAAAATGTTAGAAAAAGAGTCAAAATGTGTGAAAATATTGAAATGTGAAGAAAAAGTCAAAAATTAAGAGAAAAATGTCTAAATTGAAAAACATAAGTTGAAATAATATGTTGGGGGAAAGTTGAAATATTTAGAAAAATTAAAATATTCTGAAGTTTTTATTAAACATGGTGACATTTTCCCCAGCATTGTTTTACTCTATAAAACATCTTTTATCTCAAATTTTTAATGTTTACATCTTCCTCCCCCCCCCCCAACATTTTCTATATTTCTGAAAAATCTTGAGCAAAATGAATCTCAGTATTTTATTTGTGTCTGGACATTTGATGCTCTCTAGTCTTTTACCTGTTGGTGTCACGGTGGTGCAGTCTGTCGCTCTTTTTCTGACGGCTTTGACATTTTGACCCTTTTCTTGTTGTTTGCCATCTTCTCCCTCAAAGTTCATGATCTAAACTTTCTTCCTCCTCTTGTTACTTCTTTCTCCTGCTCGGCCCTGATCCTCGTCCTCACTGTGCAGCCTTTTTGGACTCACTGGAAATGAAACCTTTGGTTTTGTAAACAGCTGAAGGCTCTTGTCGAAGTTCAGATCTTCAGAGTTTTCATGACGAGAATGTTTTTGTGCTCTGCCTCTTTCTTAGTTTGATATTTTTCCTGGTAGGACAAGTAATGACAGCAGCATTTTTATTTCTCCAAAGGGCCGTTTGTAAACCAGATATATATAAACTGTATATATCTGCTGCTCCCCAGCTCTTGGAAAATAAACCTGTATTTAATCTAAATGTCAACAACACGACTGTCTTTTTAATAATCCTGAAGGGGCGCCAAAGCCTTTGTCATATAAAAGAGAAGTTACAAGTGTGGGAAAATATTTTTAAAAAGGAAAGAAAGAATAAAGAAAACATCTAAATGGCAAAATAAATGTTGAAATAATATGCCAGAGAAAAAGGAAATATTCAGAAAAATTCAAATATATATAATGTTAAAAGAACAGTCAATGTGTAAAAATATTTTTAATACATGTAAAGAAATAGACAAAAATTAAGAGAGAAACATTTTAATGACAAAATTTATTTTGAAATAATATACCAGGGAAAAATTGAAGCATTAAGAAAAATTCAAATATATATAATGTTATAAGAAGAGTCAAAATGTGTAAAAATATTGAAAAAAATGTAAAGGAAAAAATATCTAATTGTTAAAATAAAAGGTGAAATGATATGCCGGGGGGAAAATGAATATTCAGAGAAATTCAAATATACATAATGTTAAAAGAAAAGTCAAAATGGGTGACAAATGTTGAAAAAATGTAAAGAAAAAGCCAAAAAAAAAAAAGAAAAATGTCTAATATATAAACTAAAAGGTGATGTGATACACCAGGGGCAAAAACTGAATATTCAGAAAATTTTAAATATATTCTTGCAATGTTAATGGAAGAGGCAAAATGTGTAAAAATATGTTTTTAAATCATGTAAAGAAAAACACAAAAATCGAGAGAAAAACATCTAAATAACAAAATATATTTGAAATAATATGCCAGGGTAAACACTGAATATTCCTAAAAAATAATAATATATGCAATGTTAAAATAAAGCTCAAAATATTTAATTACATTGAAAAGAATTGCAACAAAATAAGAGAAAAATATTCAAAATATGTTTTATCTAAATCCAAATGCAAAGACAGTGATTCTGAAGTTAATCACTGATGTGGTAATCTCGAAGGAGTGCCAAATACGTGACTCTCAGAAAGAAACATGAGTATATAGAACCACTGCTAATTTAACTTTAAACATGCATGTTTATGTTTGGATGTATCTTATAAATTAAAACTCTTTTCCAGTTTTAACTCGTTAGTGATGCGTTGCTGAACATTTCGACCAGGGGAGGGCAAATGTCTGCAAATCAGCTGTTAATTTCCAAAAGTTGGAGATGAAAGATTGTAGTATTTTAATCTGAATGACCATTTTAACACCATTTACAGTCAAAATGCATCATGACAAGACAAGTTTCTGTGACACTCTGGCAGCCCCTGAGGGCCCAAAAGGGGTCGGGACCATATGATAAAACTCAGTGGTCTCGACCCCATGCTGTGTCAGAGGGATCCTTTAACTTTAGGTTTGGAGGATGTGGTGCCATCTAGTGGTGATGTTTCTTAACCAGTTAACTGCGATCAGTGTCCGTTAACACTGCGGCAAAATAGTTTGAACTTGGTCATGAAAATACAAAATAAGTTCTTGTTTTTGGTTATTATACGCTCTGAAAAACGTATGAATATTGAATACGAATGTTGAATTCTTCTGTGGGGAAAGTTCTGAAAATCACGTGGTAGTTAACACTCTAACATACCCCTTGTTCAGGGTACTATGGTGTCTCGCTGGTGGTTTTCTTACTCCGTGTTTGCTCTTACTGTTAGATTTATGAGGAGCTATGCAGCAACGATTCACTTCCGATTTTCTAGTTTTCCACTTATATTCATGTACAGCAGCGCCACCCAGTGGATACATATTGGAGTTACAAATGCTATTTAGAAAGGGGAATAAGGAAAAGCAGACAAAGATGGACTTTCAGAGTTTTAAATACAGTGGTATGGTGGCAAAAAGTCAACCATACGGTTACAATGCCAGTCAGAGGGTTAAAGCCATACAGACTTTATCATCTATTGTAGTTTCTTTAGTAAAGGTGATTAGACTTGTGCAACCTTCACAGAGGAAGTTGCCACATCAGCAGGTTGTTTTGCTGGTGAGGAGGGACCTGGCTGCAGGGCCAGGCTGCAGTTCCCCCTCTGAACACCGGGCGGTGCTGTGGAGCAGAGAGCACGGGCAGCAGCTGTGCTTCAGACAGACGGACAGACGGACGGACGGAGGCGCGACGTGGAAAAGCAGCAGAGAGGCGTTTATGACTTTCTGCTCAGCACATGACCCGGGTCATTACAGAGAGTCCGCTCCCCGGAGGAGATAAGGCTGACATGGAGCTGAAGGAGTCTACACTTTATTAAGGAGGAGAAGAAGAAGAGGGCGCCATGGACGGAGGCTTAACTGTCACTTTTATTTCTGTTGCCATGTTTTTGGGCACTTTTGTGCTCGGATTCATCCCGCTTCTGTTCAAACTATCAGAGGTGAGCTTTCAGGGCTTTCATAGAGACTTTAAATGTGTCGTAAAAGTGTTTTTATTGGACTTATTTTCGCGCCTTTGTGGATAACTCTGCGCTGCCTGAGTCATATTGTTTGGATAAATCCCTCCAGCTGAAGTGAGATAAATCTGTTTGTGTTTCCTCAGAAAAGCCTTCAGTTCATCTCCATCCTGGGTGCTGGCCTCCTCTGTGGCACAGCTCTGGCCATAGTGATCCCTGAAGGAGTGGGTCTCCTGGAGGAGTCATGGGCAGGTGAGCAGGAGAGGGTCCAACTGGGTTTATGACCTCTCAGTCAGGAGGTCATGTGGAAATACCACTGTTACGTCATCATGTGCAACCCAAACCATCACCTATAAACACTAAAATATAATATTTACACATTTGTGGCATTAAAACTGTATATCTAGAATAGAATAGGATGCACTTTATTGTTGTTAATGTACATTTAGACTGGAGAGCGTCAGTGCAATCAGATAATTATACAAGAACATGCATGATAAAATCTGACTCTGTATAAATATTAAGAATAAAAGATATAAAATAGAAAACAAATATATATATATTAAAGAAATGTGTTGTATTGCACAGGATAGAAAAATGTAGAAATATAATGTATTTCACAGGATGATTGAATATTAGCAGAATAAATATTCACAGAATGATTTTGTTGCACAGGATGGATAAATACTGGTGTAGAATTATAACAGAGCTGCAGCAGCAGTGACAGGTATATTGCACATTTACACCTGATCTTGTTGCATTATTGTAGTGAAAGCTTTACTTACTGTATACACTTTCAGGATTGAGAGCCGAACATGAGAGTGATTTAATGGCGGTTTATCAGTATTTTCTGTGTAAATAATGTAAAATATTAAACACAATAGCATCAGTATCACTCTGGAGTGTTTTTTTTCATTCTTTTGCCGTATTTCCCTGTATTTCACTATCTTTTTTGTCATTTATCGTATTTTTCATGATGGTTTGTTCTTTATGGATTCCATAAATAGTGATTTTAGAAATATTGGAGGAAGAAATGTCGAGATCTCTGTCTTCAGCTTGACAGGAACTGCTTCAGGCACTACCATCAGTAAAAAAAAAAAAAAATGCCTGGATATGGTCTAATATAACAGGCTGTAACATGGACACTAAATGCTGCAGGCAAACAAAAATGTTTGAGTTTATGTAAAATAGGTGAAGTTTATTTTTGGTCATCTCAGAAAATTTCTACTTGTTCATTAACAATTGTTTATGAAGATAATCCTGTTAAAAATTAAAATCTGTCTTTATTCTTTTCTTGTAATTACACAGTGTTTTAAGCATTAATAACATAATAATGGCAAATACTTGCAAGAATTGTTGACTTTTATTTCTCGTGAAAAAACGGTGGAAAATGTATTCAAAGGACAATTCCTGACACATTTATTGACACAAAAGACCGGGTGGACATTTATAATTATAGTGTTAACTGTCATGTTTTTTACTTAGTAAGTTATTACTGTGCAAATTTTTATTTTAAGATGTTTGCTCAAAAATATTAGGTGACATACCACATATGTTCACGTTGGCATCAAAATAAAAATACAAAAACCATCAGCAGGTACTCTCATTATTTGTGTATTTCTGCTTCTTACTGAATCGATACTGAATCGAATCGCCACCTAAAGAATCGAAATCGAATCAAATGGTGAGGTTCTTAACAATGCCCAGCCCTAATTTATTAGCAACACCTTGGGTCAGAGTATGTTTAGATCATTGTATATTCCGTTCAGAAAAGGATATTAAAAAACAAAAAATAGGGATGCACAATATTATTGGTTTGATGTCGGTATCGGCAGATATTACAGACAGTATATGTGATATATGGCTAATATGCATGGTCAAATATCGTCTTTTAATATAATAAATTACATTTAGAAAATGCCAATAATATCATGCGTCCCTTATCTTTTCATGTGCAAAAATATAAGTCTGATCTTGAACTCATTTTTGATTAACCTGCTGGCTCTTCCTTTGCACACTGCAGTCATCTGCAGGCTGCTGTGAGAAAAACCCATCAACACAGAGGGCGTTGTACCTCGTTGTAAAGGTTTTTAAGCAATATAAAATACAATAACAGTTGTTTATCATAAAAGGGAAAGAATCATCGACCAAAAATGAGCCATGTGATCACAGTGTTAGGCCCTGTTTAAAATTCTGCCTGCTGTAGGTTAAACTTCTGTGTCAGGTGAGTGAAAACGTAATAGATGAAAACATACTGAACTGTCCTGACGATGAAAGCAGGCTCGCTTGTTTAAACATTTGCATCTCTTTTGTGTGAATGTGATCAAAGCTCTCTTCATCTTCATCATCTTCTCTCTGCAGCGTCGTCCTCTGATCCTCCGTCCTCTCTCAACACCTCTGACACAAACGTCACCTCCACAGACGAAGGCCCTCCTCCTCCTCGAGTCTTCATCGGCATCGCTTTAACTGTCGGGTTCACCCTCATGTTTATTGTGGATCAGATCGGGAATTATTTTTCCATGAAAAGTGAGATTTGCAAACACGTAATCCTGCTTAACTCTGCAGAGCTTCAGATGTGTTTTTATGTTTATTTATGATTTCTGTGATCTCTCACTTCAGGCCAGTCGAATCATTTGCACAACAGCGTCGGCATCACAGCCACTCTGGGGCTGGTCATTCATGCTGCAGGTAATTAAGCTCAAATTAAACGTATTTGTTATCATCGACTGTTTGCTCAGTTTACATAAGAGATTTGAGTTATTCCCCAGCCAGAAGCAGAGGAAAGTCTCCACAAAGCACCAGAGCTCATGTGATCCGTCATGTGATTCCTTCTCTGTTCGACTCTTTTATGTTTCCAAAGACTTCAGTTTTTCTGAGCCGGAGGCATCAGCTCACTTCTGCAAAACTGAACATTAAACCAGCCTCTCCCATCAGACTGACGTTAAAGGGATTTTGCAGAAGTGTTCACCCACATGGACTTTCATGTATTCAGGTGTTATGACCTGGAACTGAAAATGACCCTTTCTGCCTTTTATTGTTTGATCAGCGCACTACAAAAGTCCTCAAGGTCGACTTTGGGTGGATGCACGAGTAACCTAAAAAGTTACATACCAAATACTGACAAAGCAGTGGAGCATGTTTTACTTTTAATTAGAGATAACCACCTCTGCCAAGGAGGTCATGTATTTGCTGGCGTATGTTTGTTTGTTTGTTTGTTAGCAAGATTACGCAAAAACTACAGGACAGATTTTGCTGAAATTTTCAGGAGATGTTGGTAATGGTCCAACTTAGAAATGATTAGATTTTGATGGGGACACGTACATTTTTATGGATGCAAAAAATTGCCAAAATTTCCGAAAATCCCATAAGTTAACATTGGGCGAATTTTAAAAAATCGTATCTCTGCCATTTTTTAATGGATTCACTTCCAGTTTTACAGGATAATATGGGGTCTATGTCTCTATCATCAAGGTAAATTTCATTTGGATCTGACCTAGATTGACGTCACAAAAAAACATTGAACTTTATAATGGGAAATCCCATTGACGACATTCAATAATTCATATAAAATCAAAATATTAAGTGATGTCCCAAAAACTCGTTGTGCTCTTACAGGATAACAACCTCCATGTACGTGCTGAGTTTGGTCCTGATCCTGGCCCTATTCTAGATCTGGTGATCCAGAATTGTATCTTTTACAGGGGTTGTGGAAAAGCCACTGCCAAAACCGAGCTGCTATGCTAAGCTGTAAGGTATTAAAATGTAATTATTGTAGCCTCGAAGCTTAATATTTACTCAAAACACTGTTAAAAACTACAGGCAGACTAATGCCCAGGTTAGACTTTGAGATTTTTCCCCGATGACATCCAAACACTGGTCAGTAGGTCAGATTAGGTAACCACAGAGCCATAAATTCATGCTGTGACTTGCCCGACAAGGAGGGGTGATACCGAAGACGGCATCCGGACACGCTGTGTTTAGAGTGCTGTACTTTCGTTTAAATGATAAATGTGAGCAGTCGCTCACCAGGGTGCATCTACTTCCTACTCTCTGCAACATTTCAGAAGGGCAAGGATGTTGTTTCTGAGAGCCTGACAAATTTTTCTCCATCAGCTCTCAAGGCTCAGTTTGTTTACATCCATGATCCTTGCCGGGCAGAGCACTCTGTGCTCTCATGGGTCAATGTCTCTGGAGACTTTAAAGGGACAAATCATAGGAAACAGGACAAAAGTCAAAACTGACAGACTTTCTGTCTTGGAGTCGTTAGGTGCCCCAGACTGGTGGTTGTTGGTCATTGTCAGGGTTCCCACGCGTCCTGGAAAACCTGGAAAATGATTGACCAATTTTCCAGTCATGGAAAATGAGGAAAAAAGTAAAATGTCCTGGAAAAACTTGAATTGACCTGGAAAATTATTTAGCTTCTTTCTATCTTGTTAGTGAACAAAATTCAAACATAGTAAATGAAGTAAAAATGTAGATAAAATAATGCAAGCTCAGGAATAAAATATAAAAACTGAAAACAGTGGTGACAAAAAGAAATATTTAAATGGCAAAATAAAATTTAAGCTACTTAAACAGTAAATCAACAAAAAATACATTTATAAAAAAGAGGAGTAAATAAAGATAAATAAATAAGTTTAAACCATAAATTTATGATAGTGAGAGATTACATAAAAGTCAGACTAAAAAGATAACTAATAGACAATGTTCATGCCTGAGAGTTAGAAATTAATAAATTTTAAGTTCAGTATGATACGGTGAAGCTACCTAGAGATATCAGTCATCACCCTTTAATCTTATTTTTTACAAGGCTAGATTAACCTGAGAATTGCCAACACCAATATTGTAACTGGGGAAAATGTCCTGGAAAAAGTTCTGGAAAAGTCCTGGAAAATGGTTTGTAGAAAAGAGTGGGAACCCTGATTGTGACACAGTACGTAAGATAACCTGACACACCAGATAGACCATTCAATATATTTCACTTATAAAGATAATTATGACAATGATAATAATGTGCCTGGAACATCACAAAGTACAAAAACCCAAACATCAGAAATCTCAGACTATATTTTTTGCTATAGAAAAAAAAACAGGTGAATATTATATAAGTCACTTGTTAAAGTTTTAAAATGGCAGCAGCGGGTATTTAATGATCATTTTGTGACCTTAAGTGTGATTTTTCTCCACACGTAGCTGATGGATTTGCTCTGGGTGCAGCCGTAGCCACGGGACAAGTATCAGTGCAAGTGATCGTGTTTTTCGCTGTGATTCTTCACAAGGTGAGAGACTTTTCAGACTCATGCTTTGTGAAGTGCAAGATAAACTAATAAGTCCTGATTTTGTTTCTTTTCTTTTAGGCGCCTGCAGCTTTTGGTCTGGTCTCCTTCCTGATGCACACAGGTCTCGATAAGAAATACATTCAGGGACATTTACTCGCCTTCTCCGCAGCAGCGCCTATCGTCGCCATCGCCACTTACTTCATATTATATGCGGTAAGAGCGCTCACTGTAGACCGTGGTTATATTGTTTAAAGCCTCTTTTACAATCAACTGCACTCCTTAAGAATTTTTAGACCTAAACAGCCGAGCATTTCAACCCTGACTTTATTTGGGGCGGCAGCAGCTCAGTCTGAAAGGACTTTGGTTGGAGACTGGAGGGTGGCCGGTTCAAGTCCTGACCGATCTATGTTTGGAAGTTGGTTTGGTAGCTGAAGAGATACCAGCTGACTTCCTGGGCACTGTCAAAGTGCCTTTGAGCAAGGCGTTGAACCCCAAAACTGGTTGGGTAGCACTCCGTCAGGAGCATCAAGCCATTACTCTGTCATTTCTCCATTAGTGCATGATCGTAGGACCTGTTTGTGTGAATTTCCCACGAGGGATCAATAAAGTATATCTTCTTATTTTCCAGCCTTTTAATGCCAGAAGCCTTGTAAACACATTTGTCCTGAATTGGTGCTTCATTTTAATCTACCCAGTGTACCTAAAGTTTATTTGCTGTATAAATCAATCATCAATCAGTCTTTATTTATATAGCACCAGTTCATAACAAGTGTTATCTCAAGGCACTTTACAATAGAGCAGGCTGAAGCCACACTCTTCATCTTCATATTCAACAGAGACAAATGTGATTTTAGTCCCTTTATCTCTGCCTGGATGGACACATATCTGGATGACTTAATCTATTAATCTGTATTTGTATAGCACCATTTTTTTTTTTTTGGTAATTCAAGTTTTTATTTCTTTTCTTTTTGGCATTTGACAGTACAGCATTTTAGATTGTGAGACGTTTCTTGTTATACACACTACATATACCAACAGTGGCATAAAAAAATCAAAAATGAAATAAAAATACAGTAGAAATAAAACCACCTGTATAAAAGGACATGTTAATAGTAACATGACTTGGTAGAATAAACATACAGCAGATTATAATGTTGGATACAGAGGAAGGTATTCATGCTGAAGGCTCATCAGGCAGTGTGATGTGAGGCCAGAACAGATCCCAGATTGGTGCCTTATTCTTGTTTCTATTGTTCATCCTGTTGAGTTTAAGTTCACACGAAGCTGTTTTTATCATAATGTTGACCCACTCTTTCAGTCTCAAGGGCTTGGGTGTTTTCCATTATTTAAGTTTTGTCCTGGCAGCCGTTGTAATACCTGCCACGATTACAGAAAATTCTCCACTGATATGTTGTGTATTTGACTTCTGTCCCCGAGTAGGCAGAGTCTGGGAGGTAATAGTCTGGCACTTTACAGCCAGTTGCTCAAGTTGTTCACAACTGTTTTCCAGAAAGGTTGACTGACATGCAATGAAGCAGAGTGTCTTTTATTTGTTATGCCTGCTCTGTTGAGTAGTATAGCACCGTATTTGTCTTTGTTGAATATAAATTTATTAAAGTTAAGCCCCTTGAGATGTGGCATTGTCAAGAGGGTCCTCGTCTCTATATGGCTGTAGAGATAGTTTCTATGGATTTATAATCAGCACAACCATGGATAGAGAGATCAGTCTAATATTAACATTAATATCTCATTAATGTTAAATATGATTTTGTAGGCTGTTTGCCCTCATCAGCCACTGTATCAACAGCACTTTGGGGCAATCATAAGCATGCAACATAAAACCTTAAGTATCTAAAATAAAATAAGACCCTTACTCACATTTTTGCTGTCTTTAATAATGTTGCAGAAGATTCCTCTTCATCTTGTTTTCAGTTCTTTTAAATATTGTTTTTTCATGAATTAAAAAAGAGGCCTCTGCTTAGAGCTGCACTCATATCATCAAATAAATAAAATTGAGTCAGAAGTATATTTATAGAAGGACTTGAGGGGCAAAAATGATGCACTACCTGCTGCGCCACTGCAGTAAATATATATAAATCATTTCCTTACAACCACCCAGCAAATAAATGCTCAGCAGAGGTCCATCTACTAAGTTATATTCCCTGGAATTGTCATGATAGTGGGTAGGATTCAAGAGGATTTGGAGACTAATGCACACCAGAGAGGCTAAGGTAAAAGAAATCATAAAATCAAGATGACTGATAAAATATAAAATAAAGAAACAAGAGAAACTGCAAAGCAATAAAACCAAGAATCATCAGACAGAAATAAATCTCTGCCAAACCAGTACCCCAAAAAGATTAAAATTAAATCTAAAATGATGAAGTGTAAAAGATAAAAACTATATCAACATGATAAGATATATAAGCAAATACTAAAAATGAAAAACATCAGACAATAAAATTTTAAACTTACATTTAATAATAATGTAAGGTAAAAAGTGATACTCCAAGATAAATAAATAATTATAATAGTCATTAAAAGTAAATTATAATTATAAATGCATCGTCTAAACAGGGCCTTTGAGTGAAAATCAAGATCCTGGGAAAAATAAGGTTCTGTGAATGATTTACAAAATTTTAGAAATGTACCTGTGAGAAGGTTTTTAGTTCAGGCTTTGCTCTGTGTAAAACACTACATGTATTTATTAATTACAGAATAAAAAAGAAACGCTGTTGATCTTCATTAATTGCACAATAAAGCTTCATGATGTTTTTTTGTACGTCTGTAGTCTGGCACCTCCCCTCAGAGCCAGCTCAGTGCGACCGGCGTGGGGATGCTCTTCTCGGCCGGGACGTTCCTCTACGTGGCGACCGTGCACGTCCTCCCTGAGGTCAGCAGCCGAGCGGGGCAGCACCCGTCGGACCTCCAGCAGCACACGGGACCTGAAACCCACCAGCACCGCCACCTGGGGCTCATGGAGAGCCTCACCCTCATCCTCGGGGTCGGACTGCCAGTGGTGCTCGCCCTCGGGCTTCATGACGACTGAAGAGGGCAAATAAGGACGAACAAAGAGACGCCACGCCCGAAAGGAAGACTGTGAGCGCCTTTTTGAGGTGTTAACAGGATTTAAGTCCTGCACAGGGCGAACAAAAAGTGCAATAACACATTAATTATGGGGATTTTTAGACTTAGGAGCTCCTTTAGAGGGCCAAAAGTTTCCTCATGTGGAGTTTCGTGAGCTCTTCCTCTGAGGACTGAAGATCTGTGAAGAAATTATTCTGCTGACGTGTGAAAAGTTCAGACCTGTTTAAAGAGGTTACGCCCTCGATATTTGATTTGATTTAATCATCAGGAACTGTCACAGGAGCACGACTCTCCTGTTTCAGCATGAAGACCTTTTCTGTTTATACTGTGCACTTTCAGTTTTTTAATTCAGAGTTTATGGGTTTATTATTGTAAAAAATCAACAGCCGATATGAACTGTAGTGGTCTTAACTTTTAAATGTGAAAAAGCTCAAACACATATGCCTTCAGTCGTTTTTTGGTGTTCATTTTAAAGATGTTTCAGAACAAGTCCTCAGATTTACAGAGAAATGTTTCACTAAATGAGGTGTTTTTAGGGATGTACGATATTATCAGTTTGATATTGGTATCAGCTGATATCAGCCTAAAAAGTTAAGTATCGTATCGGCTGATACTGAAATTTTTGCAGACATTTACAGCTGATATATCGGCCACACATATCGGCTGGAATATTGGCAAATTACCCAAATGTACAATATCGATGCACCTTCTCATGACTGCATGGATTCATTTAATAATCAAGGGTTTCATTTTTTGCGAGAGTTAAATTCTGTTTTTCTTGTTTTACATCTTTTCCTCACAAAAATATACTAAGACACTGAAAGAAACAAGTCAATTTCTCTTCAGTACAGAGCTTGTGCTCTTGAAAAGAAATATTGGTATCAGCGAAAATGAATTAAAAAATATCGGCATGTTAGATATCAGCAAAAATCCAATATCTTGCATCCCTAAACGTTTGATATTCTTTACTGAACTGTCAGATCAACATTTTGGCTCATCTTCCTGTTACTTTTATTTAATACATTTTAAGAAAGAAACACGGAAACAAACATCTTAAAAGAATTAAATTAAGTTTATGAAATTTAAGGCCTAAAAAATATTCTTAGCAATCATATTTAACTCCTCCCTATGTTTTGGCCTGCGTATGTTTGTTTGTTTGTTTGTATGTTAGCAAGGTTACACAAAAACTACTGGACGGATTTTGCTGAAATTTTCAGGTATGTTTTAATCTTGAGACTTCTGCTAGACTGCAGTATTAGTTTTTTCAGTTTTGTTTGTGAGGAAGAAAAACAAGTAGTAGAAGAGACCTATGGACTTTATTTATTTTGATGTACAATGAAAATTCTTTTTTGCTGCAGCACGACATAATTAATAAAAAAAGAGTTTATCTGACTACTTGTAATTTTTAATCTAAAAAGTAGCCTAGATTTGGAAAATTAAGGATACAACTCACTGTGTTGCATCATGATACCCAATTGAATTGAGTCATTTACATAATAATTGAAATCAAATTGAACCATGAAGCTAGTAAAGATGCACAGCTCTAGCATTTTATGTCCGGGTTAGGGTGGGACAATTAGGTGAAAAAAAACCTCTGCATGTGAACGATGAAAGATGTTATGCTGAGGTCAGATGGATCAGCACAAAGGATTTGTTTTAACCCTTATTTAACTCGATAGTTCCCAAGATATTTCCGAGCTCTGAGGAAAAAACAGGATTTATTCTGATAATAAAATCCAAGTTTTACCCTCAGTTTACAAACCAGATCGGAGGATTACTTTTACTATTTTGAGGATTAAAAACATGATTAAACTGTGTAACTTTCTTTCACTCCAAGCCCATGCAGTTTCAGACTGATAGTATTTTCTTGTCTCATTGATCTTGTGGTTACTGAACTAAAATTAGGTCACTTTGACCCAACACCACCTGAGGGGTTAAACACATTTGCAGGGTTCCCACGCGTCCTGGAAAACCTGGAAAATGATTGACCAGTTTTCCCGTCATGGAAAACGTGGAAAATGAGAAAAAAAAGGAAAATGTCTGGAAAAGCTTGAATTGTCCTGGAATATTATTTATCCTCCCTCTGCTTCTCTCGAGCTTATTAGTGAACGCAAACAGGTTCAATAATTTGTGCATGGACTACATGTCTGTTCTCAGCTGTTAAATTTGAGCCAATCAGATTAACACATCCTCCCAGCGCAGTCCTGCTACCCAGTGTTTCCATTTGACTTTGTCACTAGATTTACAAACTTTTCAGACCCCAGTAAGGACTTATTTTTCCCCAATGAGGCACCCAAAACTGGTGACTTTCAGTTGAAGAATGTTCCTGTATTGTAAATGGAGTGTGAAGTTTTTATCTCCTCTGTTGAGTGACAGACAGAGGAGCAGCACAGAGCTGCAGTGAGCTGAAACGTCTCTGTGATTTCAGTAGAGCTGCAGCGACCGTGACAGCTTCGAGATAGCAGTAGTCTCACTGGGCCACGTTTCAGGGTTCCCACACGTCCTGGAAAACCCTGGAAAATGATTGACCAATTTTCCAAAGCTTTTATTGTCGTGGAAAATTATTTATCTTCCTTCTGCCTTGTTAGTGAACAAAAATCAAACATAGAAAATCAAGTAAAAATGTTCTTGGTAACTAATGCACACTTTGCAATAAGATATGAGGAGATAAAATAATGCAAGTTTAGGAATAAAGTATAAAAAGTCAAAACAATGGTGACAAAAAGAAATAATGAAAAAAATCTTAAACAGTAGATCAACAAAATAAATTTATTAAAAAGCAGAGTAAATAAAGATAAAAAAATAAGTAGGGATGCATGATATTATGAGTTTGCTATCAGTATCAGCTGCTATCAGCCTAAAAAGTTAAGTATCGGCAGATATTGAAATTTTTGCAGATATTTACAGGCAATATATGGGCCACAAATATCAACTGGAATATCGGCAAATTACACAAATGTACAATATTAATGCACCTTCTCATCACTGCATGGTTTCATTTGAAAATCAAGGGTTTCATTTTTGCAAGAGTTAAATGCTTTACGTCTGTTCCTCACAAAAATATACCGTAACACTGAATGAAACAAGTTCATTTTTGTTAAGTACAGAGCTTGTGCTCTAGAACAGAAATATCGGTTTGGGCGGTAATGAATTAAAAAATATCTGCATATCAGACATCGGCAAAAATCCAATATCGTGCATCCCTAAAAATAAGGGATGGGAGTGGGAGGGTGAAAACATCCTGGAAAAGTCCTGGAAAATAATTTCTGGAAAAGAGGGGGAACCTTGCATTTCATGTAGTATCTCACACTGTTCCAGAAAATAAACGAATGGGAAAACCAACATTAGAAATTCAGCTCCATTCAGATCCTGTGTGTGCATAGAGAAGAGATTAGCAACTTTTCATGCAGGTTTTAGAGGCCAGTTTTTTTCTTGGTATATTCTCTGGGGCCAGATTTAAGAACATAGTTGTGGTAGTGATAAAATCTCATCTAGATCCTTGTCCCTGTTGTGGAAACCCAGTGAACTGATGCCCTGAATAACATTTTCTCAGGTGTTCTGATCTCAGAGTAAATCGGGACACCTTTTGTTCGTGTATCAATAAACTCTGCAGGGGAGAATCCGATTACTGACTTATTGTTTGGTAATTATTACCATCCTAGGACTGACAAAAGACAGGAGGCATCTGTTGCAAAGTTGGAATTGAATAAACCCTGTTTGTTTTTTTTGGCCTCATTGTGTCTGGCAGGGAAACTGAAAAATAAGAGGGAGTGCTGTGTTGTGCTGGGAAGAGATAGTTTTACAGGAACAAACACCTGATTCTACCTGTCACCTACAGAACAATGAGGCTGTTTTTCAGATGAATAAGTTCCTCTTTATTTGTCCTCAGTAAGCAGAACAAGTCCAGCAGCTCTGAGAGGTTAGCGCCTCAGACAGGAACTTTAATCTGGTTATTAAAGACACTGAAAGTAAAGATGACGGTTCACTGTGAGCTGCTAAAGCAAACAAGACTGTCAAAGTCTGTGAGGCAGTTTCTACAGACAGCAGGCGTGTCAGCTTACAGTCTGGCTGGAATGTCCTGTTGCATTCAAAGGATTTCATTGTTAAAAATTGGTTAAAATTATCCTCGAGTCTTTTTCCCCTCACTTTTGTAAAGTAAGTTAAAGGGATACGCCTACATATTTTTTTGTTTTCATGTCTTGCCTCACTCCAGAGTCCATGACAGGCAGATAGACACCATTCTTTCAACTGTGCGTGCAGTAACAAGGAAGAGACTGGCAGAGCTCGACCACCACTAATTAGCTTAGCTCAAACACTGGGAGTCAATGGGTAGTGTTACCCTGTCTCTGCCTACAGTCATCAGATAAACTCTTCAGCAACTCTAAATGGTCCTGTGTGCTTGTTATGACTTGTTTTTTTTGCTGCGTTATGTTACGTTGTCTATTTTTAGACTGAGATTACTTTATGTAATTTTTGAAAGACATACATATGAAACTAAATCACAGGGCATATGAGCAAACCACCGCAGGTGTGCTTTGTCTGCGGTGGTTTCCGCAAACGAGTCACAACAAGCACACAGGACTGTTTAGAGTTGCTGAAGAGTTTATCTGATGACTATAGGCAGACGCAGGCTAATGCTACCCATTGACTCCCTGTGTTTGAGCTAAGCTAATTAGCAGTGGACTAGCTCTGTTTTTCCTTGTTACTGCGCACACAGTTGAAACAATGTTGTCTACCTGCTTGTCATGGACCCTTTTTAAGCAGAGTTTTACCAGCCATAGAAATAAATTGTATTTTAGTGTCACATACATTTTTTTCAGTTCATTAAATTGAATTATGGAAATGTTCTCCTCAGTTCTGATCATTTCATCAGCTTAGAAAATTCAGAAATTGCTAAGACATATTTATTTCATGCATTTATTTTTTAAAAGGCTCTTATACAAAGTCAAGGCCAATCCATCAAGCCATTGCTGCAATCTCAGTTAATCCACACACTACAATCACAAAAAAATCATTTGTAATTATAAAACCAATTTTATCCTAAATCAAGTTTTCCTCTTACACGTCACTACACCCTGACAAAAGCTCGAGCTGATACTTGTTTGTTGGATTTTAATGTTTCTTAACTAAAGGCCTTTTAAATTTTCAATCATTTTGAGTTCCTGTACCTGGTTTATTTGCTCCCACTTTTTGATTTTAAAGTTTTTCTCATTTTTCTTGAATGTTTTCTGTTCCATGAGCACCGTTGGTTTGAGGGACACCAGAGGTGCTCCTGCTTTCTCTTCTGTCTTAGTTTTCCTCTTTGTTTGGCTCCAACAATGTTGAACTTTGCGAACTGGGAGGGTCACATTAATGTTATCAACACATAAAAGGGGACACCTAGCTATGTATTTACAATAGTCCAAAATCAACATTTGTCATTGCTCGAATAACTCAAGGGGCAAATAAAGTATGAACCCAAATGCAAATAAATATGCCTGCTGTAGTTTTACACTGTTCCAGATGACTGAAGTGACTTTTTTATGCAATAAACACAATATTTACTGGTTATTCTAATATCTTTTTTAACAGTTATTTATTTAAGTTAATAGTGTTATCAATATATTTTTGTATTTTATGTCAGATTTGGTCTTTTTTTAATTTCAAGGTTACAGTTATTTAATATTTGTAATTAATGTATGGCCCAGTAAGTGAGGGGGAGGACCGCATTGGAGCCCTAAGGCCACAGGTTACCCAGCCCTGATCTGGCGTGCAGATAAGGTGCACCGTCTGGGTAACGCAGTGCAGTGTCAGGAAGTTTTCAAGTTGTTCATTACCCTCACCAAGGAGGTCATGTTTTTGGCTTATTTGTTTGTTTGTTTGTTAGCAAGATTACACAAAAACTGCTCGACAGATTTTGCTGAAATTTTCCGATAATTGTCCTACTTAAAAATGCTTAGATTTTGGTGGTGGTCCAGATAATCACCATTAGCGAACGATCGTTTTTGCTCAATAACTGTCTCACTTATAATGATGTCAACATGATTCTGAGTGCTAAGTGTGGGTTTTATAGGGTCATGAATCATATTATGATGGTAACTTTATCAAGGAACTATTGCTCATAGATGTAACAGCAGTATGTGAGCTACCTTGGTGGAGGTTTGCCTTCTCCAAGTGTTTTCTAGTATTTAAAATTAATTTAGTCCAGTAAGTGAGAGACAGGGCCCTGACCTGGTGTAAAAATAAGGTGCACCATATTTTCAGTGTTTGGGTAACGCAGCACAGTGTCAGGAAGTTTCCAAGTTGTTCATTGATGTGATGGTTTGACGGGATCACAGATGGAGGCTCAGCTCTGCTTTCTGCATGAGTGTTCACACGGACACTCCTGAACTCTGCTCCTACTGACCTCGGTGCAGCCATGTTCTGTTGCAATAGAGGAAAACAGCGTGTCATGATGGTTTCTGTGTATGTTTGTGTGCCAGTGTCCGCAGGACGCTCTGATAGCAGATGAGCAGGAGACAGAAGCTACTGTTACACCAGCAGACCTGAAAAGTAAGCACGTTTTTGTACATAAATATTTAGTGACAGACATTTGCCTACAATATGGTGCATAACCCTCTGAAATTGACATGCCGAATGGAAGAAGGAACCCACAGTAGGCCCCTTGAGGGTGTTAATGTGGACATAGTTTGTACCTTTTCACCCTGAATAGTGATTTTAAAAGTTGAACTAGCAGAACAAACTCAACAGGGGAATGCGTCCACCAGATTTTAACAGAGCAGTGGAATTAAAGCTGAAAAAGAAGCCAGGTAGCCTGACTCAGTACTGTTTAATATGACAGCTTATACTGTGAGATTGTAGACTGCCTTGGTGTAGACTGCCTGCTGCAGTGGACTTATGACACTTCAATAATTAAAATTAAAATTATTTGGCCATTCCCTTTTAGCCCCATTCCATTATCATTAGAGTTTCTGATATTAACTTCAGAGAGATCAACAAAATTAAATACATGGTGGTTCCTGCAAACAGCACACATATATCAGTATGACCATGACAAACAATCATGGATGACCCGCTGCTGTGGACCTGCTCCACTCCATGTGCTCCATCCTGCATCAACCATCAACAGAAATGACATCATTTAACATTAATTCATTCTTGTAGACCAGACCATTTTAATGGCAGTTCAGCTAGATGCTGTTATATTAATCAACATCATTAGTCTTTAGATTATATTCATTGCATTTGTGAGGAGAGGCGTTCATTTGATTGGTGAAGATTACACTCGGCTGTGTTAAATTCACGCACGCCTCCTCTCCTCCCTCTCTGTCACTTGCGCTGGTGGGAGGGACGGAGGCTTGGGTGCACCTCGCTGCGCCGGACTGCGCAGTGCCCGAAACTTGCAAAATGCCCTGGACACACCCCGTTGGCGTAGCACCTGGTCTACGAAATTAGAGCCCCACATCTCAAGGGGCTTACCTTTAATAAAATTATGTTCAACAAATATGGTGCTATACAAATAAAGATAAAATGATTAAGTCTATATTCAGCAGAGACAAATGTGATTTTAGTCCCTTTGTCTCTGTCTGGATGGATACATCTCTGGATGTATGTTTATATACAGATATATTTATTATATGTATTTATATACATGCATATACATGTATCTGTAAAATGAAGAGTTTGTCTTCAGCCTCCTCTTTTGTAAAGTGATTTGAGATAACACTTGTTATGAACTTGTGCTTTACAAAAAAAGACTGATTGATTGATAGACGGTGACAGATAACTCCTATCAAAGATGTTTCACTGAATTAATTTCACTCTCAGTGTTTGTCGAACGGTGGGTTTTCTAAAGCCTGTGCAAACACGACTTGAAATTCTCAGAATTTTAATTGAATATAAAATTCCAATGTGTCATGAAGCATCCTTAAACGTTTGAGAGAGAAAAAAACATTAAGTTTTAGAAAGTCTTGTCCAAAAATAGCTTATTTTACAGTTACAGATGCAACCGCTTCAATCTTCCCCATCCAGCTAAATACCAGCCAACTTCCAACCACTAGGAGTCCAAACCAGGATTAAGTTTTTTGGTTTGTTTTTGTTCTAAATTTCTGTACATGATGACATTTTTCATGCAAAAGAAATTAATTTATATATCCTATAAAATATAAGTGGGTAAGCTGACATGTTTGTCATGTAATTGCACAGGATCTAATTACAACCATTAGGACAGGCAGGTCCGAGCTCTTTCCTGTCATGGATCAGCCAAGACTCAAAATCCAAAGAGTGATCTCTCTGTCTAAGCTTGCGATATGGCACCACCTTGTGGAGTGTTTCCAGTGAAAACACAAGCTAAATGAAATTTTAATCAATATTTCAGAATAACTCTCATCAATAGAGTATATACTGGTGGGATGGGACGTGTAAATTTTAATTATTCTGATCCAAACCTTATCTTTACCGGTGACTGTTTCAGTGATAAAAACGAGTTTCCTCTGGTTGACTTCTAAAAAATAAATAAATAGAACAGCAAGCCAGTCTTTCAAACGGCACTTTGAAAGGAATGAATCCTCAAGACCCAGCTCCCCTGTATATATATATATACATATATAGTCTATAAACCACATGGTTTATATGATGAGGCTACTCTTACCGAAAAATCATATATATATATATATATATATATATATATATATATATATATATGTATATATACATATATATATATATATATATATATATATATATATATATATATATATATATATATATATATATATATATATATATATATATATATATATATATGTTTTTTCTTTTCCAGTTTTATATGCAGTTGTATTCTGTTAGGCAGACAAAAAAATTAGTACAGTAACCACTGTCAATGGGCTCAGACTGAGAGGTGGACATGAGGGATGTTTCATTGGTCCTCTGCCAAAGTGACAAAACATCTAAACATTTTGACTCTCAGTGCTTACACAATGCCAAAGAGACGATGCATTTTGGGGGCACTGACTATTTACATGGGAAGGAATTTAGTTTTGACACATGAGTGAAGTGTTTTGGGAGAGATATGAGCTTTTGCAGGTGAACCGTGGTGTTGTGCTGAAGCATCCAGGTTATTTTGACAAAAGCACCAAATCAACCTGGATGTTGAGAACGTCCAGTCTGTTGCAAGAAATGAGCCAAAGCAACTGAGAAGGATCTTTGCATTTTGGTGGCACTGACTATTTATAGGAGAAATTAATTTAGTTTTGAAGTACAAGTGAACTCTTTTGGGAGAGATATGAGCTTTTGCAAGTGAGCTATGGTGTTGTGCTGGACTTTAAGACTGTTTTGCCAAATGATCTTAGACTTTTGAGAATGTAATTTCTGCTTCAAGAAATGAGCCAGACCAATCGAGAAAAACTGTTACACAAGTTTACATAAGCTAGTCAGAGCATTTCAGCTCTTGTTTTTCATGTCTTTCTCATTTTGGCTCTTTCATAAAACACATTTTTTGGCACAGAGATGAAGTGTCTGGTGTTTATTCATTTTTAATGAACATTGTGTCAGGTTGCTTCTGGCTTTAAACACCTAACCTGAGAGGTGGTGTTAAGGTGCCAAGTAGAGCCCTGCTAAACGCTAAACCTCTTTAAGGCAAAATATGTCCAAGTGTTATTTTCACAACATTCAATACATGGCTTCAAATGTAGTTAAAAGTGTTCAGAAGAAGAATTACAATTGATCATAGTTTAATGAAGTAAATAAAGAAATAATAATCTAGGTGCAGAACTGAGTGTCTTATTCATTCATCACAACAGATTCAGACATGAGACTTTTTGGATTAGTGCAGTTCTTTCATTAAAGTTTTCCTGACACTTCAAACACAAATGATAAGTGTTTAATGTTTTCATCAAAATGTGAGTCATGCTTTAAAATTAATATATTATATAGTAAATAAAGGGATAGTTTGACATTTTAGTTTCATTTTTGAAGTGGGGTTGTATTAAATACGAGCCATTAGCCTGAACATTAGCCACAGCAACAGAGATCAGCTCTGCATCTGTCCAGAAAGAGTCAGCAAGGAAGCTAGGGCTATATTTTGCTACACTTGAGTCCATTATCTCAGCATAATTTAAAGAGTTTAAGTGGAGAAGGGGTGGAAATTAAAAAGTTTTACTTCACTCCACTCCTTTTTAAAATGTAAAAGAAGTCAAACTATGACTTAAACAGTTTGTTTATATTTTGTTTTTGGATTGTTTGCTGGAACTGCAGAATTTCCATTGTGCTGATTTTCTGTTTCTCCGAACATTCTTGTCATTTATTATTTTCTTTTCTTTTACATTTTCAAAATAAATATTCATTTATTCATTCATTAGTTTAAAAAACTCACCACACTGTGACTTTTTTTTTCTGATCTCCGTCACTGTAGCTAATGTTCAGGCTAATGTTATGTACCGCATACAATTAAAAAAACGTGAACTGTCCCTTTAAGCTGTTACTAGACAGTGAATTTGTTACTCTTGAGAAAAGTGACACAAAATCCAACCTGTCCCTGCTGGTCAAAAAAAATATCCCAATTTAAGCATATTTTGGCTGACTGATGCCAACAGTGTATTTTTTTTTACAGGGCAGCACAGTGGAACAGCAGGTAGTGCAAGAAGGCTGCTGGTTCGAACCCGTGTTGGTCAGGGCCTTCCTGTCAGGAGTTTGCAGGTTCTCCCTGTGCATGTGTGGTTTCTTTCCAGGCACTCTGGAGACTCTAAATTGCACTCAGGTGTGGGTCAGTGTGTGAATCGTTGTCTATCTGTCTGTGTAGCCCTGTGATTGGCTGATGACTGATTCAGAGTGTACCCCGCCTCTCGACCAATGTCAGCTGGGATAGATTCCAGCCCCCCCGTGACCTCAAAAGGGATAAGCAGTATAGATATTGGATGGATGGATGGAATATGTCCATGTATACAGCTCCCATGATGACTATTTGATATTTTTGTACAAACCCCAATTCCAATGAAGTTGGGACGTTGTGTAAATTAAAACAGAATTCAATGATGATCCCATTTGACTTATATTCAATAAAATACATGGATATGTAGGTGGATATTTGTTGAGATTTTTAATTGTTGTTTACAAATGTTACTCAACTATATTTAATAACCTGTGACTCTGCTCAAATCCTTTAAACCTCTTGGCTTTGTGTCCGGACAGTGAACAAAAACAACACAATTGTTGGCCTGACATGAACCAGTGATCCGTCTGTCTGAAGCTCAGGGCGCTGCAGCTTGGCTAACCTTCAAACTTCCTAAATTCCCATAATTCCTCTGTTATCTGCTCCCCACATGTCAAATTCTGAACACTGACGTCAGCCTTCAAGCACTAGGTTAGCTTAACCTTTTAAACACTGCTCTGCTGCCATTAGACTCCAGGTTTAACTTGAACTTTGGAAACCTGAATTTAACTTTTATTCTCTAAAACATGGAGTAACTTGTCTCACACTCTCATGAGAGACATTTTTTTCTCTTTTCACACTTTACATTAATATCCACTCTGGGTTATCAAATACCTGTGGTAATCTGTAAACACACATCAGATGGTAGCGACAACAATTTCTTACTCAAGAGTTAAGACCACGAACCGAGATGGTCTGGAATACCTCCATCTGGATTGGTGTGCACCCTGCTGATGGATTTTTAGCACACAGCACGGATAATTAAAGACTTCACATCAGTATAAATGAAGATTTAGGCTCTTTCAAAGCATGTACATACACTCCTGATCAAAATTTTAAGACCATCAGCTGATCAACTGATGAACAGCCTATTTCAGTTTAACGGCTATTTGCAATAAATTGCTTACTCACATTTTTTTTGTCTCACTCCCATTTCTTCTTCTTGGCATTTTGAAGCTCTACTTAGAACTTTCTTAAGATCCAAAAGTGCAAAATGTAAATTCTTGCAATTTCTCAACTGGTCTTAAAATTTTGATCAGTATAAGTATTATTCTGGGAGGCACAGGTCAACTTTAGACTCTGGCTTAACATCTGGAAAATTAAACATATCTTTTCTAAATTTATAAAACGTTAGAAGGGATGAAAAGCGCTAACCTTGCGCAGCAGCTAGACCTGACTGATTCGTTCTCTGTAAATCAGGCAGATCCATCTTGTCAAGCTCCACTCTACAACAATTTTGAGTGGCCCAAAGTGGCACGGACAAATCAGAGACTTTTAGAGCAGGAAGAGGTGGAGCTATGAGCGAGACAACAGCGGGAAGAGAATGCTCATCTCGAGATTAACATAGATGCTAACAGCTTCAGTATCTGTTTTATCAGATCTAGACCAAAAACATGTAGCAACACTGAAAGCACTTCTCGATAGAAGGGATATTTTGCTCCACTTCGAACATGTTTTGGCTAAATTATGTCCTACTAAGTGGCTCATGGTTTGTATTCACATCACAGCTGTAGCACACGCCTCCTAAAACATCTGTTTGGCCTGAAATGAATGTGTGAAGAACCTGACACCTTATACTAAACTCTCAGTTCACAGAGGAATGCACTATCGCTGCTTAATGTACCTTTAAACACTTTGATTTTACTTCCTGGGGTTTATGATGTCATAGCTATGCAGCCTCCACCCGCTTGTGTGATTTCTGCTCGTCACAAAAACAGGGAAAAAGAGCTGCATCTGATTTTTTTTTTTCAGTTTTTATTCACGTCAATAAAAATCCTTGCTTAACAGACATGGAAGAGATGATGTAAACAGTCAAACAAACCAGGACATGGGGCCTTTAAAAGATAATTAAACATGTACAGACTTTAAAGATAATGAAACACGTGTTTCAGTCAGTTTTAAGAGAATATAAATGTGGTGTGCCTTGAGATTTTGGTTTCATTTTAGGTGTGGTCTTCATTGTAAAAGCTTAACACCCATTGTTTTAGAGAGCTTTTAAGACATTGATGTTTTCTCTTGAGAAAAACAGCTTGGTAAATTTGTCTTGTCTATCTTGTGTTTCTTCGGTCTTGCTGGTCTGCAATGCCTGGTTCTTGAGATGTGTTGCTCAGTTTTCTGTTTTTGGTTACTTTCTTCTGGGTTTTGGGCACTTATGCTTTGTTGTATTCATGTTCCTGTAAAGCACTTGGTAAACCCTTGTATCAAAAAGTCCTGTTTGGATGAAGGTACTACTATGAGCCTCGATCTTCAGAAGGCAAACAAAAAAGTATTTAATTCCCGGTAAATCAGAATTAAAATGAAATATATATTTTTTTGTCCAACTAGGGTGTCTGTATGTTATTGACTTTAGCCAGTTTTTCTTGGCACACATCTGCAGCTCCCTCATACAGCTCCACTTTAGGATCCTACGTCACTAGTTTAGAAACACTGTGTAGGATGTTAGGAGGTCCCTCAGATTTGCTGATGTTTCTGTTTTTGGTCACTTTCTTTTGGGTTTTGCTCACTTGTGCTTTGTTCTCTCCACCAAGGAGGTTATGTCTTTGCCAGCATATGTTTGTTTGCTTGTTTGTTAGCACGATCACGTAAAAGCTACTGGACAGATTTTGCTGAAATTTTCAGGGTTTGCTGGTAATAGCCTAACTTAAAATGGTTAGATTTTGGTGGTGATCCAGATCATCACCATTAGCAAATGATTGTTTCTGCTCAATAACTGTCGAACTAATAATGATGTCAACATGATTCTGAGTGCTAGGTGTGGGTTTTCAGGGTCAGTGAATTATATAATAGTGCTAACTTTATCATAGAAGATGTATCAGCAATATGTGAGCTATCTTGGTGGAGGTTTGCGCTCTCTGTGTGCTTTCTAGTTCTATGTGTATTCCTGTAAGCCCTTGTATCTAAAAGTCTGTATGGATGAAGGTACTATTATAAGCCTAGATCTTCAGAAGACAAACCAATGAGTATTTATTTTCCAGTAAATCAGAGTTAAAATGAAATATATGGATATTTGTCCAGATAGGGTGTCTGTATGTTATTGACTTTAGCCACAGTTTTCTCTTGGCACACATTTGGTATCCTGTCTCACTATTTGAGAAACACCATGAAGGCATTAGTCCCCTCAGAGTTGCTCATGTCGAGGTGCTGGTTTGGTGGAGAGGTAGACACCAGGCATGTCCCATATCCATACTTCTGCCGGTCCAGGGTTTGAATCCAGCCTGTGTCCTGTTTGCAGAGTGTCCTCCCTACTCTCTCTCACTCCCTTTCACAAGCCTATCCACTGCGTCTCTCTCCTGTCAGTAAAGGCACAAAAATGCCCAAAAATAATCTTAAAAATAAAACAGAGTTGCTCCTGCCTCACAGTTTCATGCGGCTCATGGAGGCAGCCAGCTGAGCCTCCAGAGCCATCTGATCGAACGTCCGTCTGTGCGTCTGCTGCCTCACTCTGTCCCTCATGTGGAAGCAGGCCCGGGCCAGCCTGTGCGCCTCCTCCTGTATCTGCTCCCTCTGCCTCCTCAGCCTCTCCCTCCTCCACTCCTTCATGCACACGGAGCTCTCCCTGGCCCTCCTGGCCGCCTCCTCCTCCCTCTGGATCCTCTCCCTCAGCCTCTGGTGGCACAGCTCCCTGTATCTGTTGTGTTGCTGGGTGTTCACGGCTCTGCTCCTGCGCAGGGCGGAGGCGTGCAGGGCGGCTCTCTCCATGCGCCTCTGGCTCAGGTGCACTAAGACCTGTTTGTGCGTGAGCTCCTGGACGCTCCGCAGTTTGGCCCTCAGCTGCGCTCGCTCCATCTGCTCCTCCTCCCTCGCCGCTCGCTCCTTCAGCTCCACCAGTCGAGCCTCCACCACTCGAGCGTGTTGCTCACTGGAGAGTTGGAGCTTCCTCTCAAGTGTGCTCCTCCTCTGCTCCTGCTCCTCCTCCATCTGCTTCTGCACCTGCTGTTTGAGGAGGATGTGTCTGAGCAGCTCCCTCCGATTCTCCTCCTGCAGCCTCCTCCTCTCCATCTTCTCCATCATGGCTCTGCTCCTCCTGGCCCTGTGCTCCCTCTCTGCTGCCAACTGCCTCTCCTTCTCTCGCTCCCTTCTCTCCACGTCCTTCCTCTCGTTCAGCAGTTTCTCCTGGCAGCGTTTGCGCTCCTCTGCCTCCCTCTGCGCCACCTCCATCCTCTGTCTCCGCTGTTCCTCCACCTCCTCCTTCAGCCGCCTCCATCTGTCCTCTTGCAGCAGCACCTCCTGCTTCAGCTGGCCCATTTTCTCCTGCTCCTGACTCTCCCTCAGTCTCCTGTGAGAGGGACAATGAAAAGATTTTAAAACCATGTTTTTCAGGAATTAATAACTGATATCATCTGACCACTTTATATGACACCCCCGTTCAACTGTTTGTTCACTTAAATAGCTTATCAGCCAATCACATGGCAGCACCCCAGTGCATTTAAGCACAGAAACACCGTTAAGACAACCTGCTGAGAAAACTTTTTGTGTGTGTGTGTTGGCACAATGTGATATTCTGGACTACTTCAGGCTCAAACTGCACAATCTTTTCATAACAATAAACTTGAGAAGTTGAAAATTTTCCTAAATTTGGGTTGCAGTTTGTCATGATCACAGGATCATGGGTGCGTAAAACTATAATTAAACAGTCTTGGTCAGTATAATGTATTATATCATTATTATATTGTATTGTATTATAGACATGCTTATAATCTATTTATAATGCATTACAAAGAGGGCAGAGTGTTACCAAAAGGTGATTTATGTGATTTTGAACCTGACATGGTTGTTGGTGCCAAGACAGGCTGTCTGAGTGTTTCACAAACCGCTGATCTACTAGGATTTTCCTGCACAACCTTCTATAGGGATTGCAGAGAATGGTCCGAATAAGAGAAAATGTCCAGTTGGCAAAATGCCTTGTTGATACCAGATGTCAGAGGTGAATGACCAGAGAGATTTGAGATGATTGAAAGGAAAAGTAACTCAAATAACTGCTCATTACAATCAAGGTATGGACATTCTGAAAGCACAACAGATCAAAACCAGCAGCAGAAGACCACACCAAGGGCCACTCCTGTCAGCCAAGAACAGGAAACTGAGAAGTGGCTGTATTAATCAAAATGAGTCCTCTCAAGTTTGTAATCATTATAGATATAAATATAAATATTAGATTGATCTCTCTGCCTATGGTTGTATTGATTATGTATCCATAATAACTACCTTTACAGCCATATAGACATGAGGTCCCTCTTCAGTAAATTTATATTCAACAAATATGATGCTATACAGATTGATTGGTTGAATAGATATTCAGCAGAGACAAATGTGATGAGGACAGATTTATGATCTGGGCGTCCATGGGTTTTTTGCTGTCATAATTTCTTATTTTTAGTCCCTTTGTCTCTGCCTGAATGGATATGGATAGATATTGAGATTGCAAAACACACACCACATTCCTCCATTGAACATCCATGCTTTAGACACTATAATTTTAATTTTTGAAACATACTTGTAAAAATACAAATTCCTAAAACAGTGCTAATAATAGTTATATGTATTTGTAGATATGCATATATGTGTATCCATAAAATGAAGAGTTTGTCTTCAGCCTGCTCTATTGTAAAGTGCTTTGAGTTAAAACTTATGATCTGGAGCTACACAAATACAGATTGATTAATTGACTGATCGACTAATGTTGCCTGGTCCAGTGAATCTCTATACCTGCGGCCAAATTCAGATGGTAAGGTCAGAATTTGGCTTTAACTTGAGGGCATGGATCCATCCTGCCTTGGATCAGGCTGCTGAAACATGCCCGGCAGCTTCCCTGCAAATAACCCCTCAGAGACTGATAAAATCACATCATGAGAGAGGCACATGGTCCCAGCCCTACCTGCGAGTCTCCAGCTCCTCCTGCCAGCGTCTCATGCTATGCCTGAGCCTCCTCCTCCTCTTCTTCTCCGCCTGGGCACGCTCCTGCTCCTCCTGCCTGCGGGCCTCCTGCCGCCCCTGCTCCTCCTGCTGTGAGAGCTTCAGGCTGGCTTCTTCCTCCTCGTGCTTCACCAACATCAGAGCCGCTATCTTCCGGTCCCTCTCAGGCAGGGTCACACACATCTCCCTCCTGATGTCCCTGGTGATCTTCTCCAGCTTCCTCTCAGTCTTTGGGGAGTGTCTCAGGTCTCCCAGGCTGAAGCTGCAGACTGTGCTCCTGTCTTTTTGGGAGTTACAAGGAGATCTACTCACTGATCTCCCTCTGAGACACAGATCTGCATACGGGACGGGTCCTGTTGAGAGCCTATCCTTTGAATCCTCCTCCAGTCCCAGGCCTGACACCTTTCCGCTGCGTGGCCACCTGCCCCCGGCCTCCCTGATAATCCTCTCCCTCTCCTCCCGGCACATTTGTAAGAGCCTGTTCCTCTCCTTTTCGTAGGACTCGTGCATGATTCTGACTGCCTCAAGCGGGACGTCCTGCCGCTCGGCTCTCAGCTCATTCAGAGATTTGATTAAGAGTTCAACAGGTTTGATACCCAGCCGAGCGCAGGACTCCAGAGAGCGAGGACTCGTCAGCACGTACCGGCTCCTCTCTGCCTCAGTCGAGTCAAAGTTGTCCAGGTCCAGGAGGAACCCCGGGGAGGTTGACCTCTGCCCCTCCATGCCGGCCGGAGTCATCCAAGGGGAGTGTGTGGAGTTTAGGTCAGAAAAGCGTCTCCTCCTCTCGGGCTCCTGCTCATTGTTTTCAGCTCCTCAGCACAGGGAGGTCATGGAGGGATTAAGAGAGGATTTCCAGACAGGTCTTCACCTCAGCTGTGACAGAGAGCAGACTCACTGACAACACACGGACTTCATCTGAACCAGAGGGGAACATCTCATCAGTCACACCATGGAGCATGTTAGAGCCTCATATCCACCAGGACTGAGTGCGGTGAGTTTTATTTTGCATAGTAAATATTAGAAAAGCATTCACATACATGAAGGTTGTTATCCTGTATGAACACAACAAGTTTTTGGAACATCACTTAATATTTTGATTTTACATGAATTGTTGAATGTGGTCAATGGGATTTCCCATTATAAAGTTCAATGTTTGTTTTGGACGTCAATCTGGATCGGATCCAGATGAAATTTACCTTGATGATAGAGACATGGACCCCATGTTATCCTGTGAAATTGGAGGAGAATCTGTAAAAAAAAATGGGAGAGATATGATTTTTTAAATTTACACCCAATGTTAACTGATGGGATTCTTTTAAATTTTGGGATAATTTTTTTTGCATCCAGACAAATATCTGCATCACCACCAACATTTTACATCTTCTTCCTTGGACCAAACTTGGACCAATCTAGCTATCCATCTATCTATCTATCTATCTATCCATCTATCTATCTATCTTGTGGGCCTGAAGTCTTTGTTTTGCAGGACACTTGGACCTGATTGGAGGGCATTAAAATGGGATTCTTAATTCCTCATTTCTTAATTCCCTTCCTTAAACTACTTGTTCTGTTTTTATCTGTCACTTGTTTTTGTTATCCTTCTATTGTAATTTTAATCTAATTACTGCTACAATCCAATTTTGATAGTCGACCAATTGACCAATCAGCCTATCAGCAGGTGTGTGTGTGTGTGTGTGTGTGTGTGTGTGTGTGTGGGGGGGGGGGGGGGGGGGGGGGGGGTGGGGTAAGTAAAAGAAAAACTGTTCTTTTTCTTTCAGCTGTGAAACCATAAAAAACAATCAGCTGAAAGTGACAGTGCTTAAATCATGGACGCTTTGTTTGGGGAAGGGAGATAGATGGTTGAATTGGACAAACAAACAATAGAGAAATAAAAGAGGCTTTAATTTCTTACCCAATCAGTGAAGTGGATGGACATGGATGGACAGTCCCTCTTAACCCTCTGCATGTCACAGTGGGAGCCATGAGCTGATTCTGACTGAGTCCTACATCTTGTAGGAAAGAGCTCTGCTGCAGGTCATCCATTCATTCTGTCCAACTGCAGGCAAACTTCTGCCATTACCAGGACCAAAGGAAAACACAACCTTCTATTGAAATGGGTATAAGTAGGTTTTTGTACAATTCATGGCAAGAAAGAAACAGAAAATAAATAAATGCTCTAATAAAGCTGAATTCACCGATCCACATTCATATGTGTATGAATTAGGAATGTGATGGCAAGAATCAGGAGATACAATATGTAAAATAACACAATATATTACCATATATGGCAATACTACAAATGAGGCATTACATTAAGATTTCTTGCACTAAAGATTAGTTTAATAAAAAAAACAGTAAAGGTCTCATGTCCCACAAAACCATTTTTGATTCATAAATCTGTCCGTGTCATATTTGTCTCTGCCTAATACGTATTTATTAGATGTGGCATCTCATTTTCTCCTCCTTTCTATATGGTTGTAATAGTATTTATTATGGAGGTATGTTATATTTGCGATATTACTCTCAATATAAAAATCAGGTTTGAATCTACTCTAAGGGTCACTCCTTAAGTAGAAAAAAAATGGTGAAAACAGTCCTTAAAACTAGAGCAGAAGTAGCTAAAATTAACTATATTCATAACAGTATGATAAAAAAACAACAAAATATAACTAAAAATACCTGACACGTAACACGTTCAAGAACATTTTTAATGTCTGAAAAATAAATCAGGTAAAGTAAAAGAAAAACTGTTCTTTTTCTTTCAGCTGTGAAACCATAAAAAACAATCAGCTGAAAGTGACAGTGCTTAAATCATGGACGCTTTGTTTGGTTACCAAGGAAACAAACCAACGACTTCAATCAAAGAGCGTCAGATTCATCTGTTACTTCACGCAGCGCGTCATCTGCTGGTGAGTGTGGTGTTTGGAGGACTTCCTTGTTTCTGACGTAATCTCCTGTCGTCCAATCAGCTGCCGCTGGAAATGTTCAGTGAAGTTAGTTTCTCATTCGTCAAATCCTTGGAAATTTGGAGGGTTTATTTTTATGGGAATTATTTAAATATTTCAAGAAAAAACAGACATCTATTTTTTCCATTTCATTTATTTATTCAGTTATTATTATTATTATTATTATTATTTATTATGTATTATGTATTATTTATTATTATTATTATTATTGTTGCATTGTTTAGTATTCTTTTATATTGTTTTTGTTCTGTACTGCCTGACCCCCCAAAAAAAGCTAGATGACAGAATAATTTACATTTTGATTGTCATACATGAAAAAGTACGCAGCTACAAAAATATACATCTTCCAAAAACATATATATTGTCATTTGCTTTAAATAAGGAAAATAAGCTTAGTATAACCTTTACTCGCAAAGCAAGTGGTTAAAAAGAGTATATACAGGTCTAATTAGGGTGTTTGATATTATGTGCTATTCAATTACACTTTTCTTTACACTTATTAATCATTCCTGCATGTACCCGTACAGTCTTTCTTTTCTTCAATATATATAGGTATATATATGTGTGTGTATTCTTTTTAACCTTATTTTTTAAACTCCATTTATTATTATTGTTATATTATTATTAGCATTTTCATTATTTTTATTTCTATGTTTTGCATTGTTTGGATTTCTTACTTTTATTTATTTTCCTGTTTTGACCTCCACGTGGAGTTACCTGTATATTGTTTTGTTGTAATGCCCAACCCTAATAAAAATTAAAAATCAATAATAATTACAATTTTCTGAAATACTTTTTAAAAAAATTAAATATCACATCCCTTTTCTGCCTTCATGATTCAGCACCATTATTAAACAACTCAATACTGTTATTGTTATTGTTATTATTAAACTTTACTGTTATTTTAATCATTTTACAGTCGTTATTTTCCGTGTCTTTGTCTTGACTGCAGAGCACCAACAGGAAACGAGCTTCATCGTCGTCAGCGTTAATGAAGGCGCGCCGTCCGTCTGCTGCTCAGGTCTGATGTGTTTTCCTGATGACAAACATACAAAACAAACAGCTCTTGTTTATCAACATTAGAGCACAGACAGTTTACAGACAGCTCGGGCTCCACCACAGCGGGACGTTAGACGTTTGACGGTCCAACGGCTGTTAGCACAACTGATTTACTAGCTAGCCCAACGTTAGCATGGCTCTGAGACGAGAGGGAGGCAAGATGGTGCGTGGTTCGTGCTTCCGCGTTGGCGTCCATTGACGTTTGGCAAACTTTCAACTCTTATTTTCAGAGTTTTTTGATTTATTCCAACGTTTTGAACGCTGAATAGTCACGTTGTTTTAGTCGCTGTTTTATTCGACATTTCGTAGAGGTTACGCGTTCTTCAGATTCAGAGCAATGTTTATTAATTTCGCTTGCGTTAAGAATTACACATAAATATGCGTTGTAAATTCTTACTTCTTATTTATTCTACACAGTCATAACAGTCAAAATAACAACAACATCATATGTAAAGGCCATTTTAAACGTCACGCTAGTGATTCAACTATTAAAGCAGCGTGTTGCGTTTATGTGTTCATAAGATGCTCGGAATTTTTCACTTTAGAAGGTGCACCACCATTTACATTATACGTTTTATTTAAGGTCATATTTGAATATTTTCATTTTAATTAATTCAGCATTTTTTGTAATAGTATTATTTTATTGTGTTATTTATTATATTTTTTATTTATAGTTCTATATGTATGTATATTTCATAAACCAGAAATGCTTCATTATTCCCCAAGGGTAAATGTGGTTGTTTCCGTTGCTCTTATACACTGTAGAACAGTTGGAATATGAGATAAAGACACTGAAATAAGACAAGAGTATAACAGACATTAAATAAGCAGATTCACGACATTAGAGGTTGTAGATGCTTTTACCCTTCACTTTCTACTCTGTGACTATGGGTTCATTGGTTCACTTGTGTTTATCTGTGTTGTAATTGTTTTATATTTGAATGTTCGTTATGTCTATCTTGTTCTTCTGCTTGTGTTGGCCGAGAGACTCTTGTAAATAAGATTTTTTTAATCTCAGTGAGGCTTTTATGGTTAAAAAAGTGTCAAAAAAAACCCAAAAATAAATAAATGAAGACATAGTAGCATGCCTTCATTATTTGTGGGAGTAAGTAAGTTCTGACAACCTTAATGTACAAACTTGTTTTTTTTAATAGTCTGTTTGAAGTTTGTAATTTCTCATAATTAAGAATTAAAACTAGCTCATTCCTTGGTTTTTATGACTTCTTTTTTGTAGCAGTCAAATCAGTCAGGTCACAGGTATGCACATTTTTGCTGGAAGAGTATTGACATTTATAACTATGGTGTTAATATATTTCTATACATACTTTGTAGGGCCGATTTTAGGAAAAATCTAATGGCGATATTGTGATTTCTATTCGATTCACGATTTTCTCCAAATCAAGCTTCAGTGCAAGATTCGCTGTTTACAGTATAGACAACAGTAAGGAAATCAATTATCAAAAGCACAAAACACATTATTCGTCATCTAATGTTGATGATAAATAATCTGTAATCATTATTTAAGGGATACTCCAATTTCTACTCCTAAACAGAGGCTTTGTGTTGTTGACCTGCTTACCAGCACTTCTGTAAATGCA
The DNA here is from genome assembly GCA_037902135.1 of Cetoscarus ocellatus. Lineage (NCBI taxonomy): Eukaryota > Metazoa > Chordata > Actinopteri > Labriformes > Labridae > Cetoscarus > Cetoscarus ocellatus. The sequence goes on from JBAMNC010000008.1 coordinate 1,279,751, forward strand.
AATTGCCTGCAAATTTGTAACATATTATGTGTAAAACAGTTGACACAACAGATCCAAATTACAGCTTTGGCAATCACATGATTGCACTGTCTGAAATTGCGATTTTGATCCAAAAACGATAAATTTTTCAGCCATAATACTTTGTATATCCCTGCTCAGATTAGAATATTGCGATATAATCGTTTGACTGAATTGAAGTTCATTTTTCCGATTTGTCCTTGAACGCAGCTCGGATGTCTCGCCGTTCGCAGCCGCAGCAGGGAACTATCTTGACTCTTCAGCTGGAGAAGTTTGGTTAACTCTGTAAACGATCCTGAAATTAACCAGGAAATAAGTTAATCTCGTCCTCTTCCTTGTAGGATTATCATGAGACGTGACTGTTAGTTCGTCTGTTGTACTTCAATCGTCAGTAAACTCGTCCCTGTTGCTGCTTTTCGTCCGTCTGTCTGTCCTGCAGCTCATCCACACGGTGAGCTAACCGACAGGTTCACCATGAAGAGAGCCAGAGGCGGCGGCGATGATGAGGAGGCTCCCCGGCAGAACGGCGCTGCCAGCCGGCGGAGGAGCGACCCTCAGCCCCAGACCAGCAACGGGGCTGGACGCGAGGGGGGCTTCGACCCCGGAGACCTGCAGGACGAGGACAACGACCCCGGGCTGAGGAGGGAGATCCGGAGCAAATACAGAGACCTGATCAACAGCATACAGCGTGAGTAAACACTGATGTGATGGTTGATGTTGAGGTTCATCTGTTGACCGGTCTGATCAGAGTTTCTTTGTTTACTTACAGAAAACAGGGATGATATGGTCAGTCTGTCCAACAACAAACTCACAGAAGTTTTAGAAGAGGCCAACAAACTTTTTAAAGACGGTAAGTGATGAATAAAAGCCCAGATTGATTGCAATCATGCTCATCTTTCTGCCAAGAGGTTAAAATTATTATTATACTAACCCTATTAATGACACAGTATTAATCAGAATATTAATTTGCTTTGGCTTAACATCAGTGTTATCAGATATCGTCCTTTTTTACCATCTTCAAATAAATAAGGGTAAAGAAATATGCAAATTTTAGGTTATATTTAGGGCTGGGCAACATATCAATTAAATGAATTCAAATTATTTTCTGCAGGAGATTTTAAAATTAAAAATCTAGATCTTTTTTCTTGACTTACTCCTGTTGTACGTTCTTGATGGTAGGCCCTGTCAGGTTTTGCACAAGCACTTTTATAGGCTCGTATTTGTTATTTTAAAATGAGATTTGATATTGATCAGAGACTTTCATGTTAATATACTGTGAAAATACCACACCCTTCAGTGTTTTATAAGACAAACATGCCTACGTTTGAACTACATAATGAACATTATTTGACACACGCTCTAACTTTAAGAGGGAAAATTCTTGTTGGTTTGGGAATATATCTTGACAACATAAAGGCAAAACTTAATTTATGTCATTTTTGGGTGACTGGGAGTTTATTTTTCTTTGTGAGGAAAAAAATCGATTAAAATCGTAACTTGAGTGTTGTGGAAAAAAATCAGGGATTTTATTTATAGGCCATATCGCCCAGCCCTAGTTATATTTACTTAAAACTCAAAAGAGTGATTAAAAACCATCAGTATCAGCATTGTTATTGGTTAGATTATTATTTCAAACATCTTCATTGACATTGACCCTGATTTTTACAATGTTTGTATCAGTAATAATCATTATTTCAGTGTACAATCTACAAAAATACTCTAACGTTTTAATATCTAAAGTATTTCAGTCATGACTAACCCGGTATTGTATTTTTAAGTTGTGTTCTTGCATCACCACAGATATTTACAGCAGTTTTTAAAGACAGAAAAAAATAGTTCTAATTGTCTTGAGAGGTGTCTTTTGTTATTTCTGTCCATGTACAGCATTTTGTGCTATTTTTTTAAAATGAAAAGTCATATAAAAATAAAGTCTGATTCTTTTGAAAACATAGTTATAGTGAGAGAAACGGCAAAGTGTCCTGGAATATATCTTGAGCAGGTGCTCAGGTTGAGCCTAAAACAGCTGTACATTAAATGATGAAAAATATTCGTTAACATAAGTTGTAAGGTAACTGAACAGCAGACACATTCATCATCACGTTAACGTGTTTTTTCCGTCTGCAGTGCGTCAGCCCAGAGAGGCAGCGCTGGACGCTCAGCTCCTCGTCGTGGCCACAGACCTCGGGAAGGAGAAAGCCAGCCTGCTGTTTTCTGAAGGGACTGCGTTCGACCCTTCTGCTTATGCCGAGCACCTGGTATGTGAGGTTTTCGTGGAAAATAATGTGACTACAAACATAAAGAACTGCTGGAAAATTAGATGATCCTAACAGTGCATTATTTAAGTTTTAATCTGCCATACGGTGTTAGTATGAACGTAACCTCATCACAGCTGTTCTGATATCACTGCAACAAGAATGGAGGTGCTGGGCACTGAAGGGTAACTTCTTTATTTACAGGATTATAAACCAAAGGATTATAGCAGCACAGACACATGATCAGTTAGATTGTGAAAGAGTTTGTCTGCAGTTATTGATCCATTCAGTCCTTCTGTGTTTACCTTCATGATAGAGTTATTAAATGTTCGTGTAGATTTCACATCAGTTAAAATAACAGGGAAGGTTCCTGTTTGCTGCTCATGACCACTCAGCTTACAGAGAAGTGGTTTGTCTTGATAATTTTATTTATTCAATTATTTTTTAATATGTGTTGTGTAAACTTGTTTGCACTGAATTAGACCGTGGGAAACGTGTTGTTAATTTTTTATAAATATTTTTGCAAACAAAGCAGATATTTTTCTTTCACTCTTGTCCACATCCAGGCGTGCCATAAAACATTTTTACCTCCGCTGAGGAGGTTTTGTTTTTGCAGGCGTTTGTTTTTTTAGCAAAATTAAGCAAAAACTACAGGATAGATTTTGCTGGAATTTTCAGGAGATGTTGGTAATGGTCCAAATTAAAAATGATTAGATTTTGGTGGTGATCCAGATAACCTCCATGAGCAAACAATCATCTTTGCAAAATAACTAATAATGATATCAACATGATTCTGAGTGCTAGCTGTGGGTTTTCAGGGTCATGAATCATATTATGATGGTAACTTTATCATGGAACTATTGCTTATAGATATAAAAGCAATATGTGAGCTATCTTGGTGGAGGTTTGAGCTCTCCAATAGTTTTCTAGTATTTAAAATTAATTTAGTCCAGTAAGTGAGAGACAGGGCCCTGATCTGGTGTAAAAATAAGGTGCTTTCTATGTGTGTTCCTGTAAAGCACTTGGTAAACCCTTGTATCTAAAAGTCCTGTATGACAAAGGTACTATTATGAGCCCAGAAGACAAACAAAAAAGTATTCATTTTCCATTAAATCAGAGTTAAAATGAAATATATGTTTTTTTTTTGTCCAGCTAGGGTGTCCGTATGTTACTGACTTTAGCCACAGTTTTTTCTTGGCACACATTTAGTCCTGTCCCACTAGTTGAGAAACACTGTGTAGGATGTTAGGAGGTCCCTCAGATTTGTTTAGGTTTCTATTTTTGGTGACTTTCCTTTCGGTTTTGGGCTTTGCTCTTTGTGTGTTCCTGTAATGAACTTGGTATATCCTTGTATCTAAAAGTCCTGTATGGATGAAGGTACTATCATGAGCCTAGATCTTCAGAAGACAAACAAAAAAGTATTTAATTTAGAACCAGTGTTAATTTTGTTGACCAATTATTTTCGTCATAGTTTTGTCAATGACCTTTTTTCCCCTGACGAAAACTCGACAATAGCTAATAAAAACAAGTTCACATGGACAAAAACTAAAACTAAATTAACTGACATTTTCATCAACAGATACAAACTAGACGAAAATGTTAGACAGAGACTTATCCAATCAGACCTCATTTGGTCATGTAGAAAGTATGGACATGTTAGGAATATATCCAATCACAGTTACTTTGGTTGTGTGGAAAGGTTGGATGAGTTAAAAGGGACATCCAATCACAGCTGCCTTAGCTTCATGGTGGCAGGATCCAAGTGTAAAACATGACTTCAGAAATTCAAGGAAACATAAAAAATTCCTTACATTTTACACTTCATATTTTAGTCGACTAAATTTACAGTAGATTTCATCGACTAAAATGCTGTGAAATTTCATCAACTAAAACCAGACTAAAATGAAAACAATTTAGATGACTAAATTATGACTAAAACTAAAAGATATTTAAGGCAAAAAACTGAAACTAAATTAAAAAGGGCTGTCAAAATTAATACTGCTGAGAACTATTGCTTATAGATGCAACAGCAATATGTGAGCTACCTTGGTGGAGGTTTGAGCTCTCTGAGTGCTTTCTAGTGTAAAATTGAGTTAAAATGTAGAATTTGTAACGTGACATCGAAAATAACTGACAATTCTGGATCCTCACACATGCCTCTTTGCTGTGTTTAAATCACTTTGTTTTATTTTTTACAGATCATCTGCACAGTTTCAGTGTTACAGGAAAAGTTTTTATGTTTTCAGATGAATAAATTATTAACTGCACTGTCTAATACTTATATTGTTTGTGCCACATGTATCTGATTTTTACTCTGATATAGTGACCAGACTTATTATCTCATATTAATGTTCTGTATTTACAGAATTTTCTGTGCTACGTCGGCAGTTTTGGGAAAAGAAATCTTGCTGAAATGCCTTCCTGCTGTCTTATTTTGGACAGATTGGACACTGGTGCTTATTTACTGGATAAAACTCGACGCAGTTTACTAACACAGGAGTATGTTTAACACAGTGCTTTACTGAAAAACAAAGAAACAGAAACCAAACCAAAGGTGAAAAGCAGATCACTCTTTGGCAGTAATGTCATCATTTTTGCTGTTTAAAGAGGATCTCTGTGTCTCTGTCAGTTGTCCTTCATGGGTCTGAACCGTCTGGAGGAAGAGCAGCAGAACGGAGGAGTGGACGGTTATTTGCCCCCGGACGCCTGGCACAGACTGGCAAAGAGAGCGGAGAGCTGTTTCAGAACGGCGCCCTCCTTCCACTTCATGTGAGCGCATCAGTGTGTAACCTGACAGCTGGGGCTCCGGTCTGACTTCTGAAGCGAGCAGCTGCGATGGCAGAATAAAAAAAAGTCCCAGGACAGGATGCACAGTCAGCCATAAACGTATTAGTATTTTTAATTTTAGACAGATATGAGAATCAGAATTGTGTTGATTACCAAGTACATTTGCACATACAAGGAATTTGACTTGATAAATTACAATAACAATCAACATATAATTAGAATAAGAACAAAAACTAGAAAAGCAAATTCTGATACACTTAAATATATTCATGAAGTTTTAGATCCTTTTTCTTATTTCTTCATCTCTTATTTTTGTGAATTTTACTTTTTAATGCTTACGTCTACAAGCTGCTCCACTGCATCGATTTCTGAGTGATCAAAAAACAAACTCGTTTAATAGTCAACAGAATTGACGCCATTTAATATAAATTTCTACCTTTAGAACAGTTAAACCCATTTTAATGGCAGTTCAGCTAGATGCTGCCATATTAATCAACATCATTCCTCTCTGGATTATAATCGTTATAGATATTAATGTTAATATTAGATTGATCTCACTACATCCGTAGTGACTATCTTTACAACCATACAGACATGAGGTCCCTCTAGAACAGTGGTTCTCAACTTGCGTGGCTTCAGGACCCACCATCACCCCTAATTTCAAGATGGACCCAAGTCGAGGGAAATTTTCAGCATCTCAAATTCATATAATGAAACTATGCTGCACTTTAAACCTGAGATAGTCCAGAATATCACAGTATGCCAACACAAAAAAAGTTTATTGAGAAATCAAAATGACCTGCATGTGGTGATGCTAGAAGAGGAAATATTTTTTACTCTAAATTAGCTGCAATTGAAACAAAAAAAGTGCTTCTTAGGAACACAAGGTCTTAATTAATATTCAATCAGTCGCACTAAATAAGCTGTTGATCATGGGGCTGTCACAACACACAACACACTTCAGTAACTTGAGCCTTTTAAACAGACTCAAGAGAGCTTCAATGCACAATCATGAAATAAAAAAGTCCAACTACTGAGAAGTCATTTAAAAAATATTAAAAATATGTAGCTTAAGCTGAGTACCTACTTGTTAAATATATAACGAAAACCCTTTGATTGAAGTGTGACAATAGCATTACAGGTGTTGTCACACCTGTTGTTAAGGAGTGTGAAAAGACGGCACTCCACGACATGAAAAAAATCCCCTTCAAAATAAAAGCACAGTACTTTTTCCTGACATTTTTTGGCCAAAGCATAGGCTCGCAACCCATTGAAAAAGGTCCGTGACCCACGTTTGGGTCACGACCCACCAGTTGAGAATCACTGCTCGAGAAAATGAGATGCCACATGTCAAGGGGCTTTTTCAAGAGACAAATATGTTTCTTTACAGATAAAGATTGATCGATTGAATCTGTATTCAGCAAACACTAATGTGATGAGGACAGATTTATGATCTGGGCATCCATGGGTTTACAAATAAAGGTTGATTGATTGATAATTGATAATGTGGATAGATTTTGACTATCTTCAGGTTAATTGGAATATTCCTGCCACTTATCCTCGTTTTCTGTCCATCAGGAGAGGCTCGTTTCATGCAGAGCCGCCTCCTCCAAGACAACGAATAGAACGGCAAAGAAAGGCTCCGGGTAAAGAAGCCAAGAGGATCATGCCAACAGAGGTAACCAAGTTCACCGCCTCACAGTTCAAGTTGTCCTCATAAGATATGTCTCTGCAAAAAATGAGTCTGATCATTGAAGATGAAGAATAAGGCTAAGTGAGGCTACATTCACACTGAACGGTCATATCACATTTTAGCCATCCTGTCCGTCACTGAAATGAGATAGACATCACAAATCAGCACTGGAGGAAACAATGAACTCAACCATTCTGGATGAACGCTGTGTCAGTGAAGCCCCTCCCGTCACAATCCCACCACTCATGACTCAGACATCCACACATCCCTCTGTACAGAGGCATCAGCTCCACAAAAGACCATCGTCAGTCTTCTTCTCTTCATCACTTTGTCATTATTTTGTCTGCTTACATTGCACAACGACTTCAAAACTGATGCACACACGCTGGCATGTGTAGCTTCCATATTTACTTCATAGCCTGCTGCGTATGATGTTGTGGTTTATTCTGTAGATGCAGGTCACTTCAGGGACATAGACGGTTTATGCTGAAGTCTGATGGCAGCAACATTCGAATTATAATGTGAACAACTACGACAAAAAATCCGACTAAAGCATTAAGACCTGCAGTGTGAACGTAGCCTCAATGTTTCAACCACCTGCCATTACCCAGTCTGATCATTTCTGTTGTGTTTATTGTCTGGTTGTTACTACTATAATACAACAAAACTGATCATTTAACATTAATGATGATGTCAATTTTGTGTCTCAGCTGAAGAAAATGGAGGACTCTCATCAGGATGCGACAGTGAAAGAGGTGGAGAGGATCCTGGGATGGCTGAAGAGATATCATGATGAAGATCGTGAGTGTGAAGTTTGTCTGTTGGACATTAATCTGTCAGGACTGAGTGTAGGCCTGGGCCATCACCCAGGCAGTTAGATTTTTATTAAAGGGATATTTCAACATTTTTTTTCTTTTTGTGTCTTGCCTCACTTCTGAGTTCATGAAAAGTCCGTTCTTTGGCTGTGTGTACAGTAACAAGAAAGAGACAGGCAGAGCTCGACCACCGCTAATTAGCTTAGCTCAAACACTGGGAGTTAATAGGTAGCATTAGCCTGCATCTGCCTACAGTCATCAGACAAACTCTTCAGCAACTCTAAACGGTCCTGTGTGCTTGTTGTGACTCATTTTTTTAACCAAGTTATGTTATCTATTTGTAGACTGAGATTAGCACTTTATGTGATTTTTGAAAGAAATACAAATGAAACTAAACTGCAGGGCGCTTTATTTTTCTGACCTACTTACCTACTCAGGGGTTGAGCTCTGCCTGTCTCTTCCTTGCCACTTCACGCACAGTCAAAAGAATGGTGTCTATCTGCTTGTTATGAACTCAAGAGTGACGCAAGACAGGAAAACAAAAAATGTTTGCATATCCCTTTAAATAATCATCAAATTCAAATTAACCAATTCATTTAATTTTTGAGTTATCCTGTTCATAAGAAAACAAATAAACACTGGCAAAAATATAACCTCCATGGTGGAGATAATAACAGCGGAGCCAAGACTGAGCCCTGTGGCACACCTTCAGAAGTAAGGTCTTAAGCCTGAACTCACTGTGTCTGTATGACAGGTAGTCATAGTTACATGCACCTTTATTCTAAGAAGAGGATCCAATTTTCTTTTGTGACATAATTAGATCAAATTAAAGCAAGACCTTTTGTGTTATTTTTGTCACGTATATTTTTTTTTCTTTGAAATTGATAAAAATGATCATAATTACAAATCAAGTGTTGTTGCTGCTTTTATAAAATATGTTATATTGTCCAGCCCTAAATTAGTTATTTTTACCTCCGCCAAGAAGGTTGTGTTTTTGCCAGCCTTTGTTTGTTTGTGAGCAAGTTTACGCAAAAAAATACTGGACAGATTTTGCTAAAAATTTCAGGAGATGTTGGTAATGGCCCAAATTAAAAATGATTAGATTTTGGTGGTGATCCAGAAAACCGCCATCAGTGAATGATCATTTTTGCACAATAACTGTCTAACTAATAATGATATCAGCATGATTCTGAGTGCTAGGTGTGGGTTTTCAGGGTCATGAATCATATTATGATGGTGACTATCATGGAACTATTGCTCATAGATGTAACAGCAATATGTGAGCTACCTTGGTGGAGGTTTGAGCTCTCTGAGTGCTTTCTAGTTTTTGAAAGTGTTTCCTCTCCTCTCACAGCATCATCACCGATACTGTACTATGAGTTCGTCATCGACCCCAACTCATTTTCCCGGACGGTGGAGAACATTTTTCACACGTCTTTTCTGATCAGGGTGAGCTGCATGTGTTGAACCAAAGATTTCTGATTATTGTTTTTTAATTCCACACACAGTTTACCACTTGAAGTAGATGATGGTCAGGGTAGGCCCTGTTTGGAGTAGCTGACTTATGTCTAAGCTGAATATCTCTGTGGACAAGATATTAGCAATTAATAAGCCCAGTGTGAGTGTTTGCACCCCAGTCTGCCACTTTCTGCAGTGCACTAACGCTGGTTCATTGTATGTTAGTCGAGCGGTGCAGGGAAACTGTCGACCTTCTCTGCCCCCTTGTGGCCATCAGTGAGTATGACAGTTGTTTGTGTTGCAGGACGGTTGGGCTCGCATGTATCTGGATGAAACCAAACTGCTGTGTATCGGTGAGGATATTTTATTGTATTATTTTTTTAAAGAGGGGAAAGTAAAGAGTCTTGAGGTGAATTATCTTGACCTTTGTTGTCTCTTAGCTCCTGTGGAGGATGGTGAGGGGGACGCTGCAGGGTCAAACCGAAAACAGGGCGTTGTCTCCATCACACCAAAGATATGGAAGGTTAGTTTATTATGTAAGAACTTCAGTGTGATCTAACTTTTCATGTATCTTTGGGCATGATTTTAAAGTTCTCTCTCTCATTCTTTTTTTCCCAGGAGCTCGTCGATGCCTTTGAAATAACAGAGACAATGATCCCACCAAACACGCAGGACGAGGGATGAACCCGCTGAACATAAAGCTGTTTTTTATGTGTCCATATTGTTTTACCTTTCCGTAAGACACAGCCAAATTTATATATATTGTTGCACAAGCAATTTCCAGGAGCAAATAGTACAGAAAACACAAATGTCCTGAAATTCCATTTTATTTTAATGTCTTATTTTTACTGTTTTTAAAAGTTTGAATAATAAAAGTAAAAGAGGAGAGAGCTTGTTAAATGAATTTCATATGTGCACATGAATATGTGAGTAAATATGAGTGGATGCTGAAACATGAAAAAGTTGACAAGCTGGTACTTTCCCTCAGTTTAGACTGGTGTTTTCCCATCAGAGGGCTTTTATTTTTTTTCCATACAGAGGAACAGCAATTTAACTGCACTTGACTGTTTCTAGATTTGGGCAGCACATGCCACACAGAAAGAAGGTTGCTGGTTCAAACCCTGTCATGTTCTCCCCGTGCATGCATGTGTTCTCCCACAGACCAAAAACATGCTAGTTAGGTTAATTGGTGACTCTAAATTGCCCTTAGGTTTGAGTTTAAGCATGAATGGTTGTCTGTCTCTATGTGGCCCTGAGATTGGCTGGCGACCAGTCCAGGGTGTGCCTCGCCTCTCGCCCAATGTCAGCTGGGATAGGCTCCAGCCCCCACAACCCGTAAAGGGGTTAGGGTTATAGGCACTGGATGGATGTCTCTAGATTTGAACTGGTTTTGAATATTTTGTATGTTTGCAGATTTTATCAAAACAAATTAACATTTAAAGCATCACCTCCATTTTAATTTAATTGAACTGAACCTTATTTATTTGGAGTATATTCAAAAGAGAGATTAAAAGCAGAAAAAGAAGAAAAAATATAGCGTTGTAGTTACATACAGTATATTTGAAAAGAAGTGGGAGGAAGTAAAACTTCAACCCTTCTCCATTAGTTAAATATGAATGCTTCCATGTGAGCTGAGAACAGGAATCTGAGGCAAAATTGGACCAAAGAAGACTGGAAAAAATATGTCCTGGTCTGATAAGTCACAACTTCTGCTCGGACATTCAGATGGTAAGGTCAGAATTTGGCGTGAACAACTTAAATCGTTGATCCATCCTGTCTTGTATCAACAGTTCTGGCTGTTGGTGGTGGTGCGATGGTGTGATGGATGTTTTCTTGGCACACTACAACTGAGCATTGTTAAAATAAAACAGCCTTCATGAGTGTTGTTGCCGACCATGTTCATCCCTTTATGACCACAGTGTGGCAATGAGTTCACTGTGCTCCAGTGGCCTCCAAAGTCACCAGATCCCAATCCAATGGAGCAACTTTGGGATGTGGATGTGCTGTCGACAATCTAAATTAACTGTGTAAACGTCTCCAGCACCTTGTTGAACTTAACCCTTTGACTTCCAAAAAAAGAAATACATTTGCAACAGATCATGTATTGGTAAAATTGTGTTCCTTCCTCTTCATTTAGCAACATTTCAGGTTTTATTTCTCAAATTACCCAATCAGGAAGCAGATATGCAGGTCAACCTACTGGTTGGCTTGCCTGTTAAGGGTTGTCCTGGACATGAATGGCTTTTTTTTTCATTTCAGCAACAATTTTTTTGTTTTTTCATATGAAAACATCACAGAGCTGTTGACTCAGTTTTCTGGGGAATCAGATACATTTTTATTTTCAAATGTATTTCCGTCAACTAAATTATGATTGTTTGAGGATCTGGAAATATGTGAAAAGATTTTTTCTTACTCTGATGTACGCTCTTACTGTTAGAATTCTGAGGAGCTATGCAGTAACGATTCACTTCTGATTTTTTCTAGTTTTCGAACAATTATATTCATGTTCAGCAGCACCACCCAGTGGATACATGTTGGTGTTACAAACACTATACAGAGAAGTGAATACGAAAAAAACAGACAAAGTAGAGCTTTAAAAAGTTTGAAATACAGTGGTGGCAAATAGTCAACCACACAGTTACAATGCCAGTCAAAGGGTTAAGGCAGCCCTGAAGGCAAAGGGAGTCCAACCCAGTATCTGCAAGTTGTACCTAAAGAAGATGCCAGTGAGTAATATAAAGTATTGTCATATGCATGATCAATTAGGCAGAATCCCTCCTTTCCCTCCTTTTGTTTGGATTCATCCATGCCCATATGCTTCAAGTGGAGACACCTCAAACTTGACGGGGCAGACATGGAGCAGGAAGTGAACCTTGTGAGCACAAGGTGAGCAAACATCCATGAGCGAGCTTACGCGATTTTTAAATGGTGCTGCGAGTTTAGAGGCTGTCGGTGCGTAAAAGGCAAGAATACCCGCTCAGTCTACTGCTGTCAAGCCAGCCGTAACTCCGATCTCCGTGGTCAAATTAGCCGCACCTAAATTTCGAGTGTACAAGTATTCTCAGCATTATGGTAAATGCGGAAAAACAGCGTGTTTACTTCCGATTAAAAAAAAATGTATTCAAAACAGTAAGTTACGTATCGAACCTACATTTAAAATAAAATATGATGAAAAGTGTATCATGCACCCATAATGAATAAAAAACACTTAATGTCATTTTAATATCTTTTTTACAGCATCAATGTGGTACAGTAGAGCGCGGAGAGACGAAGACCGATAATCCCTCTGACGCAGTTTATCATCCGACCACAGGGTGGCGGACTAAACCGGAAACATAAACCCTATCTGTTTGTAACCCTACGTCACTTCCTCCTCCTGCCTCGTCTTTGGCGGCAGCGACGTTTCGAATTTCGATCCACGTCTGTCGGGATAAAACATGGCTACACTGAGCAAAGAGACCAAGCAGCGCCTCCAGCAGCGGTTCTAGTGTGGACAGTTTGTCATCCGACGGGGCTTCTTCCGCACCATGTTGTATCTCGGTCAGTATCTGAAAACAAAGAGTTAAGACAGAAGCGTTCTCAGCTAGCGTTAGCCTGCTAGTTTGGCACCAGCGCTAGCATCAACATGTTGGGTCGTAACTTAAGCTGACTAAATAAAAACTGTGAAGGTGACATCGTAAATCTTGAGTGAATATCTATTTGCTGAATGAACTTTATGCCTGTTTCCTTAGCTTTTACGTCACGCTTGTGTTACTTGGTGTGGGATTCAGTGACTGTCTCAAAGTGAAGAGTGCTATTGTCTACTTGTTGACTTGCCTCACGCTGTTTTTTGTTGAAGTTAAACGGAACAAATGAAAACAAATGATGCGTCTGTCTGAGCCATCTAAATTTTTTAGAGGAGAAACTTTTCTTTGATGTTTTTGGCACACATGTCAGAAGCAGCACTTGATCACTGCTGGTATTGGTAGAAGACCAGGGTAAGAGCCCTTGTGCATCCTGCCCACATCCAAACATCTTCTTGGTGATGACCTAGATGTTGTTGGTAGAATTGTGCTCACAAGTGCATGTTTAGTCAGGGCCAAAGTGGCTACACAGAGGCCTGGCTAGGGACACGCTCAGGGCCAAGCCAAAGTCTCTTCTGACGCCACAAAGCAGTTTGATCACTTCTTCACCTGTCAGCGTCTGCCCTCAGCTTGGTTTCTGTAAGTGTGGTCATTTTTGTTGTTGATTGATATGAATGTTAAAACATTGAAAAATGTTTGATATCAAGTACAGGTGTAGTGTTGGATGAGTAGAAGCCAAATATACTCCCCATAGCCTGGAATTATTGATCAAAGTGTTTTTACAGTAAGTCAAATATGGTCAAATAGGCAATCTCCAAGTATAAACATGAGAGTTTGTTGTGGAATTTCTCCACGTTGGTACAGTAAAAATGTTTGATATCAAGTACAGGTGTAGTGTTGGATGAGTAGAAGCCAAATATACAACCCATAGCCAGGAATTATTGATCAAAGTGTTTTTACAGTAAGTCAAAAACATGAAATTATGCAGTCTCCAGGTATAAATATGAAACTTTGTTACTGAATTTCTCCACATTGGTACAGTAAAAATGCTTGATATCAAGAATGGTTGTAGTGTTTGATGAGTAGAAGCCAAATATACCACATATAGCCAGGAATTATTGATAAGAGTGTTTTTACAGTATGTCAAAAACATGAAATCATGCAATCTCCAGGTATAAATATGAGACTTTGTTGTTGAATTTCTCCACATTGGTATAGTGAAGATGCTTGATGTAAAGTACAGGTGTAGTGTTTGATGAGTAGAAACCAAATATACCACCTATAGCTAGGAATAATTGATTCTAGTGTTTTTACAGTAAGTCAAATATGCAATCTCCAAGTATAAACATGAGACTTTGTTGTTGAATTACTTTAATGTAACATATGCTATTTTGAATGTAGGTTCGATAATTACCTAACTGTTTTAAATCCCTTTATTATGAAAAGCGGAAGTAAATATGCTGTTTCTCCGCATTTACCATAATGCTGTTAATACTTGTGCCCTTGAAATTTAAGTGCGGCTCATTTGACCACGGATGTCAAAAGTGCGGCTGTTTAAGTCCTACTTATCTGATAAATACCACTTTGTACAAATGGACAATAAGTCTTCTGTGTACACTAAAGTAAATTGTGAGTTCCTCAACATTTCAAGGAAAGTGAGGAGAACCTAACACCCAAAAAGTGGGCACACACAGCGTGGACCCACATGGCCAGGAACACCAAAAACAACACCAGTGTGTGTCGGCCTGTACATGGTGCCACTGAAAGCCTTGTAAATAACCCACTTACAGGTTTAAACTACTCAAAAAACTACATTGGCTGGACAATTCGCTACAGTAAGATTTTTTTACAGCTGTTAACTAAAGTGCTGTGAGCCTGTAGCAACCTCACTTTAGAAAACCTGATCTAACCCTTTAAAAGATGTCACTGACTCAGCATGCCTTATCTCAGACAGAAGGTTCCAAACTAACATATTGCGAGAGAGAAGCAAAGTTTTTATTCTGATTTTCTGCTCTTATAAACGTAGAAAACAAATGACAGGGTGAAAGCAATCATGATTCATCTTGTTTTTGTCCTGATTCTTCCTCCTGCTCTCTTTTGGCTGAGTGAACTTCACCGTTATCACATTTCTCTGGCTGAACACAGCGATATCATCATCACGATGTACCACCATCATCTGCTCCCCTCCTAGGTCTTTTAAAGAGACAGGCACCCTTCTCTCTGCTGCCTCCCATCTCTCCCTCTCCCCTCTCCGAGCATTTTCTCCCTCTGAAGCAGAGCTGGGTGGAGAGATGAGGCGGGAAAGAGAAAGAGAAGCTACCATCTTCACGCTTATTTGATTAGGTTGGACTGCTTATGCAATGTAGAGGTTTTTTTTTTAATATATAACAATGTCTTGAAAATGTATGTCACAGGAGCACCAGTGGCGAATGCAGAGCAGAGCATTTGTTAGTCACTGCTGCACACTCTGGCACAGACACAGAGGCGTGCACGCTCTCACTCTGTTGCTCCTGCACAGATCTGCCCGCTCTCTCCGGCGATGCTGAGGCTGACCGAGGAGGATGCAGTTCTGCAGGAAGGTGCTGTGCAAGCCGTGTAGTGCCCGAGTCACTTCACCGGAGGAGGACATGGAATACAAGATGGGGAGCTGCATCGGAATCTCACACCGACAGGTAAGCACAGGAGCTTTTCTGCAGCAGAGCGTCAATGGATCAATGCGTTGGACTGATCAGGGGCTGAGTGATTCCCCAGGCACAGGCAAAAAGAGAGAGAGGGAGTGAAGGTGTGCTTTATTATTGGAGGAGGGGCAACATCAGCAGGGAGAAGGAGAGTAAGGGGTGAGGAGCGAGGATGCTGATTGTTGAGGAGAACGAAGGAGATGAGGTTGACAAAATCCATGTCACTGGATGTCGGGAGAGCATGATGATGTCGCTGTGTTCAGCCAGAGAAATCTGATAACAGTGAAGTTTACTCAGCCAAAAGAGAGCAGGAGGAAGAATCAGGGCAAAAACAAGATGAATCATGATTGTTTTTCACCCAGTCATTTGTTTTCTATGCTTAAAAGAGCAGAAAATCAAAATAAAAACTTTCCTTCTCTCTAGCATGTTAAAAATTATAATTGTGATTATTTCTATTGGTAATTGAGGCCATGGTTGTTGCATATGAATACTGTGTTTACTGCAACACTTTAGTGTTAAGGCAGCCACCTTAACAACATGAATAGTCCACCTTAACCATGAGTGCAGAGAAACTTCTTCTTGTCATTCCTTTGGCCTCACGGCAAAATCTGCAGAACCAAATTGACACAGAGTCAATATAAGGGTGGCACAGCAGACAGTGCATGTGCCTCACAGCAAGAAGGTTGCTGGTTTGATCCCCTTTCTGTGTGGAGTGTGCATGTTCTTCCTGTGCATGCATGGGTTTGCTCTGGTCACTCCGGCCTCCTCCCACAGATCAAAAACATGCTCATTTGGTTGATTGGTGACTCCAAATTGCCCATAGGTATGAGTGTGAGATTGAATGTTTGTCTTTCTCTGTATGTGGCCCTATGATTGGCTGGTGACTGGATCAGGGTGTACCCCGCCCCCTGTCCAATGTCAGCTGGGATAGGCTCTAGCCCCCCGCGACCCAGCAAGGGACAAGGAGTAAAGAAAATGGATGGATGGGTTAATATCAACACTTTCCAAGTGTCTAAAATGGGTCCACATGACAGTATTGTTCTCAGTCTTTTTGGACTGTTAACTCTCATCAAGTGAAATTTGTTTTCTCTTTTTTGAGTCAAAATTTAAAACTTAGTGGGATTTTTTTTTTTGATCAGCACTTCTATGTTGTGTTAGGGAGGCTCTCTATCTGAGTATATTTATAACTACTTAAGCATCAACTCTCTATTACTTTAAAGTGATAACATCACTGTATTTATTTATTCATTATATATTATTTTTTATTTAGAAAATGAGCTGAAATACAGATACAATGTTTGGTTAGAGCACATATACATTAAAAAACAACCTTTGCTTTGCAGTTTTGTGGGCTTTTGGCATCCGTTGGTACTTCAATCAATCAATCAATCAAAATTTATTTATATAGCACAGTTCATACAGATTAAATTGCTGCTCAAAGTGCTTTACATCAAGACAAAAAAGACTTACAAAAGACCAACATTGGTGTCGATAGCAATGTGTATATATATATATATATATATATATATATTTATATATACATACACACATATATATGCATATATACACATACATACATACATACATACATACACACATACACACATATACACATATGTGCACCCACACATGCAGCAGAGGTCCATCTACTAAATAGTATTCCACTGTAGTTGTAATGATAGTTGGTAGGATGTCAAGAGGATTTGGAGATTTGAAGATTTGGAGACAGAAGCTAAAGTAAAATAAATGATAAATTTAGAAGAACAGGTACAAGAAAAAGCAAAGCAATGAAACCAAGAAAAATCGGACATATAACTAAAATGCTAACATATATTTAAAACAAATAAATAAAAACATGTTAAAAGATTAAAATTAAATCTAAAATGGTTTAGTGTAAAAAGATTAAAACTATATCAAGATATATAAGCAAATGTTAGAAATTGAATAAAGAAATCAGACAATAAAATATTTAACTAAAATTTAATAATAAAGTGAGATAAAAAAGTGCTACTCAGTATACTACTACTTGTCCACTAGTGGCGTATGGCTGGATGAATGACTCTCTAAGTGCCACTTACAGGTTCAGAGTATAGAATGAAGATTTCAGAGTCAAAGATCCTACAGTGACACCTTTGGATTTGATTTGATAAAACATCATTTTTGCACTTGGTTTTAAGCTAGCATCAGAGAGCATTAAATGACCTATATGACATAATATGACGTAGCATTGAGAAACAGAGCATTTTTAGCAGCTGTGAACAAAAAAATGTGCTTTTTTTTTGTTTCAAAAAACATTTTACTTTAACAGTGAACTTTTGTTTTAATGTAAAAAAATAAACGTAACCTGCATATTTCTCTTTAAACACTCTTAACACTTATCATTTTCAACACTATAAAAAGCAATCTATTAAAAGAATTATTGAAAGTTTGTTAATAGTTTATAACCATAGCATAATAAGTACCATGTGGCATTGATGCATTCTTGCGGACAAAATACCTCAACTAACCTTTGAAACATCTATCGACAAATCTATGTAGAAAATGAGCACAACACAGCATGAGGCCCAGTAATCATTAAGTCTTGATTTTCTTGGTTTGTTAGAATGTGATGCCAAAATTGTAATTAAAATTGAAACTCATTTTGGCACCATGAACTAGTGTGCATGCATTTCAGTCAAAAGACTTGCAGAGGAGGCATGGAAGAGTTAGGAAGAAGTGTGCAGACAGACGCTGTGATGTCTGCAGAGTCGATCAGATCAGTTATTTATAGAAATAGTAATAATAAGCCTGCTGTGCCCACAGACTGGCCTGTTATGCTGCAGCTAAAGAAAGGACCCAAAATGATTTCCAAACATCTGAAGTCAATATTTGTAAAATTTGGTTCTTGTTGCAAGGTCGCATCCTTATTCTTTCTATCAGTTACTCTGTCGTAGTAGATCTGTGTTTGTGTTTGTGTGTTTTCACTGCGGTTCATACATATTTGTTATTTATTCTCTTTGAGAGACATTGGATGGAAAAGGGAGCCACTAGAGAGCATTAGCACATGGAAGTTCAGGAAGGTAACAAGCAGACAGCCTGCAGATAAAGCCACAGGTGGGATGAATATTACATTACAGGGAAGCAAAGAGCAGCAGCTTCATTTGTGCTGCACACATCAAAACACAGGGGATGATCAGAGGGGTTTACATTAGAAATGAAACAGCTACAATGAAACAGCTAAACTGACAAGTCTTAGGATTTAAACTGGACCTTTCTAATGTTTAAAGGCTGCTTCATAATGAGGGAGAGCCAAGTAACAAGCATAGTGTACAAAAAAATCTATAAAATAAAGACTGATAGTGGTGCTTGCGGGGATAACAGGACTTCAGGGTTCATGCTCTTAGCTCAATAGAGCAGAAAAACATTTTAGACAAAGGAGACATTTCAGTAACTGATTATTTATTGTGCAAGTTCAGAAAAAGACCAGGAAATGTTCAATGTCTTTGAAGATTAGACCCAATTGTGAATTCGCTGTTAATTCAAAGGAGTAGTGAAGCAGACAGCAGGATAGGAAAGCCCCCTCATTGAGTCTGGACACTGGTTGGGGTGATGTAGAAAGTGTGCCATATGTGATACATATAATAAGATGATGATCTGGACTTAAGCACTGATGATTTGGATCCAGACACTGATATAAAGAATCCATGCACTGGTGATCTGGACCCAAACACTGGTAATCTGGACCTGATCATTGCTGATCTGGACCCAGACACTGAAGATATTTACCCAAACATGGATGATCTGGACCCCAGACACAGATCAACTGACACTAGAAACGAGGGAACTCGATCCAAACAACCAAGATCTTGACTATGAATCATGATCTGGACTCAGATAATGGTGATTATGATTCTAACACTGGTGTAGAAAACCTGGACACTGATGATAATATTGACTGTGATGATCTTGAATCAGATACTGGAGATCTGTCCCCAAACACTGATGATCTGAACCCAGACACTAAAAAGAGACCCTAGACACACACAATCTAGATTTGTACATTGTGCTGATCTAAACCCAGACACTGGTGATATGGACTCGGACATCAAGACACTGATGATCTGGATACTGTCAGTAACAATCTGGACCTAGACACGGATGATCCATGTTTGGACACAAGAAATCCATATCCAGACACTAATATCTCCATATCCCTGTATTTTGGGAATATTCCTGAAGGCCTCAATAGAGAAGATGCATATGTTTTGAAGATATTCTTGGTAAAAGTGGAAAAGCAATTACTAAATGCTGGCTTCAAAAGAATCCTGCCACCAAGAAACTTCTTATGAATATTATAAACTCTATTCATAGTATGGAGAAAATTACTTTTTCTTTGCGACTCCAAAAGAAGAAAGGAGAGAAATACTCGAAAAAATGGGATTTGCTCAATTCTAACAAATATGAAGACTCTTGACCCTTATCTAACAGAATGTAGATAAGGGTCAATCCTCTGTCCTCATTTGTTCGATATTTCAGAAAAAAATGAAAAAAATAAAGTCCAAAAAAAAGATGTTCAAAAGACTCAACTCATTTGCGAATGTCACATCTCTATCCCAAACCACCAGGGAAGTAGGTCAACAAAACAAAGCCTCAGTTTAGGAGAAGGAGAAGATAATATGATGATAGTAGAAGATAATGTAATATAATGTGGTAAAAAAACAAGTCACAACAAGCACACAGGATCGTTTAGAGTTGCTAAGGAGTTTACCTGATAACTGTAGGCAGAGGCAGGCTAATCAGTGTTTGAGCTAAGCTAACTAGCATTGGGCGATCATTGACAGTCTCTGTCTTGTTACTGTGTGCACGGTCAAAAGAATGGTGTCTATCTGCTTGTCATGGATTCAGGAGTGAGGCAACACACGAAAACAAAAAAAAGTTGGCCTATTGCTTTAAGTCTTCTGCTTGTACCACCATGAGATAAGCTGTTAATGTAGATGTGATAGATGGAAATGCCTCATAAATAATTGGTGTATTGACATGTTGTCAAGCAGGACTTGGGCAAATACTCAGGCTGAAGTTGTAGCTCAGCAGTTTTTCCATCCGGTGACCCTGTTTGTTTACACTGTTGCCTGAGAACCCAAGTCCCCTCCATGGCCTCCTGTCAGAGCAGGTGACTTCCCCAAAACACCACCCGGTCCAGACTGCCACCCAAAGCAGACATGGCTCCCTCAGCTCCAGTTCAGTCTCCCCCTCCTCTCACTCCTGTCCCCCCTCTCCTTCCCCCTTGTCCTGTGTCCACCCTCCGTCCTCTCCTCCCACTCGGCGTGCGACGCAAAAATAGCAGCAGAGGAGCTCCTCAGAGGAGAGGAGAGGACAGAAACAAACCCCGGCCTTAAGGCTGACAGTAAACACAGACTGAAGGACTTTATGAGAAGATATCAGACACATACAGCGAGGGAGGAAGAGGCTTTTGTTTGCAGAGGTGAGTAGTTTGAGCTGCGTGGTCGATTTTGGACTGCTTGCTTGGTCTATGGTTGACCCTTAGGTGTAGAAGTTAAAGTATAGAAATAGAAGCACTGTAGGTAAAGGTGGAGAGTGTGAGCATGTGTTGCTCTTTAGTGACTTTGTACTGGGATGTGTTGTAGCATTACAGTCATTACGGTAATCTGCTTTACCGTAATGACTGTAACAGTTATATCATTGTCCTAGAGACGTCGACTTCCAAGTTGAAAGTTCCTCAAAATACACTAACTGACCACTTTATTTAGTATACTCATTTAACTGCTCATTAACACAATAGCAAATCAACCAATCACTGGCAGCAACTCAATGCATTTAGACATGTAGACACGGTCAAGACAACCAGCTGAAGTTCAAACCGAGCATCAGAATGGAGAAGAATGGTGATTTAAGTGACTTGAAACATCAATCAATCAATCTTAAAATGTTATCTCAAGGCACTTTACAATAGAGCAGACTGAAGCCACACTATTCAAATTATAGTTACACATATATATATATATATATATATATATATATAAATATATATATATATATATATATATATATATATATATATATATATATATATATATATATATATATATATATATATATATGTATATATAAATATTTATATTTGTATAAACATATACATACATGCAGAGATGTGTCCATCCCGGCAGAGACAATGGGACTAAAAATAAGAAATTATGATAGTGGCAAACCCATGGATGGCCTGATCATAAATCTGTCTTCATCACATTTGTCTCTGCTGATTATAGATTCAATCAATCAATCTTTATTTGTATTGTGCCATATTTGTCATTGTTGAATATTAGTTTATCAAAGGTAAGCCCCTTAAGATGTGGCATCTCTTTTTCAATAGGGACCTTATGTCTATATGGTTGTAAAGTTAGTTACTAGGATGTATAATCAATAACAACGATGGAAAGAGAGATCAGTCTAATATTAAAATTAATATCTATAATGGATATAATCTGGAGAGGAATGATGCTGATTAATATGGCAGCATCTAGCTGAACTGCCATTAAACTGCGTTTAACTGGTATAAAGTTATGAATTCATGTTAAATTTTGTCATTTCTGTTGATGGTTGAACATGGCGTGGTTTTTATGTTGCTGCCATACAAGCTAGTTCATAAATTTAGGGTTTACTGAGAATGGACCAAAAAAGAGACAATATCCAGTGGGCTGCAGTTCTCAGGACCAAATGCCTTGTTGTTTCCAAATGTCAGAAGATAATTGCCAGAGTGGTTCAAGATGATAGAAAGGTCTTATTAACTCACATGATGAATCTTGAAGCAGATGGGCTAGAACAGCAGAAGACCACACCAGGTGCCAATCCTGTCAAGTGAGGACAGTGAACTAAGGCTGCAATTCACACAGGTTCAGCAAAATTAGGCAATGAAAGATTGTAAACATGTTGCCAGAACTGATGATTCTTTCAGATGGTAGAGTCAGAATATGGCATAGACATCATGAGAGCATGGATCCTGTTGTAAGGTGACCTTGAGTGTCGTGAAAGGCGCCCTTAAATAAAATGTATTATTATTATTATTGTTATGGATCCATCCTGCCTTGTATTGATGGTTTGGGACAATAATGGTGGTGTAATGGTGATGGGGATATTTTCTTGGCACATTTTGGGCCCCTAGGTATAAACTGAACCTCATTTAGATGCCTCAGTATTGTTGCTTATCATGCCACCCCTCTTTGACCACAGTGTACCCATTTTCTTATGGCTACTTCCAGCAGGATAACACTCTGTCACAAAGCTCAGATCATCTCGAATTGGTTTCTTGAACATGACAATGTACTCCAGTGGCCTTCACAGTCAACAGATCTCAATCTAATAGAGCACCTATGGGATGTGGTGACAAGGAAGATTGGCCTCATCGATGTGAAATCGATCTATGCAATGAAGACTTAAGGCAGTTCTGAGGGCAAAGAGATCAAATCCAACAATAGCACCTGAATGTAAGACAAACAGACTGACATTTCAGTCCTGTTACCTCCACCAAGGAGGTTATGTTTTTGCTGGGGTATGTTTGTCTGTTTGTTTGTTTGTTTTTTAGCAAGATTACGCAAAAACTATTGGACAGATTTTGCTGAAATTTCAGGAGATGTTGGTAATGGCCCAACTTAAAAATGATTAGATTTGGGTGGCGATACTTGTATTTTAGTGCTGTCAATTGATTAAAAAAATAAACAAGTTCATCACTTTTACTCTGTGATTAATCATGATTAATCACACATTTCTTATGGGCTTAATAAAGTCTATCTTTCTGTCTAATAGATGGATAGAATTGCAGCTTGATGATCCCACGTTGTTGTTAGCGTATTTGCTAATGTTAGCACAGATATGCTTTGCCTGAAGGTGGCACTTTAGACTCATTGTGCTTCAATGGAAAGACAATTCATCACTGCAGTATGTACACACAACTTTGGTTTTATCTAGACTTCCATTAGGCAGCTTTTTATATCGAAATTTGCCATGAAGCAGACCTGGATCTTTCTCCTCACTCAGCATTGCTGGCTGCATTTGTCCCGCCTTTCACCTTTCACCTTTCACCTTAGGAACCACAAGAAGGAGTTAGTGGTCAAACTTTGTCATATGATTAAACTGTTATTATTTTTTTAACGCATTAAGCTTTCCAGATTAACGCAGTAATGTTAACAGGCCTAGTTTACTTGTCTAGACGCAAAAAATTCCCCAAATTTCCGAAGATCTCATAAGTTAACATTGGATGGAATTTTAAAAAAATCATATCTCTGCCATTTTTTAACAGATTTACTTCCAATTTTACACAATAACATAGAGTCCATGTCTCTATCATAAAGGTAAATTTCATCTGGGTCTGATCCAGATTGATGTCACAAAAACACATTGAACTTTACAATGGGAAATCCCATTGATGACATTCAATAATTCATATAAAATCAAAATCTTAAGTGATGTTCCCAAATCCTGTTCGGTTCATACAGGATAACAACCTCCATGTATGTGCCGAGTTTGGTCCGGATCCTGGCACTATACTGGATCTGGTGATCCAGAATTGTATCTTTTACAGGGTCTGTGGAAAAGCCTCTGCAGAACTGAGCTGCTTGGTGGAGGTCTGCGATCTCTGAGTGCTTTTCTAGTGTCATGTGTGTCATATTTACCCCAGGACAGCTTTAGTGCCCCCAAAAATTGTTGTATCTACTATGAAATCTTTTAACCGCATACAATCTTCATGTGTTCAGGTTATTTTAGGAAAACTGATGAATTTGAGGCTTAAACAGTGACATTTTCATTATTTTATACTGCTATAAATGTCAGATAAAAGTCAGATTTGACCCAAACCTTATGTGAGGGTTGAATCTAATTATCAGGGAATTAGAATTTGTGGAGTTTTTGTGTCACCGGTGGGGTCGTCTGCAGGTCAGGAAACTACCGTCACCCATCAGGTTTCTGGGCTAAAACATAATCTGCTCATTTAAACCCAAGAGCTTAAATGCCGGCTCATGTTTGGTGAGTGACACACCAATGATGAGGTGCAAACAGACCTGGCAACAGTCTAATCATATGATGTCCCCCTCATCACTGCCTGTGCTGCCAAAAAATACTCTGAAACACCGACGCCAATTAAAGTGCACAGAGCGAGGGGCTGAAATTACACCCCATTCACACAAATAGCAGAGAGGAGGGGACGAGAGAGGAGCTGCCACTTCACACAAGTGAGAATTAATCTGAGGGGGATTTAGAGTTGCTTCCTCTTGAGAATATTAAAGGAGACATGTGAGGTTAGAAATTGAATAAAAATTATGGATGAACAGAACCGGAATGAACAGCCTGACTCATTTGGGAGTGAAGTGTGCTAAACAGATTGTTCTGAAGGCTGGAGTGAAGTCTAACATCAGTGGACGGATATCTATTTATAAAGCCTTATAAATTCAGGTCAGTGCTTTCTGACTCGACGTTCAGTCCCTGCAGTCATATGAGGAATGTACTAACAGCCTTTCTGTGGCACGAGTGTTTACTGCTCAGCTGCACGTCAGACAACAACAAAAACTCCAGTGAGGAAGGACAGCAGTCAGAGAATAGGCAATAGGGCTCTGAATGGGATTTTACTTATTTTTTTTTAAATATACCAATAATCCTTGACATTTTCTTGATATATTAATGATATTCTGTTGGAAATATTCTGGATCTGGATCATTTCATGGAGGCAAATGTTCCTTTAATACACGAGTCATCACAATCTGATATTTACTTCTGTAAACCAGCTGGCAGGGTTACTCAGCCTTAGTCACTGCATTAGTCACATTGGGCACAGACATTTAGTTTTTTGAACAAGGCATTTTTATTCATTTTGAAATAACATGTAACAAAAACAATTACAAAAAATAATAAATCCCCAACTCAAAATTAACAGACAATGACAATGTTGCAAATATAAAAATAAATAGTATATAAAAATAAATAAATAATAATAACAAGACAATATAATAAATAAATAATAAAAATAAAAACAATAATAAATAACAATGATAAAAGGGAAGGAAATATGAAAATGGTAACAGTAATGATAACAATAGATAAAAAATTAAAATAGTTATGATAAAAAATACTTGCATATAGAAAATACATGCTCAGACGCATAAACAAGTGTACATTACATGTTTACCAAACAATGAAGTCACTGGAGAGGAATCAACTCTTGTCCCACATTCTGGAAAAAGTCGTGCACAAACATTTAGGGGAAATTATTGTGTATTTAGTCTTGGCAGCAGCACCGTCTCTTTGAGGTAACATTAGTCACAGATTCTCATTACTCATCATAACTTGCTGCAGCATGGGTTAGTCATATGCTTTTTAGCAGGGATACACAATGTCAGATCTCTGCTGATATCCAATGTGCTGGTATTAACAAGCTCACTATCGCTGTTACTGATATATTTTGTCAAGTGCACAAAGCTTCCCCTTTACTTATGTTAAATGGTTCCTTTCTAATTGTGTTACAAACAGATGTGAAGCATGAAAACATTTTAGTATTTGATAAATGACACTTCTGATTCGTAAAAGTGGAAACTCAGTGATAACCTGACTCACCAGATAGACCGTTTGTTTTATCTCACCAGTCCATCTGCCCACAGATGGAAATGGGAAGAACCTTTCAAAAGCATACCCTGCAGGTGATTGGATGATTATTCGATCAATCATGTTTATAACGGACCAATCAGATAATGTGGTGGGGGGCACTACTGCCACAGTGGGAAAGGACAGAACTCACCAAACATGTCGGATGTAGCAAAAATATACTTCCTATAGAAAAGTTTGCAGTTTTGTTGTTTGTTTTTCATTTAATAAAGAAGTGCGGTCCAGATCAGATAAAACTACCGCTGAAGCTGTTAGCATCTATGCTAATCTCTGTACAGACAGTCATCTCCTGCAGTCGTCTCCCTCGTAGCTCCCATCTCAGGAAGCAGATGCCTTAATTTGGACTTTGACTCAGCCCTGCTGGATCAGGCTGTCACTCTTCCTCCCTCTGCTCACCCATTTTGTAGAAGACAGAGGATACAGATGGTCGTCTTTTACCTTTTACTTTACCATAAGAATGAACTTCTGCAGCTTGAAGACTCTTCCTCTTTCCAGACAGATTCTCTTTCTCTTACTTAAACCCAACATCAGCAGAAAAAACCTGCACTTTGCCCCGTGAGGGAGGTCTTACAACAAAGGCCTCTAATCTCTGAAACGCCACACACACTCACCCTTACACCTCTCCCTCTCTGCTCCCTCATACCACAGACCTGTAATCCTGTGAAGCACGAGTGTGTGACCGCTGAGCCCCACAGATCCCTCTCCTCTCTTTGTGATTCTGTTTTAAATGTGAGCAGTCGTACCCTGACGGTCCCTCTGTGCTGCTGTCTTTCAGCCAGCTGATGTGAGAGGCTGATGGTTTTGTGCGTTTGTGGCCCCGCAGTCGGCTGAGCCATGGGGAACGAGAACAGCACGACTGAGGCGTTGGTAAGGGCGAGCTTGATGGTTTTGGATGGGTTTGACTGCCACTTGTGTTGCTTTACTTACCCTTCAATCTTTCAAGCACTAAGACTAACAAAACTAATATCTGCCGGCGTTATCTCCTCGCTCTGGACTCACTTAAACTACTCTGAAGTCCTACTTTTACTCTCCTGTCCTCAACAAGGCTCATTTATCAGCCTACATTTCATTAATCTCCAGGGTGACACGTGAAACGGCATTTCAGAGTTTGTCTAAAGCAGTGATAAAAATAAATGTTAGGAAGAAAATCCTGTGCTTTTATTTTGAAGGAGATTTTTTTATGCCGTGGAGTGTTGTCTTTTTAGTTTTTTTGAAACCACTTCTCAGTTGCTGGACTTTTTCATTTCATGTTTGTGCATGAGAGCTCTGTTGAGTCTGTTAAAAAAGGTTTATTGGCTTATTTAGTGCTGCTAGTTGAATATTGTTAATACAGAGCTGTTCAGAACGTATCCACTGATGCAGGGATATCACAGCTACAGTTACATTTATAGTTTTGGAACCTTGTGTTCCTGAGATGCACTTTTTGGTCCTAATTAAAATGCAGATAAGTAAGTGTTAAAGGGTATTTCCCTCTCTAGCAAAGCCACATGCAGGTCATTTTGATTTATCATTAACTTATTTTTGTGTGTCGGCATACTGTGATATTCTGTCCTATCTCAGGCTCAAACTGCTTCATCTTTTTATTAAAAAGAAATTGAGAATTTGAAAGTTTTCCTCAATTTGGGTCACAGCTTGCCATTAAGGGGTGATGGTGGGTCCTGAAGCCAAACTAGTTGAGAACCACTGGTCTAAATGTAAAAAAAAAAATCCCAAAATGCAATCCAACTGGACGATATGCCAAAGATTACTACAGAGGAAAGAGGGGCTACTGCTGCACTGTTTAAAAAATTAAGAAAACTTAGAATTTCTAACTGCCTGAACTAGATTTTTGAGTTTTGGGTCAAAACTTTACATTTTAAGTTGAGAGAACAACTATTTTAAAAAGACAGTCGCAGGCTGGATTCATACCCAGACCAATTGCAACATGTCTTGTCCTCGCTGACCTTAAACTAATTGTTTTAAGTTTTACCAACTTAAAAGTTAAGAAATTAGTCCAACCTTGCATTAAACATAACAAAAAATCTTCTCCCATTGCATTTTTCTGTCACCTGGCCAGAGTACTCAAATGAATACACGACAAAGACAAGCTTTTAAATGTTCAAACGGATCAGCTTTGTTGTTTTTTTGAAATTTGATGCCTGCCACACCTTCAAAATAAAACTGGGACAGGGGCATGTTTACCACTGTTATGTTACCTTTTTGTTATAACAACACTCAATAAGCATTTGCGCTTCACACATTTCCAATGGGGGACAGGTCTGGACTGCAGGTCAGTCTAGTACCTGCACTTACTTTACTTTGAAGCCACGCTGTTGTAACACGAGCAGAATGTGTCTCCATTGTCTTGTTGAAGTAAGCAGGGATGTCCCTGAAAAAGACGTCACTTGGATGGCAGCACATGTTGCCCCATAACCTGTATGTACCTTTTACATTAATGGTGCCTTCACATGTGCAAGTCACCCATGCCATGGGCACTAACACCCCCCCAAACCATCACAGATGCTGTCTTTTGACCTTTGCTCTGATAACAGTCTGGATGGTCCTTTTCCTCTGTAGCCTGGAGGACACCACGTCCATGATGTCCAAAAGCAGTCTGAAATGTGGACTCAGACCACAGCAGACTTTTCCATTTTGCCAGTGTTGTTGATATTTGGCTTTGTCTTTGCATGGTAGAATTTGACCTTGACCTTGAAGCTGTAGAGGTGAACTGTGTTAACTGACAGTACTTTTCTGAAGAGTTCCTGAGCCCACGTGGTGATAGCCTTTACAGAATGTTGGTTATTGATGCACTGCCGCCAGAAGGATTAACGGTCAGGGGCATGCAGTGTTTTTTTCTTGATTCCTTGAATCTTTTGATATTATGGACTGTGGATTAAAATCTCTAAATTTTTTTGCAATTGTACATTGAGAAACATCCTTAAACTGTTTGACTATTTGCTCAAACAGTTGTTGACAAAGTGGTGAACCTCCACTTCCTTGCCTATGAAAGACTGAGCCTTTCGAGATGCTCCGTTTATACTCGATCATGAAGCTCACCTGTTTCCATTGAACCTGTTCACCTGTGGAATGTTCTTAACAGGTGTTTTGTGAGCATTCATCAACTTTCTGAGTCTTTTGTTGGCCCTGTCCCAGCTTTTTTGGAACATATTGCAGGCATCAAATTCAGAATGAGTGAATATCAGCAAAACACAATGAAGTTCATCAGTTTGAACATTAAATACTAATACTAGACTTTGTAGTGTATTCTACTGAATAAAGGTCAGAGAGGATCCACAAATCATTGCACAATGTCCCATCTTCATTGAAATTGCTTGGAGTTTATATTTTTTGAGTATCAGTAAGCTCCAACATCATACCTTAGTTATATAAAAATGCTGAACAGGGTTAGTTCCAGTCTCTATCCCAGCTGCTCATTCTTTTCACTGCAAAACGCTGGAAGACTTTATAGAGATTTTTTTATAACTTAATGAGCAGTTTTATGCAGAAAGTAAAGCTTATACAAACTGAGAGTACTTTAGAAACTACATTTTAAATGCTGGATAGTTGTAGTCACAGCATGTTTGTACCAATTCCCAAGGCAAGCCAGTGTGCTCTGCCATTTGAAAACCCCTGGAGTAAAACAGTTTTTTTCTAGTTGTATATTTTTGGGTCATAAAAAATGTTACAGGTTCTTCTAAATTCATCTGGCCGTTCCTCAACCCCACAGCTCATGATTTTTGCTCCATGTTGCCCAGGCCAAAGACCATCATTGAAGTTTTGTGTTTATTTTGGTGATTAAACAAGACCTCCTGGTGAGCTCTCTATGGAGATTAAAGGACTGTGACTCTGCTTTCTGCTGATACTTGCAGACCTGCTTGTTGCACCTGTGTTTGTTATTCTGTTCTTGTCATGGTGTGAGTCGTCAAACATTTTCCAACAATGGCATGTGGAGAAATTACAGCCTTCTAAATGGTGTTTCCCATGTGATTCATGAATCTCAGCTGTGGAATTCAGGATTATTGTAATCGGATTAAATAAATGTTTGTGTCTTTAACCACAGATGAGTGTTTGTGACTGCAGAGTGGGTTTAACTTTGCTGTGTCTGCTGCTCAGGTTATTAGTGCATACCGTTAATGCTTCATGTGACATGAAGGTTTTCCTCTCTGAGCTCTTCATTTGAATTCTGTCATTCCCTCTTTCAGCCAGAAGAGGGCGCTCCAGAAAGTGTTGTTCTGTTTCCTCCCAATGAGTCCTCACAGGTACAACATCTGCATGTGTGTGCAAGACTGGAGCCTGAGGGCATTTGTTGGTGCTCTCTGATACAACGTGAACTTTGGAGAACACGATTACCTTCATGCTTGCTGTGTTTTTAATGTTTATAACACAGTATCCCTTCTTATTCACACCATAGAGGAAACAGTATTATAATGATAGTATATCTCCAGGAACAAAAGCAACAAACTGAGACTTTTTATTTGATCTTAAGAAGAAAAAAATAGTTAAAATTGTGCAACTGCTCTAAAATAGACAGTGGATGAAGAATATGACCTGCAAACCTTTTTTTATTTATTTGTTTTGTTTTGTTTTTTGTTTTGTTTTGTTTTTTTAATTTTTATTTGAAGTTGTGCACAGAACAAATTACAATGGATAAAAAAAGAAGAAAAGAAGTTAAAAACAGAACTTTATACATATATACAAACTACAATATGTGTTTAAAAAATGGGTAAAAATATGAAAACAGAATAAAAACAATAACTTTATACCACCATGTACACATATACAAATACAATATATGTTTAAAAAAATAAAAAAAGGTGTAAAAAATAATAAGCAATTACATTATACCAACATATACAGTACATATATACAAATTACTATTTACGTTTAAAAAATGGATAACAAATCTGAAAAATAAGTTAATGAAAGAACTCGGCAGACATTCTAGATCTTTTCATGGCTTCGGTCTCAACCACACAGAGACAACAAGGAAAAGACAGACAGGGGTTCAGAAACAAAAGTACTTTGAAAATATAATGTTATATATGAGCAGGCGAAAGGACAAAAAACAAACTTAGTAAGGTAAAATAAGTAAGTAAATAAATAGTATGTAGACATTTATATTTTCATATACATACATTTTTACCAGCTTATACATATACATGCCTACACATAAGGAAAATAAGTACAGATAGTGATAATTATAGTAATACTAAACATGACGAATAAGGAAATATGATATTAAAAGTTAAAAAAAAATATATATATATATATACATAAAGAAAAAATATATTAAAAAAATGAAAATAAAAAAAATTGTAATAAATTAACTAATGATAAGTGTATGAATTAGCTTTGCAAACATCTTAAACCTGCTACAGCCTTTAGACAGATATTTTTAGCCCCTCAGGTGCTCTGCAGGGATCCAGTCAGATGAAGTTTATTTTTAACCCTCTAGACATCGTATTAAAGTCTGCGTGATGGTGCAGAGGCTCGACGCAATGTTCATCTTTAGTCTGCTTTTGGGCCATGACGTTGCAAATCGGTCGACAGATGCAGATAAAGCGGAATGATGCCAATTTGGAGGCATAATAATGGTAGGAAAATTAAATTAATCTTCCTTTGCTGACTTCATCTCTCTCTGCAGACTCTCTCTTCCTGTGCTCTCTTTGCCGTTCATTTCTTGTGTTTTATTTGTGGAGGTCGTGTGGGGGGGCAGGTGGTATCAGCACTGTCATAACCTGGAGCTCGCATGTCCAGAGCCTGGTCATGGGTCCAAGGGTCAGGCTGTTTTGAATGTGATGGCTGATTGGATGAGAGAGTAAGGTAAAGGACGTCTTTAGGTTCAGGTGATGAGAGTGGAGTGGGGTGAGTGCTGGAAGCTAAAGCTGACTGTCCTGTAAAGGGATGATCCAACTTGACAACAGCTGTAGATGTGCTCGGGGCGCTGACAGAAATTTTAGCCCCATGTAAAGATTTCAGATTAGACTTCATCCCATATCTCTTTGGTCTGCATCACAGTTTTAAAAGCTTTCATGCCACTGAAAATCAGTTGAACTTTCTTCTTTTTTTTTAGATCATTTTTGGGCATTTTGTGTCTTTATTGATAGGTGAGAGAGAGACAGTGGATATCCTTGTGAAAGGGGGCGAGAGAGACAGTAGGGGAGGACACCCTGCAAATGGGCTACAGGCTGGATTCAAACCCTGAACTCTCTAAAAGCAGAGTTTGTTTGGTTCATACGAGGGCTGCAAAAGGGTGGAAAATTTCTGGTAAATTTCCATAAACTTTCCATGGGAAGTTAAACTGGGGAATTATTCCAAATTGGAAACTTTTTGTGGGAATTGACTGGAAATTGGGGTAATTTGAACAAACTGTATCATATCCAAACATAAATATAAACATTTTATTTTGTCATAAACAGAAATCCATGCAAAATAATGCAGTTAGAAACATTTCAACAGATTTATTTGGAAGTAGAACTTCTTCAAGTTTTAACTGGGGTCAAAAATGTGACCTCAGTAGTCCGTGATTCTAGATTCATCTGTGCATGTAATGGAGGAGCACAGTGCATGTAGTGGGCTTAGCCTCAATACACCTGCAGTAATGTGATTGTGATTGTGATTGAAAATTAGCAGAGATATTCTCTGGTATACTTGCGTTTAATCTGTCTGTTTTAGTCAAGATTGTGCGAAAATTTATTTTCTACAACAATACTTAAAATCCATGTGAAAGGCCAACCTTCACAGGGATTCCAGGCTTGTTCCCATTTATTACCGCAAATTTCCATTAATTCACATGAAAAGTTTCCAACTTTTAAATTTCCCATAATTTTGCAACAATAGCCAGTACCAAATGTGTTAGATGTGAAAGCAACCTTAATGTCACATTTTGGTAATCACTCAGCTTACTTAACACTTTCACTACCAACACAACTGTTTGGCAGAGGTCATCAATAAATTCAAGGATATTTTATGTTTTGAAAAACAGAACAAATCAAATCATTAATTGATTCATTAACATTTAAGATAACAGAGAAAACTACAAACAAACCAAAAACAGATCATTTCTTGGTGTGGTATTTAAAGGTTTAAAAAGCTAACAGTTGATTACATGATGACATAAAGATAAAACAACTGAAAATCAAAAAGAAAATGCAGAAATATTTGTAAATAAAATAGCAATCAAAAATAACTTAAAATAGATGATGCTGAGTTTAACAAACACATTAACAAGACATGTATAATCGTTATATTGGTATATGGTTAAGTTACATTTTATGTATTTAAAATAACAATAATAATAATAATAAAGATTTGCAATAGTCGAGCAGTCCTTATATATACACAAACTATATAGCAGAGCTCTATTTGTCAAATTCAGTATTATCTATTCTAAGTTATTTTTGATTACTGTTTTGTTCACAAACTTTTCTGCCTTTTCTAACTGATTTTGTCTCAAATGTTTATGCATCTTTATGTCATCGTGTAATATACTGTTTGCTTTTAAAACCTTTTAATCCCACACAAAGAAAATATCTGTTTTTTGGGGGGTTTGTTTGCAGTTTTTTCTGTACCCTTAAACATTGACAAAAACAAACAATATTATGTTGTTTTCTTTTTGCACATTAAATATTCCTGTATTTATTGACCTCTGCCAAACAGTTGAGCTGGGAGTTAAAGGGTTGTAAACTTTGCCAGGGGTGGTGAGGGAAAACATGTCAGATTCAGGTAGTTAAAGAGGTCAAATTCTGCTTTTGTTTTGTTTTATATGCACTCTAGTGTTTTGGATGTCTCCTCTGCATAATAGCACTTCTATGAACAAGACAAAAAGTCTGCAACCACTACCCCTCTTAGTCGCGCCAACAGTTTCCTAAAACTGCTCGTTTCTCCTGCTCCCCCAGACAGACCTACCAGTGTGACATCCTACCATTGTTTTGTCATCAGTTTAAGCCTATTGGCTCACTGTAGCAAGTCTGTTTCAGAGCATAGAGGTTACAATGAATGTTGAGCTGTTGACAACATGGTTTTGAGCAGTGCTGGACTGACCAGTTACCACAGATTAGACCTTTAGACCAATCAGAGTAAACTGGGCCCACATAGGAAAGGGAGCCTTAAAGTGGCAGGAGCTCAGACAGAGAGGATACAGCTGGATCAGAGGTCATCAAAAATAAAAATATGAACCTGAGTTAAAGCAAAGTACGACCTCTTTAATTGAGTCACATTGTGGAAATGCATCTTCAAAGTTCCTGGTACTTGTGGTCAAAATGTGCCTTTAGTAGCAAATATGTGTCAAACAAGCCTTGAGGAAATTGTGCTCCATTTCCCATGAGTGCTGATGTCACACCTTGGTGACACTGGGAGGTCAAACTGGCTGAAGCATGAGCATCCATTATTCAATATCAAGCAGGAAGATGCTGTCTCTCCCTCCATACGCACCGGTGTGAGTGTAGATGTAACCAAAGCTTGTCGAAGTGTAATTTGATCCTCCCTCAGGGGGTCACTGCAGGCCCGACCCTTGGCCTAATTCCCAGCATTCACCTGCAGAGGCACTGTCATGCGGCCAGTCAGTCAGTGCAACCAGCCAGAAAACACAGCAGCAAGAGGGAGAGGGGGGGAGGAGGCTGGAGCAGAGGTGGATAAAGGAGGAGAAGAGGGAAGGAGGAGGAGGAGTGGAAAGAGTTTACAGTAAAGGGGGTGGAGCCTGAGCAGCATTTCCTAGTGTCGGCACAGTCAGGACAGTCATCCTCAGCACTCAGGGAGCTCTGTGTGGCTGTAGGGTAGAGTTTCTGGATTTAACACACCAACACACTCTGCAGGAGGGAGGAGGCTCATGGAAATTTAACCAGGGGGGCAGCAGCAGTAGAAGAAGAAGAGGACAGGAGGGGGAAGTTAGCTGAGTCAGTGTATGAGCTGCAGGAGGAGGAGAGGAGCGTCAGCAGCATGTGTTGTTGCAGCATGTTTATGTCCTCCTCTCTGGTACCTACGCTCTGAGAGTCCTGCGCCAAACTGAGAGTCACCTTCACTGATCGGTGAGTAACACTGACAGGAGATGATGATGCTGAGAGGAAAGTTGACTCTTTGTATTTAGAGGAGGGGGGGTGCAGGACAAAGAGTGGATGTGTTCAATCTGCCGGTTAGAGTTGTTTTTATGCCCCTGTACTCAAGCTACTTCCTTTAGCTGGTATGAATGGCAGGCTCTGTCATGTTGTTTTAAGGAAATCATGAATAATTCCTATAATATTTCCTTTAAACTGCGAGCAGGGCTGCACAAAGAAATGGCTGGGCCCCTGAGAGACTCAGAAGGGGTCCTTTCCAGGTGTGCTTTAGTTTGGTGTAACCCATACACTGAATTAGAAACACCATCGTCTACCTCTAGTGGCATTTACCTCCTTGGCCTGGCTTTAAACAGCTCACTGTTGGAGTATTATTATTTAACTGGTTCCTCCTTTTAATCCTTTTTTATTTGCTGCCATCCCAACTTTTGTTCTGTTCCTCAAATGGTCAAACATGGTGCAACATGGAGTGACTGTTTGAGGGATATCTACGGATGCTCAGTAAATTTGAAACATAACCTCATTCAATTAAAAACTCTTCATAGAATCTACTTTTCCAGGGTAAAATTACATAGTTCCTTTGCAGATGTTTCCCCCTTGTGTAATAGATGTAAATCAGCGGATTGTACCTTAACACATACATTTTAGTCCTGTAGTCATTTGTTTTCATACTGGGAAAATATTTTCAGCTGTTTCTCTGTTGCATTTGGAAAACGCTGGAGACCTGGCCCACTTGTTGCCATTCTTGGTGCTGCCAGCCTCTTAACCTCTGCTAGTCAATATGAAAGGAGGGCTTTTTTATTCAGCGTGGTGGTAGCAAAAAAAGCTGATCTTAAGGGTTTGGAAGATGGATCATGTCCCCTCCTACGATCTTTGGATAGGAGAAATGGCCAATACTTTGCATCTTGAGAGACTGAGACTTTATAACGAGGACAGAGGGGATGTGTTTGATAAGACTTGGGAACCTTTGCTGAACTTTTTTAATGGTAAAAAATGAGTTTGATGTCCTACACCTATGTTGCATAAGGGTGATCATGTCTAATGTTTAATGTCACTACATTCTGTTTTTCTTAGTTAATTTTACATGTATACAAATATTCTTGCCTGATTTGTGGTTGGAACCTTAGGCCTTTATGTTGGTCTCAAACTGGTGTGCTGTTTTGGTGGTTGGTGTTTTGTTTAGTTTTGTGATTTCGTTTCTGTGTTCCTTTTCTTTGATTGTTAAATCTTTGGAAAATAATGAGACTAATTGTCAAAAAAACCTGGTGCAACAGTGAGGGCCCAAAACTGACCTCGCAAAATAATAATAGTAAAGAAAAAAGGCCTGTAAAATATAGGAAAAAGGGGTTTACATTTTGAAACGGGATACGTTTGTGTCTTTGAGAGGAAATGTGAGTATTTGGTTTAAAAGTACAGTTTGGTCATGCCTGCTTGAATTTATTTCGGACTATTTTTTAACTTTAATTTCCTCCCTTTTTGAGGCTGGCGCCAGAAAACCCTCCCCTTTTCTCCGGGCACTCAGGTTTCCTCCTTGTGACCAAAAACCATGCTGATAATGTGAATTGCTGATGTCTTTGGAGAAAGGAGGGACAACACCAAAGACGGCAAAAGACACACTGTATATAGAGTTCAGAACTTTTGTTTCGAACAAACATCATGTTGAATGATATTAGTTTGCTGATAAATGTAAGCAGTCACTCACCGTTTCTCTTCAAAATTTCTCTTTTTACAATCTGTAAGCTTCTCTATAACATCATCAGGGCAGGGATGCTGTTTCTCAGACATTGACAAACTTTTTCTCAAGGCGCAAACCTCAATTTGTTTGCGTTTATTTATCAGTAGTTCATTTAGTGACATGTAAAAAAGAATAAAATAAATCAGATAATAATAATACAATAGTGGACAAACGTAACAAAACAAAACTGACAAAATATGAAAAATTGAAAATGAAAACAATGATTTACATAGCTGAGAAGGAGTGGGAAGAAGTGTACTTATTTAATCCCACCCCTTATCAATATAAATCAATACAATTTACATCCATGGTTGTCGCACATGCAGTGCTCCCAGTGCTCTCATTGGTCATTGTCTCTGACCAGGTATCCCAGTCTGGTCAGTTGTTGTCTGTTATTATGACAAACTACATTAGACGGAGCTGATTTTTGCTGGTCCTGAACCCTTCTGACCATCGAATCGGGCCATTATGACAATACACTCGTGGTTCTCAAATGGTGTTGCAGGGCACACTAGAGTGCCTCGAGGCAAGTCCAGGTGTTGCTTGATAATCAACAACTATAACAATTCATTACAACTATACATCATCTTTTTCCATCTGTATTAAATCTTCATTAATTTCCATATTTAGCTAACAGTAAATTTAAGAGGAAAAACTGTCCTTTAAAGTTCAAATCAGAATCAATCCGCAAGTAATCCCCAATGGGAAATTCAGTTGTTTCAGTTGCTTTTATACATAGTACAGCTGTCGGAATATCAAATAAATACATTTAAAGACCATAAAATAAAGTAAGCAGGTTGCATCATGCAGAATCTTTAAGCTGTATCAACTTCCTTATGAAGAAAAAAAACAAATAAAAAAGTCAAAGTGAGACTATGACACGATGAGACTATGAGACTTTACAATATGAATACTAAATCATTAGAGGGAACTGCTTGTCTCTACCATTTATTAGTTTGCCTAATCTTACATTATACATGTCATTTATGCTGAAATTTATATGACTTAATGAAAGTTTGAGTGAAATCTTGATTAAATATTTCACCAGCAACACAGTTGTTTGTCAAACTTTATAAGACTTTAGGGCAGTAAACTTGTTCATACTGATGATATATGGTTATAAAGGCTATATATATTAATGACAATATGAATATGGTATGCCTTTAGGTTTTGGCTTAGTTTCAGATGTCTTGAGGAAAAAAGTTTGAAAACCAGTGCTCCACACTGATTCACCAAAATATAATGACAAAAGCAAAAACAGCAGCGCTTTATAGGAAATATCAGAGCCCCAGTAACAGAAAATAAACCCCAAACCTTGAAAACATAAAGATGGAAACAGATTAAGAGATTAAGACAACAAAAGCCTATTGTAGTGTTTCCCCTACCATTAATTTAGAGTGGGGGCCCACTACTCCAACACGACCCCCATCACTTCAAAATAAAGGTACAAATACTTTGTTTATAGAACTTGTGTGCACCCGGGGTCTGAATTTATTACCCTACACGTTTGCCAAGTGAGAGTAATACGTAATCTAGTTTTGTGGCATTTACTGTCATTACAAAACACATTCTGACTTGACAACCAAATTTTGTTTTGCAATGACTCTGCATGTGGTATTATAAACAACTTTGGGCTTCTTATTTTGAAATGTTCCTTGTAAATATTGGCATTTGCATTTTTCAATAGGCTTTCTTCAAAAGTTCAGTCACACAGTCCCCTGTTTCCCAGGACGTTCCTCTTCTTATATAAACTTAATTAGGAAGTTACACAAATATTTTTTTCCACTAACAATTTATCAACAATAACAATTACAGTATGGTTTGGTTCACAGATGTGCAACAAGTATAAATCAAAATCAAAAACCATCATTTATCAATCCAACAGCTGAAGAAATAAATGAGTGAGAATACTGATTTTTTCCTTCGCAAAGAGGACATTAATGTAAAGTCTCCAGAGAGTATGTGGTCTGGTTGGTCCATTATCCTTTTTGCTTTGTGAACCAACCGTGACAATGATAGTTTTAGTTTTAAACATGTTTTTGAAAGATCTCTAAAATATTTATGTTTTCTCTTGTGTTTATAGCTGGAGGTTGCCTGTTTTGGGCTTGTTTTCTTGACCTAGTTGCTTATTTCACTGGAAAAATCTGGCAACACTGGTTTTGTGTGACTGTCAGTGAACATTGGCAGGACATGGGGGAAACACACATATGAGACCATTTGTGTTGAGCACAGAATACAACGATTGTTGCATTATGAGTTATTGAACGAGCACCATACGGCATCAATTGGTTGTTGTTATTGCAGAATGAATGGGGGACAGAAAGTAGCCACCATATGCAGTCATGACACTGAATATGCAGTTGTATTGATGATTATTTGCTAAATATCAGATTCCTTTGTGGTCTGTAGCAGATCAGGTGCAGTCAGTACCTCTCAGGTTAATGCCTCCATTAGGTGTTTACTTTTTGGCGCCTCTTGTTTGCAAACCAAACGGTCAAAAAGTCGAATGATGATGTTTGACTTCCAGGTTGTAACGGTTTAAACAGTGGGGGAGTCAGAGGGGGCAGGACTCGTGCAATCTGCTGTATAAATAAAGTTGAACGTGTTGTGACTTGCTGTGTATGTAAGAGCCTGTTTCCACTTCAGCACACCCTCCCTGTGTTTACAGCAGTCATGTGTAAAGCATTAGAGTCGTGTTAGCACATGGGCTCCCACACATTGAATTAACAGTATAAAATAAAAAAAGCTCTGAATGTTTGACATGAAGTTTTCTCCAGGAACACTCAGCTCTCTGTTTTGTTCCTTTTTGTTAATTAATTACAGACTTTTCTGTCTCAGCGTGAGGGTCAGACTAACTGAAACAGGCCGAGCATTTCCACCTCGCTGACCGTTTACGCCCTCGAACAATGGGCGATAAACCAGTGAATGAGAGGTGACCTGCAGCA
Organism: Cetoscarus ocellatus; assembly: GCA_037902135.1. Lineage (NCBI taxonomy): Eukaryota > Metazoa > Chordata > Actinopteri > Labriformes > Labridae > Cetoscarus > Cetoscarus ocellatus. The sequence continues at coordinate 1,319,365 of JBAMNC010000008.1, forward strand.
CCAGATGGTGTTTTGCTGTTGTTGCTTCTCGAGGAGTCAGTTTATGACGTGACATTAAGAGGGTGTCATAAGCAGGTGAGAGTGTTGAGGCAGGAAACAGGAAACCCACGACACATCAGCTTGGTTTCATGATGAACACATGTCCAAATTCATTCAAGACGCCAGCGTGTGTTTGATTTTCAGAGAAAAATGTTGATTCTCTGCAACATCCTCTTTTACTGCTGCTTTTCTCAGCTCCTTTCACTCTGTTCTTCTTTAATATTTTATGCTCTGTTGTTGATTCTTCTAGAAAAGCTTTGGTAAAATATTTCTTTGCATGAAAAAGCACATCAGGAGTCAGGATTACTCTTAAAAATAACCCATCATTTGACCTCAGCTCTGCAAAATCACTTACGAAGAGAAGAGAGTCAAAAAATGACTATCACTCTAAATAGTCCTGGAGGTCCAGAGCTGTTAGACCCTGTTTACATCCTGTAGTTCCCAAAGTTCAAACAGATTTTGATCATAACACACTCATCTTTGACTACAAACCCAGATTCCATTGAAGTTGGGACATTGTCTAAAACGTGAATAAAACAGACTAGAGTAATTTGTAAATCCTCTTCTTTCTTTATTCAATTAAATACACTACAAAGACAAGATATTTAATGTTCAAACTGATAAACTTTGTTTTTTTCCCAATTATTCACTGAGTTTAATTTGATGCCTGCGGCACGTTACAAAAAAGCTGGTACAGGGACACCCCTTACCTCACCTTCGCTTTTACGTTTAGTCATCTTTTTAATTTAACCTTTTATTTTACTAGGAATGTTCCCACTGAGATACAAAAATCTCTTTTGCAACGGAGTCCTGGAGTTAGCTTGCTTTCTCGCTTATAGTCACTTGGATGGTAGCATATGTTGCTCCAAAATCTGTATGTATCATTCAGCTTTAATGGAGCCTTCACAGATGTGCAAGTTACCCATGCCATGGGCACTAACACCCCCCCATACCAGCACATGCTGTCTTTTGACCTTTGCTCTCAGTCTGGATGGTCCTTTTCCTCTTCAGCCCGGAGGACACCACGTCCATGATGTCCAAAAACAGTCTGAAATGTGGACTCAGACCACAGCACACTTTTCCACTTTGCCTCAGTCCATCTCAGATGAGCTCGGGCCCAGAGAAGCCGGTGGTGTTTCTGGGTGTTGTTGATATTTGGCTTTATCTTTACATGGAGTTTGACCTTGACCTTGAAGCTGTAGAGGTGAACTCTGTTAACTGACAATGGTTTTCTGAAGTGTTCCTGAGCACACGTGGTGATATCCTTTACAGAATGATGTTGGTTTTTGATGCAGTGCAGCCAGAAGGATTGAAGGTCACAGGCATACAGTGTTGTTTTTGGCCTTGCTGCTTATGTGCAGAGATTTTTCTGGATTCTCTGAATCTTTTGGTGATTTTTATGGACTGTAGATGATGAAATCCCTACATTTCTTGCAGTTATAGATTGAGGAACATCCTTAAACTGTTGAACTATTTGCTCACACAGTTGCTCACAAAGTGACGAACCTCGCCCCATCATCGCTTGTGAACGACTGAGCCTTTTGGGAATGCTTTTTTTGTACCCAGTCATGACACTCACCTGTTTCCAGTTCGATCCAATCAGGTGTTTTTTTTAACATTCCTTTTGTGCCCCTGTCCCAGCTTTTTTGGAACGTGTTGCAGGCGTCAAATTCAAAATGAGAGAATATTTGCAAAATCAAACTCTATTAAACTACTCTATTTCAAGGCAATGGTAGAGCTGGCAGGTAGAGCCGGATGGTATTGTTGGTAATGTTACTCAAGTAAGTCCACTGAAGTAAGCAGCAATACAGAGAAATATGCCTTGAAGAGACACAAACCTTCAGTGGACTGGACCCTTTATGGGCGGCCATATGCTCTCTCTGGTTGTTTTTAGGGGGAGAGGCAGAGATTTGTGAGCAGTGTTCATTCATGTCTGTGAGGGAGCAGAGAGATCGTCCATCTGTGCTGAATGCTGCACACAAAGGAAGCTCTTTGTTATGGTGTTACAGGTGAGGTCTGTGAGTCAGGCTCTCCTCAGTGCACTCATGACTCCAGTTTCTGTGTCCTTTGAGCCAAACCCTCAGGTGAAACTTGGACAAGTGGTGGAGATTTGCATTCCTGCTAAATTTAGTTTATTTATTTCAAAACATGGCAGAAGATACCTGAACAGCAACATGAGGGGCTAATAAGCCCCAAAAATTGTCCACAGGTTGATATAAATGCAAAAATAGTATCAGCCTTTGGACCCTGTTGGTGCCCACCTGGACTGATGTGTGTGATATTCTGTCTTTCATTTTTAATACTTTTTTTCAGTTCTGTTGCACCAGAGAATAGTTTTAAGACCTTCAGTCGGTGCAGTTTCACAGCATTCAATGTATTTATTAGTTTTTTCCTTTTTATCCAAAATATTGTAAAAACGCATGAGAGCTAAGTACATGGGATCTGTCAGTTTTCTGTTTGAGACTGTTTAATGTGTTAGATGGATTCAAAGGAATTTAATTAACAGTTTTTGTTCCAGCTTGGTGCTTAACAAGATGCATCTGTCTGATAACAGACATTGACGCAGGCGGATCCAGCCGCATTGTAAGTTTATGAAGCATTTATATAATCTACAAAACATTGTGTGTAGTTGTGTTGTTTCTCTCTGCTGCATTATCATTTATTTATATAAGAAATTACAAATGTCCTAACTGGATCCTTGAGGCACACCGTTATTGATTTTATATCTTGACCATTATTAAACAGAAACTATATCTGAATGTATCCGAAGCATAACAGCAGTGTTACATAGGGGTTCTCAACTGGTGGATCATGACCATGTGATGCACAAAAAGCAGTTTCGAAACCTAATCGCAAGTGTATACTAGAAAAAATGCTGTCAGAAAATCAATTAAGTTCTGTAAACATGCTTGTTTTGCTTTAAAGTCAGTGCCAATTTTTGTGAAATATTTGGGAATGTTGGTCGTGGCACCAGGAAGAAGTGATTCGATTTTGGTGGTGACCTTAACATGGATGTGGATTAAGGAAGTTTTAAAGGATTTGTAAACATTATGAGTTGGGGCAGTTTTCCACATTTTTTCTAATAACACTAAACAGTTTTCAGTGGATTTTTATGCAATTTTTAAGGATTTTTGGTCCTGGATAATTTACAAGGTATAAGATTTTGGTGATGATCCGAATATGGATGCACATCCAGGAATTTTCGCTGCGTTAGTTAGCACAGTTTTCCAAATTTTTGCTATAATAACTTAAAAAGTTTTCATGTATTTGGATTAAAAATTTCAAGAAATGTTGGTCAAGGCACAAGAGAGAAGTGATTATATTTTGATTGTGATCCGTGTGCAGATGCAGAGCCGGGAATTTTTCAACACAAGATAGGACACTTTTAAAAATGTTAGATTCTAACTCGTCTCACAATATCAGAAATGCTTTGGTGGAGGTTTGTGCTCTCTGAACACTTCTAGTTTTGTGATATTTTCACCCTCTGAGTCCAAAAACTGAAAAAAAAGAAATATTTAGATTTGATTAAATTTTGTTTGGAAAAACTCCTCACAAAATAAATTCTATATTGTGTTTTAATTTTTTTGGCAGACTGAAAGTGTTTTAGATTTCCTTCAGATGTGAGTTCATTTAAAAGAAGAGATCAACATTTCCTGATTAATGTTTTACTGGATTAATGTCACAACAATTTATGAGACATCATTTGCACAAAGTTCATATCAGCTTAAAACCAAATTTGTTGTTGTGTCTTAATTTCCTCTTTGATGTTGTTGAGGATGTTTCATCTCGTCTTCTGCCTGCCATGATGGTAACCTCTGCCTGTGTGCTGCCATGCTGTCTACTACTGAGACATAAATAATGAATGAAGAGGTTCAGTTCAGAATCTCTGCAGAGAACAGCATTATCACAGAGAGGTTTGGTCTTTCTTTACTCACACAGTTAAACCAGCTCATATACTAACCAGCAAGACATTAAAAAAACAAAGAGTGCACACATGTTTCTAACATGCAGGCTGTCCTATCTGTGCCAAGCCAAATCTTTGTACCTGTACCTGTACCTGCACACGTTTATACCTGAATGTTGTTAGGGGAAACTTTCTCCTCTGTGTGATCTGGAGCATCCATGAGGGAGAATATCCGTCACTCAGAGGATTCACAGCTGAGTGTCGAGTGTTTTGAGGTCTGTGTTGCTGCAACATGACTCCAGAGCCGAGTGTTGTGGTTTAGGGCTGTGGTTAACTCTGTCAACCTGTGGGAAAGACTGAGAGGGGAGAGGGCAAAGGGGGGGGGGATTCATGAATCATCTGGATCTAAACAGATTTAAAGTCTGCAGCTCAGCTTAGAGACACTTGTCAGTATTTTTAGATAACTCTTCTAACAATGAAGAGTAATCTGGACTGACCCTAATAAAGGTCCAAATTCTGTTCCTGACAGCTCAGCCATGATGCCACCTGTTGTATTTCTTTACCTGCATTGTTGCTTTATTGTGTTTAAAGGGATATGCCAACATTTTATTTATTTTCGGGTCTCGCCTCATAGGGCTGAACGATTTCAGGAAAAGATCTAATTGTGATTTTTCTGTCAGATATTGCAATTTTAATTCGATTCACGATTTTCTTCAAATCAGGCTTCAGTGCAATATTCACTATGATTACAGTATAGTATAGACAACAGTAAGGAAATCAATGATCAAGAGCACATTACACATTATTCATCATCTAATATTGATGATAAATAATCTGTTTTCATTATTCAATGGATACTCAAACTTCTACTCCTAAACAGAGGCTTTGTGTTGTTGACCTGCTTACCAGCACTTCTGTAAATGCAAATTTGTAAGATGGTTGGTGAAAAATATTTGACACAACAGATCCCAGGTCTGTCAGGAGCGCTGCAAAAAAAATGCATCTGTCAGAAGTTGCGATTTCAGTCCGAAAATGATAAATCTTTCAGCCCTATTGCCTCACTCCTGAGTCAATGACAAACAGATAGACTCCATTCTTTTGACTGTGAGTGCTGCAAAAGGAAGAGACAGGCAAAGCTCGCCCACCACTAATTAGCTTAGTTCAAACACTGGGAGTCAATGGGTAGCGTTAGCCTGTCTCTGCCTACAGTCTTTAGATAAACTCTTCTGCAACTCTAAACAGTCCTATGTGCTTGTTGTGACTCGTTTTTTTTTTTTTTTTTAATGTGTTATGTTATCGTTTTTCTACTTGTAAACAGAGGCTTTGTTTTGTATTTCTTCTGAAATTACATAAAATGCTCATCTTAGTCTAAAAATAGTTCATGTAACCTTTTCACCTCCAGACCAGACCAAATGTTGTAGTTGTGAAATTGCCCTTCAGGAGTTCCTGAAATGGTTCCAAGAACCAGAGGAAGGTCCCTGCTGTAGAAAAGCACCTTTTGCAACATTTTGATCAGTTGAGTGAGCAAATGATAGACACTCAATTCACACTTCATGTTTTATTTTCAGACTTGTAAAGTAAATCATTCGAAGAGATCGAGGGACATTACGTAACACTAGATGAAGGCATTAAATCAAAACTGGAGTGTCATGTAAATAATCAACCTTAGACAATGATTAAACCACGTTAGCTGTCTGAGTCGAGCAGGACAGGTTTGACAGTAATGACTATTTCTTACTCACTGAGGTGAGTAGTTCACACCCTGGGAAAATGATTACAGCAAGGTATTCCTAATGAGGTATTTAAAGGTGGGAAATATCAGACTGAGACGCATGCAGACTTAGATATCAGTCTGTTAAAGTTTGTCAGTTTGGGAGCTCCTTTTTTCTTAACAGATAAATAAAGCTGCAGAAATGTTGGCTTTGCAATGAGTGTGGTGAGAACTGAAGACTATCATATTTAAAATAATGACTTAAACCTGATTATAAGTCAAAACAAGCAAACCTGAAGGCAGAGTAAATGTGTTGAAGTGACACAGAGAGGCTCACAGTCCTTTTACTCACAGGTGTAGCACCTGGGTGGAGTTAATTGTCTGTAGTGTTGGCTGTGATTATTAAATCATGTTTTCCCACAGCTTGCTCAAACCAGTTTGAACCCTCTCCTGTCATGGATCAGCCAGCAGAGAGTTTAGATTTCAGCTCACAGTCTTTATGTCTGGATGTTTTGCAGGGTAACGTTCAGACCGAGGGTTTGACAAAGACAGACGACAGAGCACCGCTGGACAGAAACTCCAGCAGCCAGCAGAATCTGCTCTCTGCGCCGGTGCTCCCTGAAGTCCCAGTGATCAGCGGGGTGGAGGAGAGCCACGGGGGAGCTGGAGACCAGTCAGACAGAGAGGAGCTGGAGTTTCCTCATGACCTGCTGCCAAGTTTGGACTTTGGCTCGGACTTTAACATCTGGGAGTCCTCGCTGGGGTGAGTTAGAAGGTCGCAACACTCACATGAGCTTAGATTAACGTACATAACCATACAGGCAGGAACCATGATCAGTCTTCTGGAAATATTAAACTAGAACTCATTATGTGCTCCTGTCTTTAGCTGAATTTTTCTTAAATTTCAGTTTCAAAGCACTTCTCAATTGGATCAGTTCCTCATCCACGATTGTTGTTTACACTCCATAAATCAGATGTTCGCCTTTCTTAATTTGGATTAGTCAGTGAGGGAGGAGTGAAATGAATGAGTACAGTGCCGTCACAAAAGTGTAACAGTTTTCAGCAGAGAGTGCAGCAGCTCAGAGCTAGGGGTGGGAATTGTTAAAGAGATATGCCAACGTTTTTTTGCTCGTGTCTTGCCTCACTCCCGAGTCCATGTCCAGCAGATAGACACCATTTTTTTGACTGTGCTTGCAGTAACAAGGGAGAGACGGGCAGAACTCGCCCACCGCTAATTAGCTTAGCTCGAACACTGGGAGTCAGTGGGTAGCATTAGCCTGTCTCTGCCTACGGTCATTAGATAAACTCTTCAGCTACCCTTAACAGTCCTATGTGCTTGTTGTGACTCGTTTTTTACTGTTTTTTATTATGTTATCTTCTACAATCATCACATTATGTTCTTTACTCCTAAACAGAGGCTTTGTTTTGTTGATCTAGACAAGTCAAGTCTTTTGAACAGCTCTTTTAAGTGAACGGTGAGAACCGATTTGCCGTTGTGATTCAGCCGTTCAGTCGCCATTCTTAAATTTGCAGGCAATTTGCATTTACATAGTAAAATTAAAAGTTATTATTAAAATTAACCACTTCAATAAAGTGCAGAAACTAGATCAAGTCTATTTAATTATGAGTATTTGTGCTTCTGTTCTGTAAATTCTGTTAAAAACCACAGCTGTCTAAGTTCTACATAATGCATTTGTATATTTATTTTTGATATACAGATATATTTTTGTGTTTGTTTAATCTTATTTTAAGTTTGCTGACAGTGGTCCTCATTTTAGATCACCTCTGACTTCTTTGACTCGTTGTACATCATAACACTCATTGTCAAACCTCAGTGTGTATAAATGTACTTTATAGTGAAGCCTGGCCTTGTTATTGATACCTGAATTTCCCCTGCTGAGTCTGATTTCTACAAGCTTTTACTTTCTTAGGAAACGTGTTCTTAGGAAAAACATTACTTTGAACTACAGTATGTAAAATCTAACATTTTATATTAAAGACTCTCACATTTGTAGTCTTCTGCTTTCTTTGCGTTTGTAAATGCTAAACAATGATCTGATTCTTTTGCACCAGTGACCGTGTAGCTGCACAAATTGACAGTTGTGGGTTTGTTTGCTTTTCTTAACAGAGCTGTCAAACAAACCCACACCCACAGAGACAATGGAACAGATGAGCTGATGGTTTTCAGCTCTTAACTCTAAATACGCAATGACAGGGATATTCTGTCTCATAACTTTAATGTTTACTCTCTATTTTCCAACCAGATCAGCCCTAGTTATGTAGTAACACACTGAACAAAACTGCTTTACAACAAACACTCACAAAGGAAAATGTTGAAAAAGAATAAAGAAGAATAAAAATTCAGACTACTGAAAATGTTATAAAAACATTTATTCTCATTTCAGTAAAACAAAAAAAAAAAAAAAAAGAAAAGAAATCAATGTTCAGGATGTAATACTTGATATCTGTAACCAAAATCTCCTTTTAATGTCAGTTAAGCAGAAGTCTAAAAACCAATAATTGTAAAACTTAAATGCTGCATTTATGCAAAATCAAATCCATCCTTTACCCTTAAATCATCCATTTTAAGTGATTTTAAAGCCCATTCCAATGTACATTCAGTAAGAAACAAAGAAAATCCAGTGACAGTACAAAAATAACTGTGTGATTTAAGAACACGCTGTTTATATTAATAAAGGGAGCTTTTGCTTGTTCCTGCAGTTAAATGTAAGTTTTAGTAAAACTTCAGTTGACTCAAAAATGTATTCTCAACAATAACTTCAATAAATTTAATGTTAATATTCTATTTTTTAAATCAGGAAAAAGAAAACAACTCCTTTTCCATGTTTTAGATTCGGGGTGTCCAAACACTTGCGGCCTTCTGTAAATTCTTAACTTGAGTTGAAATAAATCACACATTCACACATGTAGCTCCTGCTTTCTGATGAATAAAGACAAATGGTTTGTGCCAATTTTCTAGCACCGACAGTCTTGTAAAGTTTAGCCAATAAAGTGCAGTTTGCTCAGGTTTTGTATCTGAATGTGGACATTAGCAAAGGGGACAAAGCAATCAGTGCAGACCCAGAAAAATCTGGAGCCAACCAAGACCCCTTTCAATTTGATTGACCATCTCAACGACCCTCAGCAATGATTGGATATTTGCTTCGGCAGGCTAATTATAAAGAGCTGGGATATCAGTTTGTTCTTAAATCATACTCAGTAATCAAGCACATGTTGATCTTAATTGGACTGGATTTGTTAAATCTAAAACACTAAATGGAGGTATGTCATCATGGCCCTGTCACCCGAATACGTTTTGTTTGTGGCCCCTGGTGGAAAAAGTTTGGACTACTCTGATGTAGATAGAAACTGTAGAATACAAACAAAGCACATTTTTATAAGACAGAAATGACGAGAGTTAAAAAGTAAAAAAAAATGTACTTTTTCGGATGTATAAATATGCAGCCCTTTGAATTTATTATTATTTATTGTTTTGTATTGTTTTCGACTGAAAATGGAGTTTTAAATATTGTGCAAATCATTAAGCTTGTCTCTATTCATCATATACAGCAACCCAGCTTTTTTGGAAACAGGATTGCTGTTTAGGTAAATAGACATCTGTCACTTTAGGAATCAGCATTTGAGTTTATGGCCAAGTACATGCTGAATTGATGCAAACAATAGTTGGAATAAAAACAAACATAAAGAGTCAGCAGAATAAAAGAAAGTAGAAAAAAGGTAGAATATAGTGCACAGTTGACTTGAGTACATATAAATAATATATAAAATATACAATATGCGTAAAAAAGAACACTAAAGCTCTATTGATACAGTATCATAATATCATAACATGGCCACATGATTATGTATTGATCTTTATTTAAATGTATTTATGACTTTAGGAGAACACATTTGTGAAAAAAAAAAAAAAAAAACACGATGTTTTTTCCATGAACATGTGTCTGTGTTTTTATCAATCAATCAATCAATCTGACTTTATTTGTATAGCACTTTTCATACAAAGCTTTGTAGCACCAAGTGCTTCACATAGAAACAATGTGATGTTTATGTGTGATTGTGTGTGGTGTGTGTTTCTGAGAGCAGAGCCCAGAGTCCCTCAGGTGAGGGAAACAGCGCTCAGGTGAACCCCCTGCTGGCCGCACTGCAGCATCACACTGAAGTCAGACCACAGCTGGTTTTAGACACGAGGTAGACCGAGCATGATGGGAGATATCAGAGTGTGTGCTGTGATCATGAAGGTTTTATTAAGATGTGTGAATAAAAAGGGAGCATGGAATGGATTAAAGTGATAATTCGCATTTATACTTGGATTAGATTGATGTCTTGGCTTGAATTTGTTTGTTGAGTTTAAAGCTTTTGGTGACTAATCCTTAGACTGACTTCAGATTTCATACTTCCAGTGTTTGGACTGAGGTTGATGTATTTTGCATGAATTTGGCTGCAGTGTCTCTTGGCATCTTCAATGGCTGTATTTAAAACTGGATGAAGAACATCATTGTAAGGTAACGATTACAAAGACACATGAGTCCCATTAGAAAATTGTAAGGAAAACATCCCCATCATTATGAAGATGTGGATTAACCAATCAATCAACTTTATAACAAGAGTTTTCTCAAGACACTTTACAATAGAGCAGTGCAACTAAGGGACTAAAGTAAGAACTGAGGGTAGTGGCAGATCCATGACCCAATCATAAATCTGTCCTCGTCATATTTGTCTCTGCTGAAAATAAATTTGTTTTTAAGAGGGTCCTTGTGTCTGTATGGCTGTGAAGGTATTCATTATGGAGGTATAATCAATAACAACCATGGAAAGAGAGGTCATTGTAATATGAACATGGATGTAGACTATTTAGTCATTTATAAAAGAATTGAATCAGAACAATGAACATTTACTCTGTCTGCAAAATTTGCTAATATAAATGCACCAATATAATGGGATTTTATCATCACTCTGATAAAAATCAGTACTATAAGTCAAATTAATCCACAGCCTTATTTTTTGTCTTGACTGGCAAAATGCTCACCAAGGAGCATCTAAGAGACTGTCTGCAACTCTATGTGAATGAAAATTGCAGAAGAAAATAATGACAACTAGAATACTCCGAGAGCTCAAACCTCCACCAAGGCATTTCCAACACTGTCGGGCAAGTTACTGGCAAAAATGTGGGAAACTGCCCTATCTCACTCTGCTAACAAAGCCTTGAAAAATTCCTGGACCCACATCTGGATTCGTATCACCACAAGAATCCAATCATTTGTCCCTTGTGCCTTGACCAAAATTCCCTGATTTGAAAAAATGAAATATGTTGTGACATAACTGAGTTACTAACTAAATTGTGGAAAACTTCCCCATCTTGCTCTGTTAACAAATCCTAGAAAAAAGTCCTGGGTGCACATTTGGATTTGAATCACCACCAAAATATAATCATCCGTCCCTTGTGTTATGAGGAACATTTACTGACAGTGTCATCAAATCCTTGCATAAGTTTTCAAGTTATTTTGCTAACGGACAAACAGTCATATTTGCCCAGTCCACTTACTTTTTGGGACTTTGGGCTTCTCTTTTTTGAAAAATTGCTTGTAAATGTTGGTAGTTGTGGGTTGCATTTTTTGGGCTTGTTCCAAAGTGCAGTTGTTCATTTGGGCTTGTTGTGCCTTCAAACTCAGGAGGGATCTGCTGCACACTCTCCTACCAATATAAACTCAATTCAGAAGTTACACAAACTATTTTGTCCCACTCCAAACACAAATGTAAATTTGACTGTAAAAAGAGGCAAAATTATGTTTCCACCAAAAAGAAATCCTTACAACCAGAATTAAATTTATTTCTAATGTAGCTGTTACTGTTTTCACCATAATAAAGCTGTAGAGGATCAACATAAAACTTGGATAAAAGCCAGACTATGTCTGCTTGGTTACAAAAATCAAGGTTAAAAGTAACAGTAGCCCCTCCCTTCACATCTGTATAAAGAAAAGGATGTCCCACCTCCAACCAAGAGGATGTTAAATAATTAATTTAAGAGATAATTACGAAAAATGTCACTGTGAAATGTGAAATGTAATGTAGATTAATTTAAAACACACTTTATGTAGATTTCGCTTTAAAAAAAAAAAAAAGTAATATATTGCATTAGATAAAAAATAGCTGGAGGTTACTTGTTTTGGGCTTGTTTTTATCGACCTGATTGCTTATTTCATTAGAAAAATCTGGCAAAACTGCAAACAGACAAACAATAGCAAAAACATGACCTCCTTGTTGAGGGTTATAATTTCTTAGTGATAATAAAATGAACATTGACCTCCATATAATTATATCACAGTGTCTTTTATTTTTCAGTTATTCATTTCTTTTGCTTTTACTCTCTACAGTAATACACTGAGTGTACATTCTGTGACTGCCTGAATACAGATTTATTCATATTTTTATCAGTTCCCTGCATTTTGCTTATTTGGAAATGCACCTGTTTCCTTTGTTTTTGTTAATTACTGTGGCCACTCACTTGGTGGTGATTATTTTTGAGAGAGTCCCACACAAGTGTTTGAGATACTGATGAGAGCCTCGGGCTGAAACCCATTCGATTGTTACTGCAGTTTAATCTCCATTTTAATGTCATAGACAAATTAGTGAGCTCTGATGATTTGTTTAATCTCATCAGTGAAAAGTGAAACATGACACAGGGATAGTTGTTAAAAATGAGAGAAATGTTTTGAACTGATTTATTACAAATCATTAGATTCAATCTGTTTACAAAGATTGCAAACAATGTCAAAATATGTTCAAAGATATTGTTGAAGTTAAAGAAGAAAGGAAGTGACCTCTTTCTGAACAGAAACATTTTATTAAGATTTTATTTATCAAAACTTAAAGCATATTTACTTGGGTAGTATTCCAAATTCTTTAGGCTTAACATTCAGTATCAGACATGTTGAGCTTTAATATACTGTAATTATTAAAGGAGCTACGCCTCAGCAATTCATTTATCATCAGGTTCACTCTTTTGTTGGTTCATAACATTTCACAAGTTTAAGTTCTGAGTAGTAAAATGATACTAAAAAGCAGTTTGCAGTCAGACACTAAAAACCTTAACATTGATAAGATAATGAATTATAATTTTTGAGCATGGATGGTTTGATTGATCTCTCTCTACAGTGATAAGTGAAACTTAACACATACCTAGTTTTGAAAAATGAGTAAGTGTTTTGAACTGATTTATTACAAATCATCCAAATAAATCTATTTACAAAGAAAACAAAGAATGTAACAATCAATTCAAAGATATCGTTGAAGTTAAAGAAGTAAAGAAGTTACCTCTGTCTGAGCAGAAACATTTACTGCATATTAAATTTATCAAACATTCAAAAGCATATTTATTTGGGTATTATCCCAAATTCTCTAGGTTAAATATTCAGTTTCAAACATGTCAAGCTTAAATATACTGTAATTATTTAAGGAGCTACGCCTCAGCAGTTCATTTATCATCAGGTTCACTCTGTTGTTAGTTCATAACATTTCACACGTTTAATCTGAGTAGTAAAATGACACTAGAAAACAATTTTCAGTCAGACTCTAGATTGGTAAACACCTCAAAACTGAATAGTAAAATTTAGAGTATAAATAATTTTAAAAAGCACTTGGTCCTTCCTCTAAATGAATCTGAGAGCAGAAAAACTTCCCTGCTGCCAACAGATCACATTTCTTGTTAAGGAGTGCCAGGTGAGTCAGGTTCCTGCATGAAAACCAGGTCTACGTGAGGTGAGGAAGTAACGTGGTCCAGTCTGAGGCCTCATAAAGGAGGAAGTGACTGAACATTTATGATACAGTCGTGACATTATATATAGAGAAATCAAATAAAGTCAGTGGTAATTTTGTTTTTCACTATGAGCTGATATCTGCTCAGTAATTACACTGTTGTTGTTGTTGCAGTTATCAGAACAATCGTACATTTTGTTCCTTTGTGAGGCAGATATTCGAGCTACCATCAGATTACATAAGCAGCTATGCAGACTGTCCACTCACTAAATCATGATGGTGGATCGATACAGTAAGTGGAGCTTAAAAATTAAAACCTTCCCTCTGCTTCATCTTTCACTTTCAGATTGTAGGAGAGCAATGACTCAGCGATCACAGCCTGCTGGAACAGATGTGGTCTTAAAGTTACAGTCAATAACACATACTCCGGGATGCCTTTGATTCCTCTAAGGAGTGTGTTACGTTTTAATATCAGCACTGAGAACACAACAGGAATGAATATAATCAGGTTTTTTGTCATTAAACTGTTGATTTTAACTCAGATTTAGAGTTTGAAGCACCTTTTAGCTCCTACTTTTTTCCAATCTGTAACGTTAGTATAATATCACTGAAAGATTGATTAAAATGTAAGAGCCAAGGTAGCTAACATATTGCTGTTACATCTATAAGCAATAGTTCAGTGTTAAAGTTGGAACATTACCAACATCTCTTGAAAATTTCAGCAAAATCTGTCCAGTAGTTTTTATGTAATCTTGCTAACAATCAGACAAACAAAGGCAAAAAACATAACCTTCTTGGTGGAGGTAATAAATAATGGATGTCCTGCCTTGAAACAAACAAACAAACCAATTGTTTCCTCTTAAATTAGATGCTTCAGAAAATGGCGATGACTTAATTATCAAACATTTAAAACAGTCATGCCCGTTAAGGGTTAACTGCAGTTTCACACTGGATGCGTGTTGTGTGCCAGCTTCGGCTTGTGATGCTTTGGCTTTCAGACCAGACGCCTCTGTGGTTTGTTTTGGTTGCTGGTTTAGGAAGAGTCACATTAATGTCCTAGTTAGTGACCTGATTTATCAAATAACTGAACGGGGAAAACTTCAGAATAAAAACATTCTGTTTGAACAAGGGGAGTTTCTCCAAAGAAAAGGCCATCTAAAGTTTTACTTTAAAAAGCACAGACAGGAAGTGTAACTGAACTGTATATGTCTTGTCTGTGATATATTCCAACAGATATTTGATGTACAGTAAATGGCCTATTATAAACATAAATGTGCCTGATCCCGACAGTTAGAACAGAGAATTTTGAGAATTAATGAGATTTTGCTTTTACACTCATGTGGAAGTGTCTGAATCGTCTATTTGATCATTTCTTATGCTCGCAATGATTTGAATAACAAAGCACTTTAATCTGAGCATTAACATTTATCAAACAGTGTTGTGTGTGGGTTCTTTGAGTGTAGTGGCACAACTGATATTTCTGATTGGTTTTATCCATTTAATGCCCAAAAACACACCCATATATGATCAAGGCTAGAACCCAGAACCTTCATGAATTGTGTAGTATGAGCTTTGCATCAAGTCAACAAAAGGAGGAAGTAGCCATCAGTATTTGAGTGAGTTGTTGGCTGTTGGACTGGCAGCCAGCCCTTGTGGAAAGCCCTGCTGGTCTTTGGAAACCATGTAAACAAACAGAGCAGGGCAACAGTCTAGTTTCAGGTAAAGGTCTTGTGTGTTTGACTGTTTACATCACATCTTGAGTGTCTATTGAGCAAGGATTTGATTAAAGCTGAGTCAAAAAATTAAAAGTTTTGTCAGATCAGATGCAGCTCTTTTTCCCTCCCCTTTGGAAACACCTGGATCTGAGGGTTCATGGAGGCTGTGCTGATTGGCAGCTGAAATGATGCCTCATGGGAGGAGGAGAAGGGGTTTCGGGCCATGTAGTGAACTTTCTTTCTTTCAATGTTCTTTTTATTAAATTTTCCATGTTTAACAAACAAGAAACAGAAAACATATTCCCACCCCACCATGAACAACCATACCCTACCCTGTCACTCTGAAAGGTTAGATTTATTATATCATATCATTTCTGTATGTCCAAGTGTATAGAAGAAAACCCAAAGATGAAATAATGCACTTAGTAAGAGTGAACTTTCAGAACTGTGGCATCTGCATGTGACAAGCAGAAAACACATGTAGGTGGAGGCTGTATAGCTATGACATCATAAACCCCAGGAAGTTAAAACGGAGTGTTTTAGGGGGCCCTTTTTAAAGAGGGATGGAGCATTTCTCTGTTTAGTGAGAGTTTCTGCTCTCCAAGCCCGTTATAACAACATTAAAGGCACAGAACATTGATTTTAAAGGACATGGTCCTTTGAATCGTTTATCCAGTTGAGGTAGTGCAGTTAGAATATCATCTAGTTTGTTGCTTTTAATTTTTACTTCTGTTTGTTTCTTGTGTGAGTGTTGCATAAAAACACTCTCAAGGTTGAAATGTTGTTTTAATTATCATCTCTGCAGGGATTCAGTGTTAAGCACAGAGGGGTGATATTCAGAACATCATCGCTCACTAATGGGAGATTGCTAAAACAAACATTTCTAATCATCCTGCATGTTAATTAACAGCCTCATGCTTCTAAACAGCTGATTTAATTTCTTGTAGGGTTGTGTATATTTGAGACCAGGCATCCTGAGTGCAGTTGTGTTTTGTGTGAGCATGTGTCCCCGCTGATACCAGCACCCTGCGGTCCGCCTGCATCGTGGAATGACCAGCTGTCTTCCTTACAATCCAGACTCTTAACTTTGTCACCCTGCCTTCGTCTCAGGCCTCACGACGGCGACCCAGTTCTCATAGAAGCCCAGACTTCACCTTGGCCCTCCGCCACACCCCACGCACCAAATGTCAGCCCCCGTGCCCCACCCAAATCTGTGCTCCTAGACCAGGAACTCCAAGAGGCCTTTAAGGAATGTGAGGAGCAAATGGCCTCACTGGGAGCAGTCAGTGGAGATGCACTGGTTAACAAATCCTGGAGTGAGTCATCGTCGCCGCCTCCGATCGTGGTCCAGCCGGGACGTAGCAACACGGGCCATGGCAACAGGAGCACAAACGGAAACAGTGAGGCAGCAGGCAGGCACAAGGATACAGTTGTGTTTAGTTTTAGGGATTATATTCTGGGAAATGAGAGTAGTGATGGGACAGTGGAGACGAAGATGGGAATGAAAACAACAGAGACACGTACAGAGATCAAGATGGGAGAAGATCCAGGGAGAGAGGAGCAGAAGGAGACACATGTACGATCAGAGAGAGCAACAGATGTATTTAAAGGTGCACAAAAAGACTCTGGATTGCCCAAGCAGGGAGATGATTACAGAGAAAGACCTGTTGAAACAAAGGCGTCCATTGAGGACAAGAGCAAGGCAGAAATACGAGAAATAAGGGACAGAAAGACAGCCGATGAGGTTGAAAGTGAGGGAGCTGGAAAAGATGTTGATCCAGTAAGGGCATCAGAGAGCAGGGATGCATCAGCAGAGTTTCAGGAGGCAGATTTAGGAGAGAAACAATTTAATTCAAAGGGAACTAAACAGAAAAATGATCACACAAAAGTAATAAGGGAAAAATCTAAGGTAGAAAAGGAGGAAATGCTCAACCGTGAGGAAGAAATTCATAGTATTAAGACTTGGAAAGAGGGAACAAGAGAAGAAGATGATTCGGGTGAGGGCAGCCATTTTGATTTGAAGGAAAAAGCAAAAGTCCTGAAGACAGGCGATGATTTCACAGAGAAATATATTGATTCGAAGGCAGCTGTCAAGGGAAACAAGGAGAAAAGAAGTAAAAAAAGGGACAGAAAGACAGAAAATCAAAGCAATGAGGGTCCTAAAGGGGAAAGTAGACAGGAAGATATCATTAATATTGAAACAATACAGATTGATAATGTGAATTTGATGCATAAAGATGCATTAGTCGAGCCGCAGGAAGCAGGAGACCATTCGAGGGAGAAACATGTCAATTCAAAAGCAGCCAACAAGGAAACTTATTGCAAGAAAGGCAACGGGGAAAGAGGGGAACAAATGGATGAAAAGACGGGTAGTCAGGGGGATGAGGCTCCCATTGAGGAAACTAGGAGGGAGGATGATTTGATGAGGGGAAAATCAAGGGGCAGTGATTTTGATTTGAAGTGTAGAGATGCATTAGTAAGGGTGGAGGAGGCAGGAGAGAAAGAGCAGAATTATTACAAGGAAGGCAAGAAGAAAAGAGCCAAAACAAAGGTCAAAAAAGAAGAAAATCAGAGTAATATTGGCACATTGGAAACGGCTGCATTTTCAGAGATGCAGAAGGCAGGGAATGATTTAAGAGGGGACAGTGTTGATTTTAAGGCAGCCATTAATGCTTTCAATGAAGGCAAGGAGGAGGGAGGAAGGGACAGAGAGGAAGAACATCTTAGCAAGGACCCCAAAGAGGAAACTGGAAAGGAGAGAGAACTATTTTTGGGCTCAGCAGATGGTACAGATTTTAATTCAGAGAGTAAAGATGCTTCTGCAAAGGTGCAGGACAAAGGAGGCAATGTAAAAGAAAGACATGCTTATTCTGAGGCTGTCATTGCAGACAGTGATTGCACAAGAGTGCAAGGGGAAACAGGCATGAAGGAAGGAGATGGAGTAAGGGACAGGACCACGGACACTCATGCTTATGCAAAGAAGTCTGGACAGGATATTAATCCAGTTTTGAGCACATCTGAAGGCAGGAATTTTGATTTTAAGAGTAATGATGCAGGAGAATATTTAAGAAACAAATATGATACGAAGATGCCCATTCAAGAGCATGATTGCAATCCCGAGAATGGAGATAGAGGCAAGGAGGCAGAAAGAGAAATAACAGACAAGAAGACAGAGATTCATAGCAGTGAGGTTCATAAGGGGCAACATGGGGGCACATCAGAGGGCAGTGATTTCTATTTAAAGGACAAAGATGCTTTAGCAACAGTGCAGGAGGTAAG
The DNA here is from genome assembly GCA_037902135.1 of Cetoscarus ocellatus. NCBI lineage: Eukaryota > Metazoa > Chordata > Actinopteri > Labriformes > Labridae > Cetoscarus > Cetoscarus ocellatus. Next base: position 1,337,786 of record JBAMNC010000008.1, read on the forward strand.
AGAGGATCTGAGAGAGAAACAAACTGATTCAAAGACAGTCATAGTCCAAAACAGGGTGGAAATAGTGGAAATAATGGATGAGAAAAGACAAAAAGACAGGAGTGAGGTTCATAAAGAGGAAACTGGGAGGGAAAGTGGTTTCATTTGGGGCTCATCAGAAGGCCATTGTCATAATTTGAAGGATAGAGATGACAATTTAAAAGAGGAACATGTTGATTTTAAGGCAGCCATTACAGATGGTGATTGCATAAGAGAGCAAGGAGAGAAAGGCATGAAGGAGGGAGAAGAAATGAGCAACAGAAAGGATATAAATCATGGAGGTAAGGCTCATAAAAAGCAATCTGGAAAGGATGGGGATCCAGTTTGGGGCACATCAGAGGGCAGGGATTCGAATTTGAAGGAAAAAAATGTTCTAAGAGAGGATGCAAGAAAGAAAAATGTTGATTTGAAGACAGACATGGAGGAAAATAAAAAGGAAACAACAGAAGAAAGGGACAGAAAAGAAGACAATCAGAGAAATGAGGTTCATAAAGAGGAACCCAGAAAGGAAGACGGCAAGTTGCTTGACACAGAATACAATTTAGGAGCTAAACACGCTCAGTTAAAATTGGCCAGCAAGGAAGATTATTGCCCAAAAAGCCCAGAGGAAATAACAGAAAGGGAGAGAAACACAGAAAGCTATAGCGAGGGACCTGGAAAGGAAGAAGATTCAGTTAGGAGCAAATCAGAAGACATGAGCTTTAATTTAAAAGGTAAATATGCATTAACAGAAGGAAAAACTCAATCAGAGGAGGATGTGGAGTCGAAAACAGACAAAGTGACTCCACAGCAGGCCGAGCTGGACAAAAAGGCCAAAAAGAAAGACAAGAAGAAGCAGAGAAAAAAGAAAAAGATGTCAGAAAAGATGGAACAGGCAGACTCTGAGGCGGTGATTTGTGGGCAGCAGCCTGATAATGGATTCGACTGCAAGCAACAGCTGAGTCCTGGGGGAAAAGTTAGCCTCAGCCCCCCACTTTCATGTTCTCATAGCGGCCTGGATCACGTTACCGAATCGGCTTGTTCACCTGCGTTCGAACAGAGGCCTCATCAGTCAGATAACCACAAACATACAGACGCCCCATGTGGCATGAATCAATGCAAAGATGATACCCCACATGCAACCAGAGACGTCATCAATAACCAAAATACATGCATGACAAATGTCCAAACTGCAGATATCAGAGACAGACTGGATGCACAAACACACAAGGCTATAGTTACCTCAGAGGCACAGGAGATTCAGAGCCCACTCTCCCACAGCAGAACTTGTGTGGGAGCGAGCAGCGTGCAGAGTGCCCTTGAAGAGGCTTTAACGGTGGTTGCTGCGTTGCCACTGACAACACCCACGATGCCAGAAGTGATAGAAAGCGAGGGAGAGGGAGAGCGGCGTGATTCAGTGGAGAGAGTACATGCAGGAGCGTTTGAGGCGAGAAGAGTAGAGGGGGATTTTCAGAGGATAAAGAAGCCAAACTCTGCAGAAGAAGAGAGAAAAGGACCCCAGCGCAGCCCTCCTCGGCTCTCGTTAATCTGTCCACAGGAAAAATGCTCCCTCGCCAAAGAGGGACCGTCTGCATGTGAGGAGAGCTGCAGCAGCAAAATGCCACAAAACTCAACAGAGGCTGAGACGAAAGGACCGAGGGAGGCGAGCGCTCGAGCTGCAGACGCAGAGATCTCACCAGCAGAAGAGGAGCCGCACCGGTTAGAAAACTCCATCAGTGCTTCTCTCCTGGGGGTGCTTACGGCTCGTGATCACATTGCTGCAGGACCGGAGGGAGGAAAGGAAAGAGAGAAAGGAGAGCACAGTTCATTCAGCCAGCCAGGGGGCTCTGCTCATGGGGTGTCATCAGCTGAGAGGTGTCCGCCCACCAATGTTGCCGAGTCACAGCTGAAATCACAGAGCTGGAGGGAGACGGCTGCTACCATCTCTGAAAGCACCGGCGCCGAACGGGACTCTTTCTCTCACTCCTGGCAGGAGCAGAGTGGCGCAGCAATTTCACCTCACCGGGCTCTGCCTGAAGAAGCCTCCAGAGGGGTAGAAGATGAGCAGAAGCAGGATCTGAATCAGGGAGAAGCACTTTCTTTTGGACCCAATCACCAGGAATCATCAATCACAGGGATAGAGACTTTGCAAGAAATCCCAAGCAACAATCAACAAGTAGAATTGAAAAGTAGCACAACAGAAGGTGCAGCAAAAGTTCAACGGCAGACAAAGAGCAGCCCTGGGGAGGGTGTGCGTTCATGTGACAGCAGAGGACGCAACATCAGAGTTCACTTTGAGGACACAGTGAAGGAAGAGAGCAGCCCCTCGGTGGATTTAGGGAGCATGGAGTTCGCTTCTTTGCCTCCAGTGACGGTGCACGAGAGTTTGCACTATCCCGTTGTCGAAGCCAGCTATACTTTCCCAGAATTCCTCACCTTAAAGAAGCAAGAGATCCTAACTAAGAATAAAGAAGCAATACAGAGAGATACGGAGAAAGACGTCAGCTTGGAAAAGAGGGAGAAGAGTGCCAAAGAAGATCAGAAGTTGGACACAAGCACTTTGGATTTACAGCCTGAAAGAGAGGCCTGCAAAAGCAAGCTTGAGAAGATTCAAGCTGACAATAAAGTACGATTTGACATTTCACAAGCTCCCAATTCTGAGGCAGGGAAAGAGGAGAAAAAGGAAGTGGAGAAAGAGGGAGATAAGTTGCCTCAAACCAAGCCTCAGGAGTCATCTTTAGTAAGTGATGCTGCTAAAGTTGTTGAAGAAACTGAAGGGAACAAGCCTTCTGTATCTTCGGTGCCTGAAAATATCCCTAGCAAGCCTTTTAGTGATGTCTCCGCAAAGTTAGACTCAAAAATTGTGACCCCAGCTTGCACAACATCCCTTCAAACAACGCCGAGTGACTCCAGTTTGCTGCCATCTACCAAGTTAGCTCAAATGCCACCTTCTGGACTTGTAACCACGGATTCAACAAACGCCAGTGAATGTAAAACTCCATCTGCTGATCTCACAGGGGATGAATCAGTGCCTTCACAAGCAGAAGCCTCTCACAAGTCTTTTCCTGCTCTGGAGCAATGTGCCAGTAATCCCGCTATTGTGCCGCGGCCTCGCAGCCCCGTGTTGAGTCACTCTGAGTTTATTAAAGACGGCGATATCTCTACTCCTGAGCGAATGGGGAGTGGTGGAGCTGACAGTGACGGCACCAAAGTCTCCGGAGAAAAGAGCGGCGGCAGTGACCGGAAACTGGCACCGGATAATGCCAAGGAAGATAAGAGTTCTCCGAGAATGGAGGCTAGAAATGATGCTACATCGACTGTCGTTGAACCTGATAACTCAGTGAATCATGCAAGTTATTCACGTTCAAATGAAGGAAATGCATCTCCTCCGATTCGGCCTTCTGTTGCAGTGGGTGGATCTGATAATGCAATTTGTCTCTCTAACACCGAACAACAGTCTACTGTCATTAATCCTGTTATTTGTGAATCATCCATTAAGGATGATCTCATTAAAGTCAACTCAAGCCTGCGTACAAATGAGGAAATTAAACAGAACAAAGAGAAACAAAACACGGATCAGGAGACCTCTCTGCTGCTTAAGAAAGAAAAGAAACAAGTGAAGGAGGTGGCGAAGGATAATCAGAAGGAAGCAGGCGAAGGAAACAAGCAAACAGGAAAAAGAGGCACAGCACAACAGAGTAATGAGGCAGATAAAGAGTCTGTGGAGGGACTTGGAGGCCTGCAAAATGCTGAATCACCAGGAAAGTTGGATGGGGATGCTAGGAGTGGCATCGCATCAAAAGACCACACAGAGACTATTTTATCTGCAGACAGGCCTGCAGGATCATCAGAGGATGTGCCAAAGGCAGAGCTAAAGCCTAGAAGAGAGCCTGAGACCCCTTATAATCAAAGTTTGCACATAATCCTTGACTCTGATATGGAGATGGGGCAAGTTTTGGGTGGCCAGTTGCACCCTAAGAGCCCCGATTGGCTAAATGAAGAGGAGAAAGAGGATGGGGGCGGGTTTGTTGAGAGTTCATGTCAGCCAGGGAAGAGAGATGGCTTGATGGGTGTTGATGGCAATAAGCGAGGGATGGATTTAAAGGAGGGTGTGGGGGAGGATAGGCAGGGGAAGGCAGTGGTTGATGGGGTTTATGCGCCGTCTCACCTTGGCAGTGATTTTGATAAGAGTAGAAAGACTGCTGAGGGAAATGACATCCAGTTAGGGACCACTCGCTCTCAAATAGGTGAGACAAAACAAGAAATGACGGATGATGAAAGGTTAGGTTTAGGTGATTGTGTGCTGGCTGCAGAGGCTGAGTTTGCGAGCAATTTGGGTGAAAAAAGTGCTCAAAAAATCGATCCATCATCTCCCTGTCAGCCATCAGAGAACACTGCTGCATCTGTTGAGCCGTCCTCACGTACATGTGAGACTTCACCCCTCCAAATTCCTCCTTTATCGAAGGTCAGCACTGGTAGTTATGACGCTCATGCAGAACTTACCACAAGTGCAAACCAACAACTGCACACAGTTAAAGATTACAGCGTCAACACAGCTGTGAGAAGCCACATCAGCGAGGCTAAAGAGTGTGAAATTCAGGATACAGAGTGTGAACTTCTCAGCTCAGCCACGCAAAGCAGCACAGTAGCAGAGGGAGCCATAAAAGGCCCTGATGTAGAGGAGATTACTAAGGAGGATAAAGGGGCTTTGGGAAAAGGAAAAACAAGCAGCAAGGAGATGGAGGGAAGAGGGATAAAGGCGATAAACAATGACGCAGCAAAGAAGGAGGACGAGGGTGGGAAGGAGGAAGTCAGCGGCTCTGGATCAATTGAAGATTCAAGCATGAGTGAAAGGTCACTAAGCAGCAATAATGAGAGAAGAGGGCTTTCTGCAACGACAGTAAACACTAATGTAACAGATGAAATCAAAGCTCTGTCCACTGTTTTCACAAAGCGCCCTGATGATTCTGCCTCGACCCCTCTTGCAGCAAAGTCCCCTAAAGACAAAATAGAAGGGGAGTCTGTTAGTGCTGCCTCCCAATGTGAAGCAGAAGTTGTTGCCGGCATCTCTCCTGTTGAGCAAGTGTCTGTGAATAAAGAGAGTCCTGCTGCAGGAGCTCAGGAGCCAGAGACAAACTGGATAAAAGCTCTGAAAGAAGCTGCGATTAAGTCTCAAAGTGCACAAGAGAACACAGAGAAGATGCCAAGGTAAACACAGAAGCATGTGTGTGCTTGACAGTTAATGAGAGAAATGCCTTTAGGGTGTAGTTAAGACTTTTAGACAGGGTTTGTACGAGGTTATTGCAAAAAGTGGACAGTGTGAGGCAAGAAAGTCTTTCACAGTTCGAAAAGGAAGTCATAAAACTGATGTGAGGAATGAAACCCATACATCATTTTACTTTTATTTAGGGACATGTAATATGAAAATCTTATATCATGAAGAACTAGAATTTATCAGCGAACTTTCCTCTTGGCAAAATGGGAGTCCCTCCAACAAATGAAATTGAATCTTAAGAGAGCTGCACCTCAGTTTTATGTGACTTTTTTTGGATTTGTCCACACCTACAGGAAACAAAATGGTTTTATCATTGAATAAAGATGTGTTTGATCACCACTAAAATACCCTAAATCCTAAATTAATCCTAAAATTGTGCCAGAAATGCTTCAATATTTTCAATAATATTGTTCAGGGAGCTTGGTAAACATACCGTATTGCAGAGGAGTTATACTGTAATATGTTCAAACTCTATGCATAGCTCAGGAAAAGTAAAGGTTTTAAATAATTAGCCTTTGACCTATAGTTTTAATTGACTATTTGTGCATTTAGAATATTTTTTTTATGTCAGTTTGGTTCATGTTGGTGATTTGCTAATAAGTGTTGACCATGATTAGAAAAAGAATTGTGATAAAATCAAGATGGTTATACTGCCATGAAATAAATTATGATGTTTTTTCCATATCACCCACTCCTGCTTTCATCTGATATATTAGTTATCCATATTCAGTCACAGACAACTGCACAGCAATCAGTTTTATAAACATGTCAAAATTGAGAATTTCCAAATTTTACTGTGTACAAACTTGTTTCAAATTCCAAAATGAGCCTTTTTATAGAGCTGGGGCATTTCAGGAGGCTGTGGTGGGTGCTTGATGGTGCAGGGCGGGCATTGTGGCTTTAAATTGGCCAAATATCAAAACAGTAAGCAAGCAAAAATAGTATCCACCGACAATTTCAAGCCGAGTCTGGATAATATTGGCATTGCTGGCACCACCGGCCTCCAGTTCTCAATAGGAATGAGTATCGAAAACCAATTCCAGTTAAGAATTGATAACAGCTCCCTCAGGAATCAATATCATCTGTCAGAAGGGCTTAATTGTGGCTTTATTTTCTACTAAAAGAAATATACTGCACAACTTTCAGTAACTACAGGAGCATTTATCTGTACAGCATGCCATTGAATATCAGGAGTGTCATGTGTTTGACATTGTTGCCACTGAAAACCTACATGTATGTAGCCAAACATTTTCCCACAAAGGAAATCATCAGGAATTGATAAGGGAATCGTTAATGGCATTGGTATCAATAAAATCTTATCAATTCCCATCAGACATTAACCTGTTCTCATAACAGGTTAATGTATTCAAGTCAGTGTGGAATATGGTTACTGAATGTTCCTGTCAATATAATGCAGCTTTATTTTTTATTTTTGGCTCAGTAAACTTCTGAACTGCCTCGAGCTAAATGATGATTCTTCTTAAAGCCTGGTTCTGTATTTTTTATTTTTTATTTTTTGGATGATGGGAACGAAGACCACAGCTACAGCTCCAACTAGTGTCAGGGGGCTAGATTATACAACAGCTGACAGGTTTGGTTCGCTTGACAAAGTGCAGAGGGAAAGAAAACCAAACGAAGAGAAAATTTCATCATTGTTGAAGCTTCACTCTCAAAACCGAGTCCACTGAACTTCATATGTGAAAGCGACCTCAGTGTGTTTCGATTCTATAAACTGCATTCAGGGTGTTCGTGGATTTTTTTTTGTTTTGCCTAAAAGCAAAAAATAAAAAAAGTTTAGTTGTGAAAGAAGGGCTTTTTCTCTTCAGTAAGCCCTTAGTGCTCTAGGAAAAATAGCAGAAAACCAAAAAACCTTTACTGAACCATGGATCAAGTGTGATGTTGCATTCCTGCATCACTTTTTTTTCTTTTCTTTTTTTTAGTTCTCTGTTGAACCAATCTGGGGAGAGAGGAAGTTGACAAGCTGCCATTTATGCCTCTCACTGTGATATTTTCAGTTTGTGTGAGAGCTGGCTGAAGAAGTGAACAAATTTCTTTTAACATCACTTTTACTGCACATGGGTTTGAACATGTAATTTTTTTTTGTTCACAGTATCTATATATATATATATATATATATATATATATATTTTTTTTTTTTTTTTACATTTGCAGATAGAATATATTTCCAAAATAAAATGGTTTTAAAGATAAAAAAAACAACAACTCGGCCTATTAAACTATCATGATTATAAAAATTCCATATGTAAACTCACATGATCACACAAAAATTACAGTATATTTATTTAAAAAGTAGGGTAATAATTCAAGAAACAAATTACAAATCAGAACTGTTGGAATACATCATGCAAATAGGAATCAAGAATAAACAAGCAAATGAGAGGAAGAGTTCATCCATTTATAATGTCATATAGGTTTATCTTTTCCACATGGTGTAAATCTTTTTTAGTTCAGCCTCTTGCAGCGTAGAAATCTTTTCTAATCTATCTTGGGAATCTGTTTTTCCGATTGAGTAGTATAAGTCGTCATGCTAGTAGCTCTGAAAAAGCCATCATATTTTTATTGGGTGATCTGACACACCAGATGAACCATTTGATTTTTTTCACTGGTCCATCTGGGAAAGAGCCCATAGAAAGTGTTTGGGAATGGGCAGAATCTGGCAGCTGATTGGACGATTGTTCTGTCAGTCACATTCAGTGTGTGCTCAGATCATCTTTCCTCACTTTCTGGAGTTGTGGGGGTCTTTTTTTCATACTTAAAGTTTTTATTTATTTTTTTTACAACAAATTATAGAACGTATACTACAGTCACAGTACCATAACAGCTGTTGCCATGTCTTCATTAAACCAGCTTTGTAGATTACATCAAGATTACGCAGGAAACACGGTCAAGATGAAGAGACACATCTTATTAGAGGCCGAAGGGAGGAGACAGACCACCATTTATGTCCTCACTTAGACAAGAAAGCTGTCCATTTTGACCATCTTGCAGCATACAAATCACTTTTCAACTGCAGCAGGAAGGCCAGTATTTCCATCTGGTGGATCTCCTCAATAATTCTGAGCCATTCATCCACAGTAGATGGGTCAGTCTGTAGCCATTTACAAGTTTTGAGCAGGGAGTTCTTGATTATAAGATTTCAGTAGAATACAGCTTTTACCGATACATCCTTTGAAGAACAGTTTGAGCTCTACAACAAATTCATGGAGAGATTGAGGTAGAAGAGATGGGAAGTGGGCTGATGGGGAGGAGACAAACCTACAGATTTGCACAAAGCCTTAAATGTTCCAATGAAACCAGTTTTAACTGATAAACATCTTTTAACATGAGCAAGCCACACCTAGTCCAAGCATTTAGAGAGCCATCTACTTTAGAGGGTTTAAACATTTTGTTTCCTTCTATTGAGAAGTGAGAAAACAGGTCTGAATGGAGTCCATATCTTTAGAAATGTGTAATATTAACATATTTATTAGTTTTTAGCATTCATGGATTTCTGAAGTTTATTTCCACTAAATATTTTACCATCAGCTTGTTTAGGGTTTAGACATTTTGTTTCCTTCTTTTGGAGCATTTATTGAGAAGTTGTAAAGTGAGAAAACAGGTCTGACCTGAGTCCACGTCTTTAGAAATGTGTAACATTAACATTTTTATTAGTTGTTAGCATTCATGGATTTCTGCAGTTTATTTCCACTAAATATTTTACCATCAGCCTGTTGAGGGTTTGTTTTCTGTGGTGTTGCACAGAGCTGTGTGACAGTGAATATGAATGAGGAGGTAAACACAGAGCTGTACTCTGTGTGCAGTCAGATGACTGTAATGAAGCCCTTTATGTCCAAAGAGTGACATCAGCTGTGACATCGTGCTGCTCTCCAGGGCAAGAATGAGCCTTTTCTCACCCTGAGAGACACAATAAGGCAACTACACAAACACACACACATGCAGCAACACGTTCCAGGGGACACAAACCCCCCAGACAAACACACACATTTGTCATTTGTCAATCACTCCTCGTGTGTGCAAGTCGAAAACCAAACAACCAGTCCTGTAACCAAACCCCTCTTTTCTCTTATGTTGTTTTTTCAGACCTCTCCCATCTTTGGATTCTCCTCAGCAAGAGTTCTTAACCCCGACTGAGGAGATCGATGCTCCACTGAAGCGAGAGGAGAGCCCACCACCTGAGAAGACTCCACCTTTAAAGAAGCCGGTGGACCTTCCAGAGCCTTTAAAGACGACAACTGAGCTCCTGGAGCCAAGGCAGAGCACAAAAGTAGAGCTCAGAGAAGAAAAAGAGAAATTAGAACTCAAAGAGCAAACCGAGGAGCCTCCAAAGGACCTTCAGGAACCAAAACAGAGCACAACATATGGTTTCCAAGCAGAGGAAACGAAGACAGAGCTTACAGAACCAACTGAACCTCAAGAAGAGTTTCCAGAACTGATACAGAGCACAAAAGAAGAGCCCCAAGAACACAAAGTAGAGCTTTCAACGCCAATCGAGAAAGAAGAGGAGCTTTTGGAGCAAACCCAGAGCACAAAAGAAGATCTCCAAGAAGAATCAAAAGAAGAAGAGCTCGCAAAGAAAGAAGAACCACAAGAACCAAAGTGGGAGGAGGTAGCCTCTTTCGAGACTTCACAGGAGACGTTTGGGTTCCTTGAACCAACCAAAAGCACAGAAGAATACCCAGAAGCAACAACGTATGAAGAGCAGGGCCCAGTTAAGACTACCCCAGAGCACCTAGAACCAGAGCTACAAGAGCCAGCGGAAAAGCCTGCAGAGATCCCACCAGGACAGCCCAGTTTCCAAGTGCCGGTGGAGGAACCTGCCGAGGCTGAGAACATCCAGTGTCCTGCAGAGGAGCTACAAGACAGTGGGTGAGTATTTCTTTTCTGTTCAGAAGCAGAATCTGAGCAGGCTGACCCTTAAAAACAGTCACAGTGAGGAAAGGAAAAGGTCATTCTGTATATGATGTATATTCAACCATTTCAGCATATTCACTTAAAGGGATACACCAATTTTTTTTCTTGTCTTGTCTTGCCTCAATCCCGAGTCCATGACAAGAAGATTGATTCCATTCTTTCGACTGTGCGTGCAGTAACAAGGAAGAGACGGGCAGAGCTGGCCCACAGCTAATTGGCTTAGCTCAAACAGTGGGAGTCAATGGGTAGTGTTAGCTTGCCTTTGCCTACAGTCATCAGATAAACTCTTCAGCAACTCTGAACGGCCCTGCGTGCTTGTTATGATTCTTTTTTTTTTACCATGTTATGTTACGTTCTTTATTTTTAGACTAAGATTCTTTCAAAAATTACATGAAGTGCCCGCATACATACACCCAGATCCAGGCAGGGACAAAGGGACTAAAAATAAGGATTTACTATAGCAACAAACCCATGGACGCCCAGATCATAAATCTGTCCTCATCACATTTGTCTTTGCTGAATGTAATTTTATTTGAGGTAAACCCCTTGAGATGTGGCATCTCGTTTTCAAGAGGGACCTCATGTCTAAATAGCTGTAAAGATAGTTATTATGGATGAATAATCAATACAAGCATGGATAGAGAGATCAATCTAATATTAACATTAATATCTTTAATGAATATAATCTGGAGAGAATGATGTTGATTAATTTAGCAGCATCTAGCTGAACCACCATTAAATTGTGTTTAACTGGTCTTAAAGTGTGAATTTATGTAAAAGATGTCATTTCTGTTAATAGTTGAGGCAGGATAGCCCACATGGAGTCTAGCAGGTCCACAGCAGCAGGTTATCATGATTGTTTGTCCTGGTCATACTAATATACATGTGCTGTTTGCAGGGAATACTATGTAATATATATTGTATTGTTGGAAACATCTGAGGTCAGTGTTTTGTATTTTTTTTGTCCTTCATCCACAAACACATTTGGATCAGTTTATCTAAAATCCAGGTGAACGCTGTGTGATTTCAACTTGATTTTTGATCTAAATGTCAAGCCGACGACTGCCTTTCACTCTACTGTTGCAGTCAGGGGCCTGTGCAGCAAGGGGCCAGTCCCTGGGGCTGCAGCTGGATACCACTGTTTGTATTAGAAAAAAAATTTAACAATACTCCACCCTTATGTCCCGATTCTCCAGTGAAGTCCACATATATCTGGATTTAATAATTGAGGTAATATTTCTCTATGAGGCTGCCAAAGTACTGCCCTCCTTCAGTGGATTAAATAAAACAAATTCCTGTAATCCTGTGATGTCTGCAACCTCAGGATTATAGCTTTGTGACAGTAAGACAACAGGTTTACAGACTGCTTATTATGTGGTTGACTGGTTTTCAGACAGGAAACCAGACATCACAGTGACTAGACCTGATAGCTTTCATAAACCAATCCAAACATTTGCTTTTTGATTTTACTGCAGCTAACATATTTGTAAAAGAGGAGAATCTCAGTGGGACGAGCACTTTCCAGCTCAGAAGCTCTGCCTGTCACACAGTTTAATGGATTTCATGCGCTCAGGAGAGTCGGCCTGATGGTTTTTGTTTGGCTTTGAGACACCTCTGGGGCGTCTGGTCGCTTGTTTCTGTCTGCAGCGGTTAAACGGTGTCTTCGTAGACAAATAAAAAAGGAGCCTCGAAGATTTGAACTGGTGCAGCGAACCCTTTATGGTGCTAAAACTCCTGACTGGGTTTACATGGGAAGGCAGTGTACTATTCAGTTGGACCCCTGTGTGGACTTTTCCATGTTTATCTGAGGGTTTTATGGGGTGTTTTCTAAAGCTTCAGAGCAACTAAGTTTTTGTCAGAGGTTCAAAGTACACACATTCTGTCCTCAAGACAAAGGGAAAGATGCTTTTACAATGATCGGTAAAAGAAGACGAATTAGAAGAGGCTCTGCATTGTTCTTACGGTATATGAATTAGTAAATGTCCCCCTGAAGGACAATTTTGTCTGACAAACTTCAGGCTATTTTAATATTTTGTGGACATTTCCCTTCATTGGTTGGACATCTAAAGAGAGACGGGTCTCGTGGTGCCCTCCGTTTTATCTCAAAATTCAGGAAATCCATATTTCACGTTAACATGTTACTCAAACCCGGCTCAGATTTGTAGAAAAACACTGAAATTATCTTGAATTTACTCAAATGAGCTGCATAAATGCAAACAGACTTTAGCTTCACTATGAACTAGTCCAAGCTTGAGCCAGCCAGGAGAAAAGATATCCAAACAACCGGCCCATGCTGTACTACTTTTTGGCACCCGTCTGAAGGGGTGCAGGACTTACCGAACCAACTCCAAAGGATGGAGCTAGAAGCACTACAGCCTGTTGATTGTAGGGGTGGGGGAAAAAAATCGATTCAGCATACTATCGTGATATTTTACGTGATGATATTATATCAACTCAAGACGGCAAAATATCAATATTATATTAGCCTGTATTGCAAATATGAAATTTAGTCTGTGGTACTTGTGAATATCCGGTATCCGGTACTTTCAAAATGAAACAATGCACGGACTCCTGAACATGAATTTCCTCAATAGGTTGTCATTATTTCACAACCAGAGGCATGAGCATCAGGCCAACAGCCGGTCAGGGTCTCAGAGGCAACACGACACCATGGATGAAGAAAAGTTAAAATGTGGAAGTGGAGAAATATGATTATATATGACACCAAACCTCCTTTCTACAAGGATACAGGCAGATAGAAGTGATACAAATCATGAAGCTGTATGGTTGGGACCAGCAAAGCAACCTTAGAGAAGCGAAGTGATGTGTTGTTTGTTTCTTTTCTCAGTTTATAACATGTTTTCTTATTGTGTGATATTGCAATTATAATATATTATTAATAATATAATATAATAATATATCAATTGCAAAATATCAATATATTGCATTGCAATACTGGCATATCACAAAATCGCAATAATATCGAATTGTGGCTCAAGTGTCGTGATCGAATCGTATCATGGGGCAGCTGGTGATTCCCACCACTAGCAGCGAGACGAAAACACATACCACACCATGTTCAAGTAAGTTTCGGATTTAGAGAGATTCGTTCACTGCTGTTGGTGTAACGATTGTCCACATGAAACAATGCTCCATGGAGTAATGGAGTGCTGAAGTTCTCCACTGTTGCTCTTTGTTTACAATCGTGCTCCACTTCGGACCACCTCACTGTGTAGCGCTGCTGTCACGCCACACATTTATGTAGCCGGTCTGACCCTTTCCTCCCGGCTCACATCCTCGCCCTCAAGTGAAGGTACAGCTGGCAGTAGAAATGCCAAAAGATCAGGGTTAACTGCTCCAAACTGTCCCAAACTGTCCTGAACCAAACCAGACCACTTGGTGGAGACAAGGCACCCCTTCAGGAGGGTGCCTAAAAGTGGGACGGCACCAGTCTGTTATTTGGGTACATTTTCTCAGTGGGACCACCTGTAGTTGCGTACCGTACGGAGCTGAACTGCTTGGTGGAAATGCATCTTCAGATAGTACTCTTTCCCTGTTTGGCAGCTTAATTGATCATCTAGATTTTCAGTTTCTTAGTTTTAGTGCCAACTTGTTGATCATGTAAGTCACAGAACTTACATTTGTTGAAACATGTGAAATTAAAAAACATTTATCACTGATTTATCATTTCTTCTTACTTGGCTCCATCTTTTCTCAGCCTCTGTTATTATCTCTTGTATTTGTCACTCTCTCTCCTGCTGTGTGTTGCTCGCCCTGAGGCCGTCCCACTGCAGCACTTGCTGCCTGTCAGTCTGGACACATGTCCCATCACTGCTGTTGGGGACATAGAGTTTGTTCAGAGTGGAGGGAGGAGGAGTGACTCTGTGTTTTCCACTTTAGGTTCGGTCTATAGATTATGTTACACTTGAATGCTCAGCGTAGTCGGGGCTAAAGTGGACCACATGTCTGTGTGTGTGTGTGTGTGTGTGTGTGTGTGTGTGTGTGTGTGTGTATGTGTGTGTGTATACATGTGTTTTTCTCTCCGCCCCCTCAGAGGCCGTCCGAGCTGTCAGTCCCTCTCAGTCTGTGCAGCTTTGTGAATTGAGGCCTGTGGTAGGGCCGGGCAGTGTAGTCAGAAATCATACACTGATATTTTTGTGGCTCATACACAATATATATATTTCACTATTTTTCCAGATAACAGAAAACAGATGACAAATTTGCATTTGAATCGAATCATATTTATAAAAAGTAATCAATAAAAACATCCATGAATCCAAACACCTTTTTGTTGACACACTCCATACTGCAGTCAGTGTATCTAAATTGCTATCAATAAGCTGATTCAAACATTACAAAGAGATGACCTTTGGATATTGAACATGTTTCATTGTCCTTTTCTTTTTTTTTCTGTCATATTGCACAAGTCTCTGAAGCAGGGTTCCCATATAAGGATTTTCTAAATCTGAAGAGGTGTTTTATCTGTTAGAGACCCCGCACATGAAGATAAAAAATCAGGCATTGAACAGTTTTGATCGTACTGTGTGTGGTGTGTTCCCATCATGTCAACACAGCACACCACACACATAACCATTCTGTCCCACCGCTGATCTAGAATCTAGTCCTCCGGGCCAGAAATCTCACATGTTCATGCTGTCTCCAGGATTTTTTCCACAGTCTTTCTTTTATTTAGTTCGCGATTTTTGTGTCAAAAATAGTCCCAAGACCACCATCATTCCCTCTTCTCTATGTCCTCTTCCATGTTGCGTGTTGTGTTATGTTTCTTCTTCTTCGTTTTTGTCAGATCATGTTTGATTCCCTAACACTTTCTATGGGCTCTTTCCCAGATGGACCAGGGAAAGATATTGAGCGGTCCATCTGGTTTGTGTCTGTGTGTATATGGTGTGAGGGGTACGTGTGACCTGTGGTGTTGAAATGCTTGAGTAGTCAAACAGCTACAGAAGCCTGTACGAGACTTAAAACCGAAGGAGACCTTTCATTTGAAGTTATTTATCCTAAACTCTGAAACTATCTCCCACTGTGGCTGGAAATGTGAACTCTGTGGACATTTTTAAGAAACACTTGAAGACCCATCTGTTCTGCCTTTATCTAATCTATCTGTGTGTTATTTTATGTATTATGTTGTTTTTATTTCTTATCCTAGCTTGAAGGGCTGGACGATATGGCCTGAAAATAAAATTCCTGATTTTTTTTTTCACAATACTCGATTTACGATTTCAACTGATTTTTTCCCTCTCAAAAAAGAACCTTCAAATGACACAAAAATGACATGAATCAAGTTTTGCCTTTATGTTGTCAAAATTTTCCCAAACCAAACAGAATTTCCCTCTTAAAGTTAAAGTGTGTGTCATAAAAGGTTGATTATGTAGTTCAAAAGTAGGCAGGTTTGTCTACATAAATGCTGAAGGTTAAGCTATTTTCACAAAATATTAACATGAAACTCTCTGATCAATATTTAATCTCATTTAAAAAACAAATACACACCTATAAAAGTGCTTCGGCAAAACCTGTAAACTTTTAGTTTTCAGTATTTATATTTTTAAACATCACAACTTACAATAAAAGTAAGTCTCGAAAAAAAATCTCGATTTTTGATATTTAAATCTTCTGCAGAAAATAATTTGAATTAAAGGGATAGTTCAGTTTTTTTACGTGGGGTTGTATGAGCTCCATATGGCCACTAAGTACATTAGATGCAGTAGAAAGTTCTCTCCTCTCCCTCAGTAAGCCAAAGCCTGCAAGAGTCTGTTACGCAGATATAGCCGCAAACAGGGAAGTATTGTACCAAGTACAAAGGGTATTTTCTCCGCCTACAAGACCTCCCATCAAAAAATAATACCACAGTTTAAGAGTACGCTACCTAAAATTTTTTTTGAGTGCATTAACTTTTCGGAAAAATAAAGTTTATCTGGAACTAACTGACTCACTTCACTTATTCCACGTTTTCCACGTATTCCACTTAGTCCACGAATTCCATGTTTTCCTAGTGTCAGATAAACTTTATTTTTCCGAAAAGTTAATGCACTCAAAAAATTTCTAGGTGGCGTACTCTTAAACTGTGATATTATTTTTTGATGGGAGTTGTTGTAGGCGGAGAAAATACCCTTTGTACTTGGTACAATACTTCCCTGTTTGTGGCTATATCTGTGTAACAGACTCTTACAGGCTGTGGCTTACTGAGGGAGAGGAGAGAACTTTCTACTGCATCTAATGTACTTAGTGGCCATATGGAGCTCATACAACCCCACGTCAAAAAAACTGAACTATCCCTTTAATTGATTTAATCAATATATTTCCCTTACTACCTTATGTTTTTATTGTGAAGCACTTTGTGACCTCTGCTCTAGAGAAATGCTGTATAAATAAACTTAACTTACTTACTGACAAACCTAAATCAATTCTACTTTTTCTGTGTATCATTTGAAAACATATGACTGTATTATAACTCTCCGTATCGCCCAGCCCTAGCATGTAGTGGGAGGAATTTGTGCAGGCGGCGCTCAGCCCCACTGAAGTCATCACACAGAGCAGACAGAGTGGAACAAAAGCCAGAGTTCAGGGAAACACTCGAGCATGTGCTGCGGGCAGCGTGAGTGTGTGACAGGAACAGTCTGAGTGTCCCAGAGCAGACAGAGGAGGACTTACGGGACCTTCATGGACTAAGGAGAAGTTATTTCCCTCTCTCTGGATTTAACTCTAAAGCAGTGTGATGGACTCCTTCTTGGCTCTAATCTAGGTGAGTTGACGGGACGTGGCTGCCCTATTTTTTCTTCCAGTAGGTGTTTAAATCCCTCCAGGTGGATGCAGCAGATGGTCAGTAGGTAACTGGTGTTAATTATGCTTCGCTTGTGCTGACCTCACCAGACGAAGGGAGTGCAGGGACATACAGTGAGACGAAGGAGCGGTGGACGGAGAATGAAGGAGCAAAGTTGTGAAATGAGTGTTGTATTGAAGAAATGTTACAGGTTAGAGCATGTTGTGGCTCCTCCCACACCATGAGGAGGCCGGATGATTGACGTTTGGCGAGAGGTTCCCTGTAGTTGTTTAACTAATGATTAACTACGGTGGAGTTGGAGAGACTTGTTGGCATTTTAGAGTTTCAGAGGAATGATTAGTATGACTAACTGAGTAAGACATGACTTTAAAGGAGCCTGGAAGGTGTGTTTCTGAATGAAGATTATGCTTTTAAAAATATTTCCACATTTTTATCTTGTCAGTCTAGATACTAATCATTTTTGTAGTTGAACATTAAGGTCAAAATACAAACACTGGGGTGACCAAGCCTTTTCCGTTGCTACTCCCAGGCTCTGGAATAAGCTCCCCACTAAAATGCGTTTTATTTCTGACCTGGGTCTCTTCAAATCTAGACTGAAAACCTATTTATCTAGAATGGCATTTAATACCCAGTAGCATGGTGACATTTTTACTTTTGCTTTATTTTATTGTATTGTATTTTAAGATTTTATTGTTTTATTGTTTTTATTTATTCCTCTTTATTTTACTATCTATTGTAAAGCACTTTGGTTCACCGAAAGGGTTGTTGTAAAGGACTGTATAAAAAAAAACATTTACATTTTTAATTTACATATATATATATTTATTAATATATATTTATTCATATGGTACCCTTGAGAGTATGACTGTTAAATCTTTGATACTTAATGCCCGTATGTTTAAAAAATGTTAATGTGTTGAATGGCAAAACAAAAATGGGATAGAAAAGAATTAAACATAGAAAGATCACATTTGCTTATTGAGTTAGATGCATGCAACACAGTTTCATTGACTAAATTAAAAACATTCACAGTATTTCACACCAAAATGTAGAATTTACTCGGTTTTGTCAAATTCGATTTACATTTTTCTCATAATTTATCAAAACATTAAATTCATTGAGTTCTTAAAACTGTCATACTAAAGTTAAAATTTCTGGTACCATGACAACCACAAGTCCAAATGAGGCTATAAAAAACTACTTAAATTGGCAATTGACAATTTGGCTTTACATATTTTGAAGAGCACTACTGTTGGTGACTGGAAGAATGTACTCTGGACAAACAAGTCCAAGTTTGACCTATTTGGTCTGCATCGGCATGTTTATGTCTGCAGAAAAGCTGGAGATCGTCTTGATGCCAGATGCACCCACAGTGAAACACGGTGGGGATTCCAATAGGGCTCCATTTGTGGAAACAGCATAGGCTCAGTAGTGAAAGTCAGTGGTATCATGAACAACAGCTTCTACCACAACATCTTGATGGATCATGAGTCCCTTCTGGACTGAATCTGATTGGTCCTGGGTTCTTATACCAACAAGACAAAGACCCCAAGCAGACTTCAAAGCTGTGCTGAGACTATTTGACCAAGAAAGAGGAAGCTGGAGTCTGGGACTGATAGGCTGGCCAAGTCAAAGTCTGGATTTGAATCTGATTGAACAAATTTGGGATTCAGTAAATTCAAAGACTGATTGCGCAAAAGTCTGTGGGAACAGCTAGAAACTATTTGTATCTCAATCACAAAAGAGAGACAGTCCAAAAGTACATACAAACAAGGAAGCAAGAATGAAGGTGTTATCACGGCCAAAGGAAATCATACAAAATATTATGTTGTTTGGTTATGTGTGAAAAAAGGACTATTCAGTTATTTCAGTTTGTTATTTGCCAAATGAATAACATTTTCAGTTTAAACAATTTCTGTGTTTCTATTTCTAAAATATTATTAGATATATAGATATAGATAGATATAGAGGGTACCCTGGAGAAGAACTAAGCCACTGGACTCTTTGTGATGTAAAATATTCTCACTTTATCCTTGAGTCAAATGTACATTTGTGCCAAGTTTGAGGAAGATCCCTTCAAGCATTCCTAAAATTTAGCATTTACAAGCAAGAGATAAACATAAGGCCCAATGAACTTGATCTTTGACCTCCTAATCCAATTTAGGTATCCTTGTGGAAGAGTGGACATGTGTTCGAGTTTGAAGAAAATCCCTCAAAGTGCTCTTGAGATAACCTGACACACCAGATGGACCAGTCAGTATTTTTCACTAGTCTGTCTGGGAAAGAGCCCATAGAAAGTGTTTGAGGAGGGCAGAACCTTTCAGAAGCACATCCAGCAGGTGATTGGATGATTGTTTTGTCAATCACATTCATTAGTGTCCAATCAGATAATGTAGCAGGCAGATGTTACTGCAGTGGTGTAAAATACACATATTGGAAGTGAAAAATACATAGTTAAGTTTCTGTAGATTGTAGATTGAAGCTTGGCAAGATTACAGGCATTGAATCAGGTGGATCCTGCTGCACTGCAAGGTTAATTTTAGATGCAGTTAGTTGGAACTCCTCCTCCTCCCCAGTGAGGAGTTGTACAGTCTGATGGCCTGAGGGACAAAAGAGTTTCTCAGTCTGTTTGTCCTGCACTTGGGAAGGAGCACAAGGCTAAGTGGTCATGACCTATGACCCCAAAATTGAATTAGTTAAACCTTGAGACAGAATGGGCATTCATGAAAGGTTTTAAGGAAATCCTCAAGTGCTCATGGGATGTGTTTTGTAGCACATGCCTATGGTCTCTTTATTGTAGTTTTCTTTTTGTAATAGGTATTCATAGTATTTGATTTCTGCTGGTAGGGTTTCAAAGTTTATATTTCAGGTATTATATTAACGATATTATTAAACTTATTTGGTCAATTATTTTTTTGTTGCAGTTCCAACCTAAACCGTGCAGTGTTTAGCAGAGAGTCATTTTCCAGCTTCCTTGGTTAAACCTATTAAACATTTAACAATTTTCCTTGAAGAAGATGTCAGCTGATTATTGATTTTATTTGACAGATATTTCCCTGAAAATCATCTGTATTTCCTTCAAATGCTTCAGGGCTGCGTGTGAATTTTGAGCGTGCCATGTCAGATATTCCTCATCCATGTTTTCAGACTGAAAAGGCACCAGGATGTGCTGTTGCCCACATTGTACTGTAAATAGACTGGTTGCCATGGTGATTGTAGGTTCATATGACTCTGCTGCCGTTAAGTGATGTGAATAATCTCATGCCTGTTATTCATTCAAGCAGACTCAGCTTTGAATAATGATCCATATCAGCGTTGGTGGTAAAGTGTGTGTTTAAATGGGACGCGTTTGTGATTTTTACAATGTGTCCTGTCCTGAATGTGTGGGAATGTGTTTGTTTGAGTGTGAGGTAGCTGCTGGCGATAGGACAGAGGAGAGATCACTCTACCTGCAGCTGCTTTTGTTTATGCCTGTTTTTATCATCAAACTCTCTGCCTGGACTTCATGTCTTTTGTGTCCAGCTGTTTCCTGGAGATTACACCAAATGTGAGTGAATGGCTCGTATACAGCACACGCTAAGACACATTTGTCTCAGTCAATAAAAGGGATGTTGAAAAGTAAGCAGCACAGACCAATCAGAGTCCTTAAGAGCAGGAAGACGTGGAAGCTACAATTGAGATGAAAGCAGGAAGTGGCTGCTTTAACAGAGATTAGCATAGATGCTAACAGCTTCAGTAGCAGATTAGTCAGATTTAGATCATATTTCTTGATTAAATGAAAAACAAACATCAAAACTACAAACTTCTCTATGGAAAGGATATTTTTGCTCTATTTCCGACATGTTTTAGCGAGAGTTTGTTTTACGATGTGGCTTGCATTTAGTATTTTACACCGCAACAGTAGCCCCCCTCCAACTGAAACATCTGATTGGCCCTTAGTGAATGTGACTGACGGATTAGGTCATTAGATTTTAGGGGTCAAAGGTCAATGTTGGTTCTCATGTTCATTCCTTGCTTGTGCCTGCAACATTCCAAATACAGTTTGACCAAATATCTTCTCAGACTTAAGGCTAGACTAGAATTTGAAGGTCAGAGCAGGGTTCCCACATGTCCTGGAAAACCTGGAAAACCTTGAAAATGATTGACCAATTTTCCAGTCATGGATAACATATGGAAAATGAGGAAAAAAGTAAAATGTCCTGGAAAAGCTTGAATTTTCCTGGAAAATTATTTACCTTCCTTCTATCTTGTGAGTGAACAAAAATCAAAGTTCAAGTAAAACTTGTAAAAAGTAAAAATGTACTTGGTAACTGATGCACACTTGGCCATAAAATATGAGCAGATAAAAAAATGCATGTTCAGGAATAAAATCTAAAAACTCAAAAAAATGGTAAAAAAAAAAAAAAGAAATAATGAAAAACGGCAATATAGCAATTAGGCCACTTTAACAGTAAATCAGCAAAGCATCTTTATGAAAAAGCAGTGTAAATAAAGATAAAAAATACGTATAAACCATAAATTTATAATAGTAAGAGACTACATAAAAACCAGACTAAAAGATAGCTAGTAAACAAAGATCATGCCCGACAGCTATAAATAAATAAATTTATTGGTCATCAACCTTTAATCTTGTTTTTTAGAAGACTAGATTAATCTGATAACTGTCCACACCAGTATTGTAACTTCAGTTGGTTATGTGACACTGGAGTCTGTGGGTGTCATTGCGCTATTCTATGATAATTTTGTCATCATTTCTAAGAATATCAGAGAATGTCTGATATTTCATAGATTTGTCACAGCCATAGACTGCACAGCTTGTAAATCAGACCTCTGGGGCAGAAGAAGCATAAACATAGCAATCTGGGTAAATGTAAAAAATGTAAGGTACAACTGTAAAAAAGGACACTGCAAAGTGTGTGCTGGAGGGAGCCCCTGGAAAAGTCCTGGAAAATGATTTCTGGAAAAGAGTGGGACCTCTGTCAGAGGTCAATGACAGTGGATTGTATAGTCATCTGTTGCTGGTAAATGTGATGTTTACATGTGGACAGATGGACAAAACAAAGAGAGAAACCTCTGTTTTTAAAAATACTCACCTACATGTGGACATAGCCTCAGAATCACTGCCTTCAACTCTGCACACATATCCACTCTGACACAGGGACTGATGACCTAGTAGAAGTAATAGGTCAAGGGTGACTTTGACCTCAAGTCACGTGTCAGATAATTCACTCACACCTTTGAAGAAATTAAATTCCCAGCAGTTACACTACTGCACAAACCACTTCAGCCCTTCTTCTTCACTTCCTGCTGAGCTCTCACCCTTTGGCAGCTTTTCCGCCTTGTGGATGCACACAACTTCTGGGCAGTAGTTCTTCTTTAACTCAACACAGATTAGAAAATAAATAAAATGAATGAATAAATATTATTTAGCATCCCTGGACTTAATAGCTTAAATCTGGATTTCTCAAACACCCTGCACGCTGCTGCAAAACCAACAATAAAAGTCACTACTGGATGGCCTCCAGGTGTTAATACCAGCAGTAAAGCTACCCTGATGTGACTACACGTGTTAGTAAAAAGCAGCAAATGTGGCCTCATTAAGTCTTTGCACTCGTATGCTTCACATTAAGAAGAATTTGGGGAACTCCAGCTGTCTGCCTGAGCAGGTCAGAGGACATTATCTCCACATAAAAGCTCCAGGTTAATATTATTTTCTGTGTAAGAGCCTGATTTCTTTATTTTTATCTGCGTCATCGTGGTTTGTGTCCATCTTTGGAGGCAGCCGCGAGTCTTATGACAGTTCACTCCGAGTGTTGTGACTCCATCGCGGCTATTTCCAGGCTGCATGTGCCAACACTGACACAGATGCTGACATATGTATAGCTCTGAGCTCACTGAGGATTAATGCAGCCAAATAAAAATTCACACACATTCAGATGGATGTCGACTCCTCATGCGGCCATACTGCACCAATTAGAACGTTCTTTACTGTAACAGAGGAATGAGGGAAACCAGAGCAGTGTTGAATGTAAACTGTGAGTTGCTACGCCCGTAAGAAAAGCACACGCCCTCATTAAAAGTTATTAAGCTCTGACTCTACAGGAGAGAGAGGAGAATAACAGAGCTCACTGTCAGACTGAAACAAGCTGGAGGAGGCTTTGGAAAGTTCAGCTCAGCAGACAGCTGGCCTGATGTAAGAGTTTGTGAAGCAACTTAAGTTGATTGAAGGAGGCAACCTGAGCTGTGTAAGAATGAAGCCACTGCAAAAATGCTTAAGTCTGCAAGTGTTCGATCCTTTAATGCCAAAAGAAGAAATCCCCTAAAGGTCCTGTGTTAATGTCTCCATTTTAGCAGCAAAATAAACAAGTTTAAAACCCGGTTCACACATACGGCCACAGTTTTAGCCTCTATAGCTTGTTTTCTGTAGTAAATATTGTTAAAGGGATACGCCAACCTTTTTTCTGCTTTCATGTTTTGCCTCACTCCTGAGTCCATGACAAGCAGATAGACACCGTTCTTTTGACTGTGCATGCAGTAACAAGAAAGAGACGGGCAGAGCTCGCCCACCACTCATTAGCTTAGCTCAAACACTGGGAGTCAATGGGAAGTGTTAGCCTGCCTCTGCCTACAGTCATCAGAAAAACTCTTCAGCAACTCTAAGTGATCCCGTGTGCTTGTTGTGACTCGTTTTATCGTTTTGTTATGTTACCTATATTTAGACTAAGATTAGCACTTTATGTTATTTTTTAAAAGAAATGCATATGAAACTAAACCGCAGGGCACATGCAACAGACCTCAAGGGACGTGATTTTTTTTGCTGATCTACTTATAAGCACGTCCCTTGAGGTCTGTTGCATGTGCTATTTAAGTATATGAAGAACTCAAAAAAACTCAATATAATGAAATTTTGCCAGATATTTTTTACAGTTTAGATGTGTAGGAATGTCTCTGCAATTAATAAAATTTCCTTTTTATTCAGATTTTATTAGGGTCTGTAAATTCAAGTATTGGACAACCATATAAAATTGCTGGAAATGCTTTCATATTGAGATATTATTTCAGATCCATATCCTTAAAAAATAACAAGTTATGGATTTTTTTTCTATACGTTGTAGTTGTGTTAACACGCTGTTTTAAAATTTTAACTAATGGCTTTAGTTAGTTGAATCTGAACTTGTATGATGTTTATATTTGTTCAATCATTGGTAAAATATTCAAATAAAAAAAGATGTCAGCGTATTTGAGCACAGAACAGCTCTCACTCACTTTGGGTCAAAAGTCAAACAGAAGATTTTGTTTCTGTGCTTTGTGAAAATACCAGTCATTAAAATAATGATGATTTTATTACTTTCAAACATGTTGTATATAAAATCCTGTATGTAAGGAACCTTAAAAAAAACTCAATATAATGAAATTTTGACAGTTGTTTTTCACAGAATGTTTTCATTTTTATTCAATCATATTGGGGTCTCTAAATTCTGGTATTGGACAACTATGTCGTATGCTTTTAATATATTTAGATGCCATCCAGCTAAAAAATATTGAGATATGGTTTTTGATCCATATCACTTTTCCCCTCCAGACTTCTGTTTCTGTTGTCATTGTAACACCAGTGTTGTTATTTTATGGCTCTAAGAATCTCAAACTTAGTTTAAGTTTTAGTACCATAACAGCCCCAGTCAGAGTCTGAGAAAGGTGCTGTGAGGGTCCATCCTGCAGAGAGGCTTCTGGGTATTTTTAGAGCCAAACAGGAGACATACCCCAAGTGGTGAACAGCTGCACGGGCGTCCGCGGTGCTGCCTGTCAGATTAGAGAGCCGAGCACTCCCGATAAGAAGGGTCTGGATCAGGGCCAAATCCAGTCCACCAGGTGTCCACTGATGAGAGAGGCTACACAGACGGGCTTCTTCTTCCATCTGATGTGAGTAGATCAGACAGAGAAACATGGGCCATGAGATGAGACCAGGTTCTGGTTCAGTTCTGAGTGATTTCATAGACGGAGTCTTCTTAGGATGGTGGGAGTGAGCTTTTTATTTTTTAAGTCACTGCTGGGTCTAAGTGACGGCGCACAGCAGGGCGCTCCATCTTTCTCTGCTCTAAGGTAGGTTTAGGGGTGGGCATTATGGACCAAAAATCACATCTCAATATTTTTTAGTTTAATGATTATACACTCTGTCTGTTTTATTTTTAAAGAAAAAATGGTTCTCAAGACTGATACCTGTCTGATACTATGGCAGCAAGATCAAAAGTCCTAAAACATCATTTTTATTTCACTTCATATTATTTAATTTTATTGTTCATTTTTATTTTTACCTCCTTTGTAATAGAGAAAGCAACTGCCAGAGTCAGATTCCTTGTATGTGTTGCATATATGGCATTAAAAAAAGACTATTCTGTTTCTGAGAACGAGCAATTTTTCAGTTCTGCTGATCAAAAATTGCAGGCAAACACTCACAGTGTGTCTAAATTGTTCAAGTATGTTCAAAACATATGGAAAAAAATTAAAAGGAACTGGCAAGGACGGAGGGATGCTCCTCACCTGTTCAAACAACTTTGCCAACATGTTTGTGCAATTAAGTCGTTTTTTTCTTGCTTTATGTTTTTTTTTTCTTTTTATTGAACATTTTAATACACATTTTGCATACATCTGGTACACAATAACTGAATCTATTTTTCTTCCAATACTGCATCTTTAAATCACACATGACACCCTTCCTCAGTCTTTCACCTTGAATCACAGTAATAAAATAACCTTTCCTATTTATATACACCGGTAAAATTGTGCCCCAGAAATAGAGGTCATCTACTGTCTCTTGTACATTATGAGTTTGACCATGTTCCAGTGTGGCAAAATTGATGAAATAGAGCTGTATGTTTGTTTTTGGCCACAGTTTTCTGTTTAGTTCAGTTTTGACAACCTTTGTCATTAGGGTATTTCCATTCTGAAAAGTTTTCGGCCAGTTTTTCCAGAACAGCAAGGGTTATGGAGGAGGAGAAAGCTATAGTAGATAACTTACACCTACAAAAAATTTGTATTTAACTTACATTGTTACCTTTTTTTCATGATTGAGATTTTGATCTTAATGGGTTTTTATCTGGTTAAATAAAGACTAAATATATAAATATAGCCCCTAAACATGTTCTTTCTAATTTTTGTCTACCTAGTTGTCATTTTTCCGAGCTTTCATGAACACATCATACTATAACTAATGGTTTACATTTTACCCCTGAGTCAGACTAGACATTTGTCCACAGGTCTGAAAAAGTTCCAACAAATGAAAAGAGTTTCCTGCAGATTTGTATTATTAAAAACGGTGTTAAGGACGTCTGCTTTGATTGCCATGGTATCAGAGGTATCAACATCACTTAAGTTTAACTGATATCAGATTTGTCCTTGAACTGAAGCAAATAAACAAAATAAAATTCCCCTCACAGATTATTGTGAGTTTAATAAACACAGCATTAAAGAAAACATATTACTGTTTGTGGTTCCTAAACAATCTTTTAACTGACTATTTGAGCTGCCATCTAATATTTTTATTTCATATACGTCAATATGAACAATACGGGTAGAAAAATTCCCACTTCCCTTGATTCTTATTTCAGGATATTTATCAATAAAACTCTATATTTTCATTAGCCCTAATTTTTAGCCTCAGCTCATTAAATCAGAGTTCTTGTGTTCTTGTTCCGGTCTCTGTGTTCATGTTCTGTGTTCCCTCCCCCCTTGCAGGCCCTCCCTCACTGAGTCGGCAGAGAGGGGTGACCGTACCCCCGCCTCCCCCCCACCTCCCACCTCAGAGTCCAGCTTCCCGCCCGTCTTCCCGTCTCACCTTCAGGACACCGCGGAGTTCCCCACCCCTCCTCCCACACCCCCTGAGAGACACGCCCTCGAGACCCTACCCACCCCACCTGCATCACCCACCTTCCCTCCCCCTCCTCCCCCGGCTCCTGCCTCCCCACCTCTACCTACTCTTCACCAGTCTGAGGACCACCTCCCTCCTTCTGCACCCTGCAACCCCCCTCTAAGGTATGAACTTGAACTCTGCCTGATTGAAGCATCACTTTGTTCTTAAAGATGTTTGAATATTTTGTTTCTAAGGGCCCATTTACACAACAACGTTGTCACCAGAAATGGAAAGGTTGTTCATGCGTTTTCAAAAGTGATCCGCGTTCACATGGAGATGGTGCGATAATGGTGCGTGTTCACACGGATTCACAAGAACGACTTGAAACGCAGTGTTAATTTTGTTGACTCATTATTTTTGTCATAGTTTTCATCAACAACCTTTTTTCCCCTGACAAAAACTTGACAGTAACTAATAAAAACAAGTGCACATGGACAAAAACTAAAACTAAAACTAAATTAACTGACATTTTCCTCAACAAATAAAAGACTAGACTGAAATGTTTGACAGAGACTTAATCCAATCAGACCTAATTTTATCATGTAGAAAGTAGGGACAAGTTAGGAATATCCATTCACAACTGCCTTAGCTTCATGGTGGTGGGATAAGTTGTGGAGCGATCCAATCAGAGCTACTCTCTTTATGAATTGATATATTCATGTAGAGCAGGTTCACCGTTTGTTGTCAATTCTGGTATTGTAACTGAGATGCTCTGCCAGGTAGTCTAAATAAAGGTGGCTGCATTTCACACAAAAGTTCAATTTGTTTCTGTTGATTTAAACATTCAAACTTTACTAGCATTCAGTAAAGTATTATTAGATGTTTCATTTAATCCAAGTGTAAAACATGACTTCAGAAATTCAAGGAAACATGAAAAATGCCTTACCTTTACACTTCATATTTTAGTCGAATAAATTTACAGTAGATTTTGTCGACTAAAATGTAAATTTTCGTCAACTAAAACTAGACTAAAATTAAAACATTTTAGACTACTAAATTATGACTAAAACTAAGAGATATTTTAGGCAAAAGACTATTACTTAAACGAAATTAAAAAGTGTCGTCAAAATCAGCACTGGTAGTGTGCATGCCAGGCCAGTAGTTGGCGATGTAGGTTTGTCGTGTCCTTGGCAAATATAACAAATGCGTCTCTGCTGGTCAGGGTTAGTATTGTCACAGCAAGTCCACATTTAGTTGGAGGAACAACAAAAATCCGAGCACAGTCAGCAGCACACATGTTGCTCGTTAGTCGGCCATAGCTGCTGTTGTTGTTGTTGTTGTTATTAGGTGTGTGCTACCTTTATCTGAAAGAGTGCTGCACATGCACTCGCGTCACTGTTTCCCTGGCAATTCCTGTTTACACGGAGACGATGATAAAAACGTTTTCAACACTTTTCACTCTGGACCACGGTTTCAAAGGTTTGCGGATTCAGGCACTCCGTTCTTGTGTAAATGGAAGGCGCAAACGCAACAAAAACTCCCCATTTTCGGACATTTTTTTTGTCGTGTAAATGGGCTCTTAAGCTCAGTGTTGAAACTTGTAACTGTTTGCAATGGGGCTAGGTTGCAACAGCATGTCAGTTTACTCTGCTGCAACTGGGGAGACA
The DNA here is from genome assembly GCA_037902135.1 of Cetoscarus ocellatus. NCBI lineage: Eukaryota > Metazoa > Chordata > Actinopteri > Labriformes > Labridae > Cetoscarus > Cetoscarus ocellatus. Next base: position 1,366,321 of record JBAMNC010000008.1, read on the forward strand.
TTTTATTGTTTTCATACCAACAACTTGCTGTGTTTGAGTTCCACTTCAGCCTTTAATGATTGCATTGGGTCACTTTCACAACCAACAAGTTACGTCCGAACCAAATGAACTCTGGTTCTGTTTTTTTGGGGGGGTTTTTTGTATTTGGTGCAGACCAACGAACTGAGCTCTGGTCCATGTGAATTTGGGGGTCTTGCTTTGCTTCTAAGCTAACCAGAGTTTGGTTTGCAGTGGGTTTGAAAGCCACCTAAACCACACAAGGACCAAACAGGACAAGCAAACCAAAAAGCAGTGATTTGTGACTTGAATTTGGCCACATATGGAGTACTGTTTTGGTGGACTGGAAAGCAACCAGGCACAGACCATATACTCTCTCACCCGCTTTCACAAGCCTATCCCCCTGTCTCTCTCTCCTGTCAATAAAGGCACAAAATGCCAAAAAAATCTTTAAAAAAATGAGTTTAGTCAAATATCACATCAGTAAGTAAGCTAGTGTTGCTTCACTAGTGAAGCAGAGAGAGGCTAATGTTAGCATTGCTAGCACTGGCATCCTCTGGTCCTCCTAACAGGCCAGTGTCTGCAACTCCATTTGAAATATGGTTCCAAATTTCTACTCAACAAACCGAATCACGAGTAACGCTGTCAGCTTGCCTGATGCAAGCCATTTAGCTCAGCTCGTGCAGCTACAACTGCCCCCCGCAGCGCTCTAAACGGATCTCGTTTTGTGGCCAAACTTTGGTCAGAGTGTGGCTTCACACATCACAGTAGATTTGTCCTGCGCTGACATTAGTCCCTTTAGCCTGCTTGACGAAAAGTGGTCATGTCCTTATCCTTCCAACCCCAGATCAGTCAAATTAGGGCATTAGTTGGACAGATGTCACACTGACATACATTTTAGATGTCGATTCACAGAAACAGGTGTCTGCACTCTTACAGGAAGAGGTTTTTTTACCTTTTGAAATGTGTTTTTCACAGTCAGACTCAGACATAGTTTATCCTTCCCCAGGAAGGAAATTCATTCATGACTGTTGCTCATTATGTGGTTTTTGAAGAAACTTTTCAAGACATGAGGTTGTTAAAAAGAAAAGCTTGCCTGGCAGTGCCAGCGTGGATGCCAAAAGTTTGATTGTTCACTTGTAACCTTTAATGGAGAGACACAAATATGACATTATTTCTTTGTGTTGAAATGCTGGAAGTAACCAAATACAAGATGATTTCTTTAGAACGATTGCCCTTTCTTCTTTTGCTACTGTTTGAGGCTAAAAACTTGAACCCACAACCTCTGCCATGAGCCTTTAAACAGTATGAACATGATTGAAAGTGCCAATCATACACAGTATTTCAGTAGAAATATAGGGATATGGATAAAATTACAAGTCAAATAAGTAATGTTAACAGCAAATTTGCAATTAGAGCAGCAAGACAGAACACTGAGGATACAAAGCAGTGTCCAATCACTTGCCATTTTATTAGGTACACCTTGCTAGCAGCAGGTTGTACCCCTGTTTACCTTCAGAGATAGCTCAATTCTTTCAACACGGTACAGGAAACATTCCTCAGAGATTTTGGTTCATACTGACATGGCAGCATCACACAGCTGCTGCACCTCCATGATGTCAATCTCCAGTTCCACCACACCCAAAATGTGCTCTATTAGATTGAGATCTGGTGACTGTGGAGGCCACTGGAGTACAGTGAACTCATTTTCATGTTCAAGAAACCAGTTTGAGATGATCTGAGCTTTGTGACATGGTGATTATCCAGATAGAAGTAGCCATCAGAAGATGTAGTGATGAAGGGATGGACATGGTCAGCCACAATACTCGGGTCAGCTGCGGGGTTTAAACAATGTCAAGAGGCCCAAAGTGCACCTGAAAATATCCCCCTCACCATTATACCTCCACTATGAGCCTGAACTGTTGATCCAAGGCAAGATGGATCCATGCTTCATCTTGTTTTAGCATAATTCTGGCTCTACCATCTGAATGTTGCAGCAGAAATTGAGACTCATCAGACCAGGCAACATTTTTCCAATCTTCTGTTTTCCTTTTCCTGAGAACCATTGTTAATTTTAGCCTGAGTTTCCTGTTCTCAGTTGACAGGAGAGATCCCCAGTGTGCTTTTCTGCTGTTTAGCCTATCTGCTACAATATTTGTCTTAGTGTTAACAAGTGGTTATTTGAGTTACTGTTGCCTATCTATTATCTCGAATTCTGGCAATTCTCCTCTAACCTCTGACATCAATAAGGCATTTTTACCCAGATGACTGCCAGCCACTGGATATCTTCTCTTTTTCAGACCATTCTCTGTAAACTCTTGATATGGTTGTGCAAGAAAATCCCAGTCAAAAAAATATTTCTGGCCACATAGAGTCACTTAAATCCCTTTTCTTCTCAGTTTTGATGCTTGGTTTGTACTTCAGCAGGTCACCTTGACTATGTCTTCATGCCTAACTAAGTTGAGTTGCAGCCATGTAATTGTCTGATTCACTATTTGTGCATATGAGCACTTCAACGTGTGAACAATACCAACTGAAGTGGCCAGTGAGTGCATAAACTAAGTGTTGAAAGTCAATATTGAAGCTATGGAGAAGAGATGCTTTTCCTCTGGTTTTCTTGCCATTTAACTCTTTTCTCTCACTGTTCACTTCTTTTTCCATGATATTCTAAACTTTACTAACTAGCTGCTGGGATCTACTTAATATTTCCTAACAGTGAAAACAATCTTCTGTTATTTTTGCATTAGCGCATTTCCCTACATGTTCATCCGTGTATGCTATCTGCTCTGTTTCTAAGTGCTCTACCGAACTTCTCTTGATAGAATCCAGAGAAAATCTCTTCTGCTACTTCAGCAACTTCTCCGACCATCTCATAAAATTACAGATTAACTTTGCCATGCACACCGACCACATGAAGATGTAGGAAACAGGATTTGCTAATGTATGAACTTGGCGGGTATGGAAACTCAAATGTATACTGTATAATTGTGGCTTCTTAATGGTGGATATAGGAAAAGAGGCAGGGTGAAATTTTCTTTTCTGAGCCGTTTGAATATTTCAGGATGAAGCAGAACACTTGGCCAGCTTGAACAGAGCAGCCTGCTCCTGTGAAACTACTTTAGGTGTTTGATTTTGGGCCATTTATCATGAGAATCAAGCAGCCAAGTTGTGGCATGATAACAGAGATTTCTTCATAAATAACTCTGGTGATGATTCATTAAAATGCTCCTTGTTGTTCTGTTATTGTTCTCCTCTCGCTTCTTAATCCTCTGGAGTCTTTTGCAGTTTCCAATTTACTAAAAAGACTGTCAGAGGGAATGACTCAGCCACTTTGCCCCAGCAGTGTTGATTTTTACCAGCAGAGGGAGTTTCCCCACTGTGGACCACAGTGTTCATGATGTGCTGCCAGGCTGTGTCTGCTCTCTGCCGTTTGGATGCTGCAGGTTTATGAGAGAAACAGTGAAACAGACGTTCTTTTAACTTCCAGCGAGCATCGGCCTTTAGTCTGACTTATTTACACTTTGCAGCCATGGCAGAACAATGCTTTTTGACCCACATGATGAACTGTCAACAGTGAGAAAACTGATATTTTTTACACTCCTGAATAGTATTTTGATTTCATCTCATTGACATTACAGACAGAGCAATGTCCACTTTATTAGGTAAACCTTTCCAGTACCAGGCTGGACCTCTTTTTGCCGTCAGATATGCATTAATTCTTTGCTGCTTACATTCAACAAGGTTCTGGAGACATTCCTCAGAGATTTTGGTCCATATTGACATGATAGCATCATTGCTTCAGACTTGTTGGCTGCACCTCCATGATGAGAGTCTCCAGTTTCACCACTCTAAATGTGCTCTACTGGATTGAGTTCTGATTGTGGAGGCCACTGGAGTACAGTGAACTTATTGTCCTGTTCAAGTAGCTATCAATCCCTCAGATCAGAGGAATAGGACATGGCGTTACCTCTTGGCTGAGAGCTGTTGTTGCTGCTGAGTCTGCTGTCTTATTTCCAGAAATGCCCACATGTTCAGGCACCCAACAGAGATGGACATCATACTCTGCTCTTTCAAGCGAAAAATAACTTGGAAAGTATCTTGGCCATGATTGGATGATCATTGTTGAGGTTGTCTAACGTCTGAAGACAAGAAATCCAATCGGTGCAAATTTCTGATTCAGATTCAAAACGTTGTTAATGAAGCAAATTAAAGAATAAAATTTGCACCAACAGCAGCAGTGGCAGACTTGTAATTTGTACTCAGTGTAGCATTATTCATAGTTTTTATGTAATGCTACTACTTGTCTTTCTGAGCGCCTCACTCACTCAGTAAACACCAGAATTTTTATGAAGCTTGGCTCGAATACTCTTGTTTATTATTTATGATATCAGAGGGGCTGAGAGAAAGGTAGAGTCAGCATGGTAACATGAAGGGAGGGCTCTGATTGGATGTTTGGCTGCTGATGTTCGACAGGAGTGAGCAGATACATGTAAATATTAATTCAACTTTTATCAAGTTTTTGCTGGTAGATTACAATACTTAAAATATATTGTTGGTTAAATAAGATTTTGTCTAGCAAGGACGAGATGTGCAGGTCATTCTTTCATTGATGCTGCTCTCTTCTTCTCTGCGTGATGTGCAAACTACATTGTTGCACTGGGTGAAGGATGTTTGAGCTGTGTTGCTGTAGATGAGGTCTGTTTTTTCAGGCACAGCCTCAGGATATTGATCCCATGAGTGATTGTTTATGGGAGCATTGCAGCTTTTCCTCTGCATTTGAGAAACAAGACTCCAGGCTCTCACTTATCAGCCTCATCTGTTCAGAGGCTCAAATGAGTGAAACTGTCACAACCATCAGAAACCAGGATCTAGCAATAAAAATCCCATTTGACACAGTGACAACTGAGCTGCTGGAGTCTAAGATTTATTCATACAACCCTTAATCATCAGCACGAACTATTCACTTACCTTTTTCCTGCTACTTTAGTAGAGTCATTGTTACGTTTTTTTCTTGAGCTCTTGAGTGCCAGCTCAAAGTGCATATACTTTATTTTCTGGACGATTTGAACTATGTTGTGATCTTTGAGACTATATAAACATGTCCTGGCTCGACAACCACAGCCCACATTTCCTTTCAGTGCTTCTCAGTATAACTATTCTGCTCCTGTTGGAACTTGAAAGTTAAGCTTGCACAGATTTTGGTGTTGTGACAGCCACATTTATTCTTTACAGAAAACAGATATTACCATTAAAATGAAAAACATAGAGATGTGGGTTTTTTTGGTAGTACTTTGGTAATACTACTCTAATAGCTATGAAGCCCCAAATAGGTCTGCGGCTTCATGTCTGCTCAGGAGACTCCACTTTAGTTCAGTGAATGTCGCATGCTGCAGACCAGGGGTCTCCTACAGCCTGGTTTAAGTGAGACACTATGAACGTGCGTCATAGCATGAAGGTTGCTGGTTCGAATCCTGTGCTTTTCTCTGTGGAGTTTGCATGTTTGCATGCGTTGGTTCTCTCCGGGCACTCCAGCTTCCTCCCATAGGCCAAAAACATGCTCGTTAGGCTGATTGGTGACTCCAAATTGCCCTTCGGTGTGATTGTGAGCGTGAGTGGTAATAAAATGGAAAATGGCCCTATCTTGCAATGTTTACAAATCATTAGAAAAACTCCTGGATCCACATTCAGATTTGAATCACCACTAAAATTATATCACTCTTTCCTTGTGCCATGACCAACATTCCTTGTAAATTTCATCAAAATCCATTGCAAACTGATTGAGTTATTAGTGAAAATGTGGATATAGAGTATTGCTGAAACCTTAAGTAATAGTCAGGATAAAAGTAGAGATTTCACATATAAAACAATGATAATGGCAGGTCTAAAAGGACTTTCTCTGAGTTGCAGAGACTCGTATGTATTGCTGTTAGTGACCCTGATTCCACATGAGCGCTGTTATGAATCTTTAAGTAAACTGCCACAGCCATATCTTCCAGTGCCTGAGTTTGTTTAATATTTCATTTCTTCATTTTCTTCAGTCTGTAGCTAAAACCAGAGCGCAGGACCAAACTCTTCATCACAGAGGATGATTGTTTCAGTCATACAACACAACAGGAAGTTCACATACTGTACACATGCTCTGCTGCCCTGGAGACATGTTTGAACTAGAAACGAGGGTCCCTGCTGGATTACCAATCAATACTTTTGCTTTAGCAGGGGTCCATGAGTGGGTGGGATTTTTTACTGTCCCCTCAGGCTGGGAAACATTGACCGACACTTCCACTGAGTCCAGATGACATCGATATTCATCTGTTAATGGACCCCATGTTTACATGGAAACACTCACAGGCTTGTATGTGGTGTTAGGTGGGACGTGAACACTGGATTTTTGTCTGTCGTCTCATTCAGTCTTTCAGCTCAGGGGTTTTCAGGCCGAGATGCGACACCTGAAACCTGTAAATCCGTGTGAATGCGAGCGCTGCGGGCTGCGTCTGCTATTGTACCGAGGCCTGGTTTCCTCACTTTCCCATGAGCGAACAATAGATTTATTCTTCTCACATTTCCAGTGCGCTTCTTTCTCGTAGCTCCCTGAAAATCAATGTTGAGTTTGCTCCCATTTTCATCTCACAGGACCCTTCCTCTGAGTCGCACGTGGACTGACTGGGTTTGATTACTGCTGTCTCTGATGCAGGTCAGGGTTTGATGAGAGTGACGGTAAATTAGATCACCAGCTCAGTCGGCTGACAGGGGATCCAACGGAGACGGTGTTCATTAAGAAATCTAGATTCTTGCATGTCAGGAAGCATATTTGTCTGTCTCTTTTAGTGAAGAGTGACACGTCTAGATGGTGATTTGACTTGAGTTTATTTTCTCTCACGCATTGATGACACACCACAACCAAAACAGGCTGACAAGATACTTCAGTTCAGTAGTTTTGACCAAAACACAAAAAGATTGTCTTAGAATAAACATCATAAAATACAAAAATCTATCAAGTGTCACGTCTAAGATGTTTAGTAAGCATACCAGTGAGCTGAAGCAGAGCTCTTGTTGGAGAAGCTTGAATGAAAGAGGAGATAATAGGGTCAGAGTTGAATAATGCAAACACACATAGTTTCCCAGAGTCCTTTGTTTACCTCTGGCATCACTCTGGTTGGCCACGCTGAGAGCTGGAGGCCACCATTGTGTGAAAAAGGAGGCATGAAAATGATGTTTTCCACACGCATGTCACTGAGACAGAGAGAGATGGTGGCCCTGAGGTGCAAAACAAAAGGACAAATGAGAAACACAACAAATATAGAGAAAAATCAAATAAAGCAATGCAAAAACAAAAAATGCACAGCAACAACATAAAAACCCACAGCAAGAAACAAAAAAAACACTAACCAGAAAAAATATTCAATATATTAAAAAAACTAAACAAAACAAATGAAGGCATAGTTATTTTTCTTTACATCAAATAAAGAAATGCAATAAAAAGCACACAAAATGTCACAATAGATAAAGAAAAGCATTCACAAAATAAACACAACAAAAAATAAAAGCTGTACAAAAAGCAATATATTTTGCAATGCATCAATAACTAAAAAACACAAAGGCAAATATGATGCAACAACTAAAATACAACAATAAATGAAATGCGACATCCACAAAAAAACAAAAATTGAAATACAACTAAAAAACAGAGAGGCAAGTAAAATGCAACAATTAAAATACAATATAATTAATTGGAACAATAATGTAAGAAACACAACAACAACCAAAAGAAGGCATAAATAATGCAACAACTTAATCACAACAGCAAATGAAATTTAACAACTATAACAGAACAACAAAAGAAATGCAACAACTAGAACACAATAAAAAATAAAATGCAAAAACTAAAAAGCAATAAATTGAAATGAAACAACTAAAAAACAGAAAGGCAAATAACATGCAATAAATGAAATGCAACAAAGAAATACCAAGAGAATTAACTAAACAACAGACAAAAGAAGACAGAAATAATGCAACAACTAAAACACAACAAGAAACAAAATGCAACAACAACAAAGACGAGAAGTTATAACACACCAGCAACTACAAAACACAAAGGCAAATAAAATGGTACGATAAAAAAATGAAATGCAAGAACAATAAAATATGAAGCAGTAAATTAAAACACCATAACAAATGAAATGCAACTTCAAATGAAAAACACAACAACAATAAAAATGACTTAAAACGCAACAAATAACACTGGGTATTGTAAATGCTTTGTTAGTTTTCTTTCTCTTGTATTTGTAGATGTGCATTTTAATTCCTGGTTTTGTTTTAGTTGTTGAATTTGTGATTTTTTTAGTTATTATTTCATTTTATGTTGATTTTTTAGGTTGCCTAATTTTTTTTCAATTATTTTGAAGTTGTTTGTTGTCTTTTGTGTTTCCTGACGCATTTCAAGCCTTGTTGTTTTTAATATCTGTTTTAATTCATTGTTGTGTTTTGAATTGCGATGCATTTTTGTATTTGTGTTTTGCGCTTCATGGCCACCATAGCAAGAAGATTACCTAAGATGAGTGACAGCATGAAAAAGAAAACCTCTGGTGAATGTTGTTTTCAGGGGTCTCCTATTGTTTGGATCCCCGTCATGGTCTTGAGAAAAGCTGGAGGCTCAGAGAGAGGAGGAGAGAGAGGGAGGAGAGAGAGGGAGGAGGGGGGAGGAGGCTCAGAGAGAACAGCAACACAGCTCAGCGATATCAGCGACCAAACAGAGGGGAGCAACCTCACACAGGAGTGCAGGACGGCGAGAAAACAGGATTATCTTTCATCCTCTCTGTTCTGGATTCTGGATTTGCTTTTGGAGATTTTTATCCCTGTTTCCGCTGCATCACCTCTCCCTCCATGAGGAGCAGGAGGAGCAGAGGCTGGAGGATGCAGGTCATGAAGCAGGAGCCCTGAATCATCCAGCGCTCTGTTTCTGATGTGAGCTGGAGTCTCCATCCTCTGCACTGCAGCACCCAGAGCTCCTTCACTGCTCCGCTCCTCTGACAGACGCTCCTCCGCAAGCACCAGAGGGAGGCGAGGAGGTGTTTTTCTGAAGAGGGGGGGAGCAGGTGGATGTGGAGGGTGGCCGGGGAGCAGCAGCAGGCAGGGGGGGAAGGGGGGGCAGAGAGAGCTGAGGATGGGAGCCAACGAGTCCATGGAGCAAGGACAGACCCCCTGTCCCTCTCAAGAACACATGTGAGTGAGTCTAAGATGCATGGTCTGTGTTTGGAGTGGAGCGGCAGAGGGAGGGCAGGAAAACCTCTTTGTTTTGAGGTCTGGGGAGCAGGTCCAGCCTTCTACCTCGCTGTCATGTGCCGTTTTTATTCATTCATGGATTTAAAGTAGCCTCACAAGCAGCTTCAGTGGTCTTTGTAGGAGCAGGAGGATTTATTATGGAGAATGTTGCAGGTAAAGGCTGGTCAGTTGATCAGGTTTTCAGATGTTTTGATGTATTTTCAAACCAGATCTAGGATGAGATGCTTTTTTTCTTCATATTTATGGAGTTGATGTTTAATTACAGACCTTATGTTCAGTAAAAAGATAATTTACAGGAAGAAACAGAAACAGTCATATGCTCATTAACAAAAAGATGATGGGGAATTTAATGTAAGGAGTATCAATATTATTAGAAAAGTAGTAATGATCCAAGAGTGCAAACCTGTGCAAAGGCATTTCCAACACTGTAAGGCGAGTTATAGCCAATAAAGTGAAAAATGGCCCTATCTTGTAATGTTTAAGAATCATAAAAAAAAAAATTCCTGGATGCACATTCAGATTCAGATCACCACCAAAAAGGTTATCACTCTTTCCTTGTACCATGACCAACATTCCTTGAAAATTTCATCAAATTCCATCATGAGCTTATTGAGTTATTTGTGAAAATGTGGAAAAACTCCCCTTTCTTGCAATGTTGACAAACCCTTGAGAAAAAAAAAATCCTGGACCTGCACCCCAAGTCGGATCGCCACTAAAATTGAATCACTTCTTTCTTGTGACATTCTTTGAAAATTTCACCAAAATCCATTGAAAACAGAGTTATTAGTGAAAACATGGGAAACTGCCCTATCCTGCAATGTTGACAAATCCTCTAAAAAATAAAGATCTTGGATCCGCTTCCGGATTTGAATCACCACCACAATCTAATCGCTTCTTTCTTGTGCCATGACTAACAATCCCTGAAAATGTCATCAAAACCTGTTCTAGACTTTTAGAGTTATCCTGTTGACCATCTAACAAATACCAACAAAAACACAATCTCCTTGGCGTAGGTGAAAATCAGGCAATTTTGATTCCAACTTGATACGAAGACAACAAAAGTACAAGTCCAAAGCACTCAAGAATGAATCATTTCAGGGATGCAGAACTTTAATATTTATGTGTTTTGGCATGAACACAAAGCCTCTGCTTTGCTAAAATGGACCTTTTCCTTTATGTTATAAACAGATGATAAGCAAATTAAATATTTTATTACTTAATAAATTACGTTTTTGATCAATAAAACTGGACATTCAGTGATGATGATGTAAACTGTTAAGGTATATTTGTTCATCCTGCCCATATAAACAGTATATGGCCAATATGTGCAGCCAAGATAATGTCTGTAAACACTGACAAAAGTGTTCACATCTAATGATACCAAAAAATCAACTTTAAGGCAATTATCTGCCGATACCGATATTGTTCAGATAATGTCATCCATTCCTAGACAATTAAAATAATTGTTATGAATGCTGATATAAAAAAAGGGGCAGAAACTTAATGATTTGCAGTCATTCTTTTCAACTTGGCTCACCAGATGGTTCGATAACCTGCACAGGCAGACAGACACTTTCAAACATATACATAAAAAAATACACTCACCGGCCAATTAATTAGGTACACCTTGCTAGTACCAGCTTTGACCCCCTTCCTTGCCTTCTGAACTTTGAAGCATGGATTCAACAACATAAAAACAACATGTAAACAGCAGGGATGGTTTTGAGTGAAAACCTCAGTAGTTCAGCAGAAACAGTCCAGCCATGACTCAGGACTGGCTGCCAGCCAATCAACGGGCTGACACATAGAGACAGACAGCCATTCACACTTGCACCGTATGCCGATTTCAACATGATTTTGACCTGAAGTTTGAGTCGCACAACTGGAAGCTACGAGCGAGAAAAAACAAACACGGAAGTATTTCTCAATAGAAAAGGATTTTTTCCACACCATTTACAACATATTTTTGCAAGAGTTTGTTCAACGAAGAAGCTCAAGGTGTTTATATTACACCCCAACAGTAGCGCCTGCCTACTACATCATCTGATTGGCCCGTGATGAATGTGATTGACAGGACGATCGTCCAATGCCTGATATGCTTTTGAAAGGTTATGACCATTCCCAAACATTTTCTATGAGCTGTGTCCCAGATGGACTTGTGAAATACATTGAATGGTCCATCTGGTGTGTCAGGTTAGTGTTTTAAAAACGGAAAATGTCCGAACAGTGGGCATCCAGAACATCTGCTCTTGTTCCAGAGGTGTCAAACAGGTATCAACATGGCTTTATTTTTACTAGAATCCATTTAAGATCCCAATTCCTGTTTTGCAACAACCCAGTTTTTATTTCTCTAAGATAACTATATCCAAATACTCAGTATATCTTGTATTTCCCATTCACTTAAACATATAGAGATCAGATTCTCGGTCCATATCACCAAGGCCTTTCATTTACTGTATCCAGCTGAAGCAACCTCTGTGAGACAAAGAGCTCTGTCTCCACATCAGTTCTGTTATGTTTACGTTTTCTTACCAATGAAATGAAACCTTACAGACCGATGAATCCAGCACGTCATCATTGTTGTTATTTCCTTTGTGATGTAAATACGGAGGAGAGAATCCACGCATGTGCACAGACACGTGCTCCTTCATGTGCCACGTCTACAGTAAGCTGTACGTATGGATAAAACGTAGCGGCGCTACAGGAATCAGGCGAGGAGTGCAGCGTGAGCCGCTGGAGGCTGGTGGGGTGATGTTTTTGTTCTGTATGAAGGAGGACGAGACGCCGCGCTGGGAGCAGGAGCTGGTGACGGTGTGGAAATAGAGCACACTGAAGATAACTCAGGAGAAAGAGAGAGAGGGAGAGAGAGATGGAACGAGAGTGCTCCACTTTGTTTTATTTATATCTCAGACGCACAACTGCACAGGGGAGCAGGGACCCGGGGAGGAGCAGAGGGGAGGGAGAGGGGAAACGGAGGGAACGCATGAGTGTACGTGCCTCCTGTGATGTAGAAATGAATGATTCATAGCATCTTACTGACTTTTTTAATCTCAAAGCTCTTTTAAAGTCGAGGCAGACTGCTACATACTGACAGGAAAATATCGCCGGCGAGGGTCGTCAGATTTTTCATTGACTGGTACCAGTGGTCCCCAACAACTGTTTTATTTGGAGACCCTCCCACATTTAGCCACTGACGAAGAGTCAAGCCCCCTAAATACCCATCCGTGAAAAATGACACATTAATATTCAAAATTTAGTAGTAGGTCAACAAAACAAAACCTCTGTTTAGGAGTAGAAGCAGATAATATAATGATAGTAGAAGAAAACCCAACGTAAAGGGGTAAAAAAAAAAACGAGTCACAACAAGCACACAAGACTTTTTAGAGTTACTGAAGAGTTGATCTGATGACTGTAGGCAGAGGCAGGCTAACGCTACCCATTGACTCCCAGTGTTTGAGCTAAGCTACACAGAAAAGAACCAAAGCTGTAAGAGAGGACGTCCTTTTTAAGGGACGCCCATTGGAGAGGAACATCCTTGTGGCTGCACTAAATTCTGTGCTGTGATTCGATCTGTAGGTGTTTGATGGTGTTGGTACCAGTAACACATCAATACCCTGGAGCCTATCCCAGCTGACATTGGGCGAGAGGTGGGGTACACCCTGAACCGGTTGCCAGCCAATCACAGGGCCACATAGAGAGACAGACAACCGTTTATGCTCACACTCATTTCTAAAGGCAGTTTAGGAAATTTTCAGATGTTGGTAATTGCCTAACTAAAAAATGATTAGATTATAAGCCAACAATCATGACATCAACATGATTCTGAGTGCTAGGTGTGCGTTTTCAGAGTCAAAGAATCCTATTATGATGGTAACTTTATCATGGAACTATTGCTTATAGATGTAACAGCAATATGTGAGCTACCTTGGTGGAGGTTTGTGCTATCAAAGTGCTTTCTAGTTTTTGTTTATTTTGGTCATTGAATTTTATACAGAGTTACCTCTACACTGGTGTGTTGAAAACAAACAACATAAATACATATTAATTAGGAAGATGCTTTTAAGCACTGACCAAACTAACAGGACTGAGTGAATGAATGCTTTATTTTGGACAAGCAAAAACAAACGTGTAGTCACCATAAACAAACACATGCATATACCAAAAGCAAAAGAAAACAAAGACCGCTGACAACATCTTGCATGTGCAGCAGTCCACATGCTCGAGAAGAAGTTGGAAGAAGTCTAAACTTATTTAATCCCACCCCTTTATTACCACATCATACAATGATGTTTTTACTTTCTACATTATATATATATGTAATTTCTGTACATGTAATACACCCCTCCTCAAACACAGAAAAAGACATTACATAGTCAAGACAATATATCTATATTTTCTTAGACTCTGCTGCCATTGCCGTCCTGGGTCAAACTGCTGCTCTTCATTCATATTTGTGTAAAGTTTGTGTTTTGAATATTCTTTTAAATTTGCTTATGCTTTTACCTTTCTTTACTTAATCTGTTAAACTGTTCCATAGTTTATCCCCTGAAGGACTGAAAAGGTGTAGGCTGAAGCTTTAGCTAATTACACTCTTTTTACATCCATTTTATATCAGATCCCTTCACATTTACACAAATTAGGAAGAGAAAGTGACATAAATTACAAACATAACTGTGCTACATATTCATATAGGAAGTGTCCAGGCACCAGCCCTGTTACAAAACTATCTTGTGTATGATGTGTGAGCTCTGTGTTGGAAAAACTCAAACAAAACCAGACCCAATAGTGACAGCTCTGCACAGAACAGACTATTTACTTGTGGATGCTCGACTTGGCTCTTTAGATTCAGGTGTGCAGAGTTGAAGCTCAGTGCTCAACATCCCATCCGTCACTAACAGGGCTTTTACTGGGTCCACTGGCTGTCAGAAGCTCTTAAAAACACTGCAGGAGCACGAAAGGAGAGTGTGGGGTGTTCGGATGTGGACTAAGGTTCATGCAGAAGGTGACTGTTTTTGTCTTTCTTTCTGATTTTATTATAAGTCTATAAAAAGAGTCCAGGTTGTGTTGTTGACTGTAATCATTTGAAGCCCCTCCTTTCTGACGCCTTGACTCCCCGACCTGTTGTTGTTTAATGGACCATCTGCTTACAATCCAAGTCTCAGATTAGGCTGGATGAGGTTATCACCCACAGAGATTATCTTAGTCGGACACTCTTTTTGTCCTCGGTGGCTCCTTTGTTTTGGTACTTTGAGGATCTCTCAGACAAAAGGACACCCGGCTTTGTCCAGATTAAAGTGGACATCAGTCTGGACGAAGATGAGATGTAGAAATAGTGAGACAGCTGCTCTTTGAGACAAACACTCCTTGGGTACGACCTGTTAATCTGACCTGCTGAAGGTGTTGATCAGTTCTTCATGAAGTCGGATTCCCTGAGGTTAGAGAATCGTTTCCTGAGGACAGAGATGCTATTCGTCTCATTTTAAAGCCTCATCACCTGATTACCTCTGAGTAAAAACTGAAGAGGCTCTTGTACAATGGAAATGGGTTTTTGTGTCATTCACAGCGTGTTCAGTGTAATGATGTAATTCTTCATCATAAATCATCAGACGGATGAAGGATCAGGAGCTCCCTCTGTTGGCCTCTGGATTTTAGATCTTCTGTGTGAGATGTTGTTGTATCACCTTCTTTTTTGACTTGAACTCAGCTAATTTCACACAAAAAAACATCAAAATGATTTAAACACTTAAAATAAGGGAAGATAGTACGTGGAGTTTTTAAGATATATTGATTTAAGATGAGATAAGATAAGATAATCCTTTATTGATCCCCAAAGAGGAAATTCTGGTATTGCAGCAGTACAGGGCAAGTACCGTGATAGTAGCATGCATTGAATAAGACAGAGATCAAAAGAATAGAAGATATTTACAATTATCAAAATTAACTAACATACTAAAGCACTAGATTAACAGAGTAACAAAGTAAGTGTTGTTTAATAATCAAGTTAACTAACATACTAAAATACTAATTTAACACAGTAAGTGTCATTCAGGACAGCTGAGCCTCCTGTGCAGTACAGTAAAGATAAAGTGACAGTGATATTAAAGTGACAATGTGAAATGTAACAGCAGTTATTGACCATACAGTAACAGTGCTAATTATTTACGTAGAGTAATTGTGAGTAGTAAACCGTGATCAGGGATATGAATCAATAAGGTGCATTAGTTAACAAAAGGATAGAGCTGGTTTGAGCATATGGAGGATTACTATAAATATATTAAAGTGCAGTCCAGTTTCATATTGCTTGAATTTGCTTGCTTGAATTTATTTCCAAAAAAAGCGCAGGGTAAGACTGTGTTAGTAGTATCAAGGTAGTTTTTATTGATTTTGAAAGAAAGATGCTCGACTTGATGCCCAGTAAAAAGAGAGTTATAGCTAAAGAAAAAGAACAATAAAATCAAGATCATATTGCTTTTTAACATTCAGTCCTTTATTTTTATTTATTTAAAACAATTTTTAAGACATTGCAGACAGTTTGCAGTATTTGTCACTCAGTTGTAGCTGCATATCAATGTAATATGATTTATTAAATGGGTTAACATTTTGCACAATTGCTGTGAAATCAGTGAGTAATCATGTTTAATTATTATGATCTCAGTGTCAAGCAAAATGATTGTAATTTTTCCCATAATCAAGCAGCCCTATACTAAACACTGTCATGTTGATCTAAAACTAAAAGTCACTTAATGGTGCCTTAGGTTTGTTTTTTTGAAGCTTGTGACAGAAATAGCACTGAACTGCACTATTACCCTCTTTCTGTTGACATAAACAAAGACTAAGCCGCTTATTTTACCTTTGGGACCAACAGACAGGCTGCTGATTCTCAAATGGTAAATATGCAGCAGTAAGGCAAAAATAGACTGATACTAAAAATGCAGAAATCATGTGGAGAATCAGAAGGAGATGATCTTTTTGGGAGATAAAGCAAAAATTGAGGAGGCGAATAAAGAAAGGAAAATATGGCAGATGAATGGTGATTAGAGAGGGGTAAAGATGGAGGAAACATGCAGCATCAAATTCATTAAACCTCCATTCATCATCCCTCCCATCAGAATCATCCAATCACAGTTGCCCTCTTCTCATCCCGCTGCTGGTGACATCAAGTTAAGCACGTTTTGCAAAGCGAAGATGAGAGCCTGGCATCAGTGCAATCAGATTTTGAGATGCTTTTTAGTCGGAAATGTTGTGAGCATTGGCTTGAGAGGTGGTGTTTGTTTGTTTTATGTGTCAGTGCAGCCCTCCTTCCATATTTTCCCTGGGGATGTTTTGCAATGTCTCCCCTCCAGCCCCGTGAAAGCTGTTAAGTTGGATTCGGCTGAAAGCACTCACACGTCTGGCCGTCTGAAACGCTCCGTCTCTCTCTCTCTGCTTCACACTGCAGACTCTGTCTCCAGGCAGTCCTCTCAGCCTGCGAGACGCTCCTAACATCCGCTGCTCTCTTTGTTTCTATTCGCCCTCGTATCCTCACCGCTCGCCCACATCGCGTGTTTCCTCTTTCTAGGTTTTACTCTGTATCCAGGTATCATAAAATCTGCCCGAGACGCTCTGGCATAGACACAAAAATAACCAAAGATTGATTTTTATTCATAGAGTGGATTTGTTCAGCTGCAAATCTCATTTTAGTGAGCATTCCTGATCATATTTGGTGGGATTAACATATTAAGTAAACCAAAATCAATCATATTTTCCTTCTTTTTGTTCATTTAACGATGCTGATGCTGCATTTGTGCCCTTTTTTCTCCTTTTTCATCAAGCGTATTTCACCTGTGGTCGGGAAAGCCTCAGTCATGTGTTAGTGTTGGACTGTAGGTGCCCACAGCCCGCTGTTTCCCCCCTCTTTATCAAGGGGAACATATGGTGGGAGCAACCTCCTGTTACCATAGCAACACTGTGTTTGCAGTCACATGAAAAAACGTCCTCTGCAGGGACATAAACACGGAGCTGAAATGAGCTCTAATTGCCTTTTTGTTTCACTCTCTCCAGCTTTATTGCCATCTATTGTCTGGTGAGCATCATCTCTTTTTACAGATTAAAACCCAATTTCCAGGCGCCGCATTTTGTTTAAGACTGAGAAATTTGTTAAGAGGGTTTTTTCCTCTTAATATGTTGCATTTAGTTGTGTAAATTTTGGTCACTCTGCTTTGTTTACTCATATTTTTTCACATATAATAAGCATGTCCAGCACCCAAGAGCAAAAACCAATAAAGAGAAAAAGACCAGGTTTATACTCAATGCTGGACCCCCTTTTGCCTTCAGAACTGTGTTAATTCTTTATAGCAAAGATTCAACAAGCAGCTGGAAACATCCTTTAGAGACCTTGGTCAACATTAACATGATGGCATCACGACTATGACTTTAAAATTATGCTCGATTGGTTCCAAGGCTGGAGATATACTTACAGTTACCTATGGGAATGTGGACACATGAAAGAAAGGTAGGTACGAGGTGCAGTATACACATGACCGTAGGATCAATATAAACCTTACCCAGCAGATCATCCTGCCTGATTCAATCTCTGTAATCAGGCAGATCCATCTTGCCAAGTTCCAGTCTACAACGATTGTGAGCAATCCAAATTGGCACGGCCCAATCAGAGTCCTTTAGAGCAGGAAAAGGTGGAGCTACGAGTGAGCCAACAGCAGGAAGTTACCGCTCATACAGAGATTAGCGTTGATGCTAACAGCTTCAGTGGCAGTTTTATCAGATCTGGACCAGATTTCTTTATTGAATGAAAACGTAAACAACACTGAAAGCATTTCTCCATAAAAATTATGTTTTTTCTCCGCTTTCAACATGTGTTTGTGAGAAGTGGCTCACATTTAGTACTTGACACTGCAGCAGTAGCATCACATACAACATTCAGTCATTAATCAATCTTTATTTGCATATCGCCAGTTCATAAAAATTGTTATCTCAAGACACTTTACAATAGAGCAAGCTTGAGCCATACTCTTCATTTTATAGATACACATATATGCATATGTACAATACATATCATAAATATAATTGTACATACATACATTAAAATAAGAATTTATGATAGTGATACACCCATGTATGCCCAGGTCATTAATCTGTCCTCATCACATTTGTCTCTGCTGAATAAAGATTCAATCAGCATTGTTTGATTGGGCTGTAATGAATGAATATAAACAGTAGAGGGGTGAAAATGTCTCCACCACGGAGAAATGAGAAATGTTCTTTGTTCCTCATTTGATGAAGACATGTTCAGTTCTTATAAAGTTGCCACTATAGCAGGCAGCATCCATACAGATCTCTCCATGAGCAGCCAGTGTTTCTCCTCAAAGGAAGCTGATTAGTCAGTGCCTCTGCAGACCGATCTGATTTATTCCAGCTTGAATCTTTGTGGGATGGGTCTTCCTGATTACAGACATTGGATCAGGTGGATCCAGCTGCATTGAAAGGTTATTTTCATAAGACTGAACATGCACAAGAGACTATAGTAATCTCTACTCAGACAGTTTTGAGGATTTGTTCATTTTTCTAATTCTTGTGATTAAAAAAATGGGGAAAAAAACCCTTTATGTTAACAATAGAGCACCTGGTCTACCTAAAAATGAAATTTTAAAAGTCTAAGATGTTTTGCTTGTAGTTTTTATTTTTTATATTTAATACATCCCCTCTCTACTCTGAGCACATTACAAGATTCAATGTGCTCCTTTACCTACATCTCTTCATAACAAGAAATGTAATGATGTTGAATTCACATTCCTTCGTTCCTCATAATTTTGGAATAACACATTCATTTTGGTATTGTGGGTTCTTGTTCAGTTGCATGTCACAGTCTCAGTCATGTCCTGGAAGATGTCTATGTCAGTGTCAGTCAGACCATCTGACACTGATCCTTGTCTCCTGTGACTGATCCAGATGGATCTCCAGTCTGACCAGTCTGATCCTGCTGGGACTCTTTGCTCCCTCACAGAGATTACAGATCTGGCTCCTTTATCAGCCATGTGCTGTCTGGTTTAACATCACAAATCCTGGAAAAATGGAGCTTATTTAGAAGCTTTTGAGAAAAGCTTTTGAAACTTCAAGATGAAAAATGCATAAACAGTTCACATTTGTCTCCCACATCAGTGTTAATTTTGACAGCACTTTTTGATTTAGTTTTAGTTATAGTCTTTTGCCTAAAATATCTTTTAGTTTTAGTTGTAATTTAGTCATCTAAATTGTTTGAATTTTAATCTAGTTTTAGTTGATGAAATTTCACAACGTTTTAGTCAACAAAATCGACTGTAAATTTAGTCGACTAAAATATGAAGTGTAAAGTGTAAGGCATTTTTATGTTTCCTTGAATTTCTGAAGTCACGTTTTACACTTGGATAAAATCAAACATCTAATAACCCTTTATTGAATGCTAGTAAAGTTTGAATGTATAAATGAACAGAAACAAATTGAACTTTTGTGTGAAATGCAGTGACCTTTATTTAGGCTACCTGGCAGAGCATCTCAGTTACAATACCAGAACTGACAACAAACAGTGAAGCTGCTCTACATGAATATATCAATTCATAAAGAGAGGAGCTCTGATTGGATCGCTCCACAACTTATCCCACCACCACCAAGCTAAGGCAGCTGTGATTGGATGTCCCTCTTAACTCATCCAACCTTTCCACACAACCAAAGGAGCTGTGATTGGACATATTCCTAACTTGTCCCTACTTTCTACATGACCAAATTAGGTCTGATTGGATTAAGTCTCTGTCAAACATTTGAGTCTAGTTTTTATTTGTTGATGAAAATGTCAGTTAATTTAGTTTTAGTTTTTGTCCATGTGCACTTGTTTTTATTAGTTACTGTCTAGTTTTCATCAGGGTAAAAAAAGGTTGACGAAAACTATGACGAGAATAATTAGTTCAGTAAATTAACAGTGCCCCATATATACGTCTGTGATGCTTTAATTTTCTTTTTTAGCATATTGTGATGCCTGATTGACTGTTAAGAGTGCAGTCTTAGTTAAATATGTAGCTGATGCATTTTTTATTTCTCATAGGAACTTTAATCTCTGCTGTAATCTGACCCCAGAGATATAAAAACACATTTATTATAACGTTTTATGACCTGTCCTCTCTATGGACTCCTCTGTCTCACCTCTGATTTTCTTGCACAGATATCACTGCCTGATGGTTAAATCTATGTCATGCTGCAGACTTATTTGATGTGTGTGTGCGTTTTGAGTAAAGACCCCCTCAGGCAGCAGACTGGCTTCAGCAGAGCCTGAAGGTGAATCCCTCTAGAGCAGCTGGATCAATACAGACTATAGACTTGATAGTGTCCTCTAACAGCCTGGGGGTCTTTATTGCTTTTACATGTCAATGCTCTTGCACTTGTGAGTGCTGTGAGGGTTTGACCATCTACAATGCGGACATCGTTGCATACACTCACTGTCACTCTGCTAGTATCAGAATGGACCCTCTTTTGCCTTCAGAGCTGCTTTAATTCGTCATATCAGAGATTCAACATGGTGCTGAAACATTCCTCAGAGATTTTGGTCCATATTGACGTGATTGCATCATAGTTGCTGCAGACTTATCAGCTGCACATGCATGATGCAACTCTTCCAGCCCACCACATCCCAAAATGGCTCCGTTTGATTGATATCTGACTGCGGAGGCCACTGGAGTACAGTAAACTCATTGCCATGATCAAGAAACCAGTTTGGAGTGATTTAAGCTTTGTGACATTAGCATTATCCTGCTGGATGTAGCCATCAAAAGATGAGGACATGGTGGTCATGCAGGGATGGACATGGTCTCCAACAACACTCAGGCAGGCTGCGGTTTTCGAATGATGATCAGTTTGTTCTAAGGGGTCTTAAATGTGCCAAGAAAATATCTCCAACACCATCACAGCACCACCAGACTGAACTGTTGATGCAAGGCAGGATGGATCCATGCTGTCATGTTGTTTGAGCCAAATTCTGATCCTACCATCTGGATGTCGAAGCAGAAATCAAGACCAGGCAGCATTTTTTAATCTACAATTATTGTGAGCCTGAGCGACTGATAGCCTCATTTTTCTTGTTTTTAACTGACAGGAGTGGCACCAGATGTGGTTATCTGCTGCTGTAGCCTATCTGCTTAAAAATTCATCAAGTTGCTCTTTCAGAAATGCTTGTCTGCAAACCTTGATTATAGGGGTGTAAGAAAATATTGATAGACTTTCATAACACGGCAAAAACTCAGGTCTAGTTAAGTGTGTTTGTCTATTTTTAAGTCAGAAATATCTGAAACATTTATTCTAATACACATTTCTCACTTAACAAGTCGAGATAAATATCTTATTTTAAGGAATAAAACTGAAAAATAAGTCATTGAATTGCTTATAATGAAGAGAAAAGTGGGAGGAGCAGGGTGTTCAGAGAGAATCCACACATGCACGGTGGGAACATGCAAACTCCACATAAAAAGGCCCTGACCGACACGGGGATCGAACCAGCAACCTTCTTGCTGTGAGGCATGTGCATCGCGCATCCCTAAGTCCAATATCATGATATTCTATTATTTGGTATTCCAAATTCAATTATTCAGTTTGTGTTGTATTTCTGTGCAGCCTGTGGCCTGTAGTTGGCTGCAGACATTCAATCATTCAGGTATTTCCTCTCCCTCTGTTAAATTTATTGAGACTATTTCTGTCTCTTGGATCCATTATAGCATTTGTTAAAGCTGCATGCTTTTTTTCTAGAAATAAGACTGATTAGAAGCTGTTTTTAAATGCCTGCAGTAATGTGGATTTTCAATGTCAAACAAAAACACTGAAAAGGCTTTACAGTGAAAAAACTGTCAAGTATAGCCCTGCATATAGTTTTGCGGTATATCACAATGTTTGGTATCATCACTTGTGTATAGCAATACATGTCAGATTAACAGATTCTTGCCGATACACACTCCTGCACGGTTGTAATTTGAGTTATTGCCACCCTTTCTGTCATCTCAAACCATTCTGGACATGTTCCTCTGGCATCAACAAGGCGTTTTTGTCCTAAAAACGGCTCCTCACTGGACCATTTTCTGTACACTGTAGGGATAGTTGTACGAGAAAATCCCTGATTTTCGCAGTTTCTGAAATTCCCAGATCTCATCTGGTCGTCTTGGCCATGTCTGCATGCCTTGATGCATTGAGTTGCTGTTATGAGATTGGCTGATTTGCTATTCACGATAAAGAGCAGTCAAACAGACTCAGTAGCCAGTGAGTGCACAGTTTATGAATTGCTTTTTTGCCTTTAGCTCAGATTTTTTAAACAATTTGGACATGAAAACAATCGTACCAGCATCTGCTATTTTTATTTTTTTTTTAAATCAAGGTATCAACCCTGATTTTCACATCCAGTACATCTCTAAAATCACCAAAAGCTTTCACTAATTACTGATTTTTCGTGCTTTAGTGACCCCTCAGTTGATTGGATGTTGCAGCCCCTGTCTATAAATAATGGACAAGCCTTATAAGGAGCGGCTCATCCAGATCACCTTTTCTTTTGTGTTGATACAGCAAAGATGTTCAGGAGAGAGAGGGAGGGAGGAGGAGGAGGAGGGAGGGAGGGAGTCTACAGTATGCAGGAGAGGCAGTGGTCTCCTGCAGCCCGACTCGTTTAGATTGAGAGGCATCAACTCCAGCTGAGGAGGAGACGGACTGATGAGGCTACAGATGACAAAAGAGCACTGAGGGTGTAGATCAGAGACGTGGAAGGCTGGATTTCAGTCTGTAGAGGAAAGGAGGCTCAGGAGAGGAGAGGGGAGGTGGTATCTGCTGATCTGCTGGTGGTCTACCTGCGTGTCCGGCGGCGGCAGCAGCAGCAGCATCGTGGTGCGGGGAGGTGCAGCCCACTGGCAGCCATGGCAGTGAGTGCGTGGCAGGCTCTGTCTCCTCTGCAGTGGGCTCGCTGGGGCTGGGACTTGCTGGGAGGGGCCGCGGACGGGGACAGCCCAGGCTCCGACCCGGCTCTGGGGCTCCTCCGGAGTCTCTCATGGGGCTCGCGTCATGACAACCTGATCAGGGCGGCCGGGGAGCCGGTCAGACAGAGGTGAGAGAGGATATGAGATACTGTCAGATGAAAGATGACTGATGGGGTAAGGAGATGGCTTTAGGCCGTCTGGTGAGGCTGGCTTTATCTTTAGGCGGGAATCGAAGCGGAAAAATCTATATTTCTTTTGTTCAGGAGGATAAAATGGTTGTGATTCAGCTTTGGAGTCAGGTGCCATGCAGGATTTTATTTGTATCTTATTTTTTTGTGGAGGAAAATTAAACATTTCTATTGTTTAGGGTTGATTTTTATTTGTATTGTCAGTGTCTGGTCAAGCAGAAATTAGTCATATCTTTAATTTTTGTGGCTTGTACTTCATCTCTTCTTTATATCTGATAATAGCTATGATATCTAAAGATTAATTGATGCTTTTGTGTATACTGTTGTTACTATAGTGTATAGAGGTGTTGATGTATTTGTATTGAGGTGGGGTCATCCTGTGTCTCAGATGTGTGATTATCTGTCACCTCACTGCAGATTCAGCATTTTCATTTAAAGCAATAAGGTCCACAAGACATGAAGCCGTAACGTATACCAGCCCGGGGCTCACTGAGAGGTGTGCACATGCAAGATGGTTGAAAAAAGGTCCGAGCAGATTATAACCTGGAATCTGCTCAGCTGAGAGTCTTATCAAAGCTAAAAGCAGATAATATATGATATGTGTATTTGATTTGATATTTGTACGATACAAAACATTCTACTTTTAGCCTTTAAATGCGCCGAAATGAAGAAAAACACAACAGCTGGCAATTGCATTAAAGTCTAAGGCGATCATTTGTTATATTTGTATTTTGTCTGGATGTGTTTTCCTGTTCTTGTCAGGGGTTAATGTTATCGGGAAAAGTGTCATGCAATATTTTTTCTTTAAAACAGAAATATAAAACATGCAGTAAGCAGGGATGCATGATAATGGTTTTGGAAGATATTGTCCAATAAAATTGACTATCAATATAAGCCGATATTGAAAATTTTGCCGACATATCATTTAGGGCCATACATATCCTTAAAATGTATTGTATTGCTTCACCTTATCATCACTGCATGGGCACATTTAATAAGCAAGAATTTCATTTTTTCAAGAGGGAAATGTAGTTTTCTGATTTTAAATCTGTTTCTCACACAAATAGACTCTCACATTGAAAGCAACAAGTTTTAGTGCTTGTCGAAAAATATTGGTATAGGTATTGGCAGTTATGCATCCAGATAAATATCGGCATATCAGATATCTGTAAAAATAATTCAACGATCTGGACTGACAGACATCTGATAAGCGTCTAAGCTGCCACTGGCTAAATGCACACAGACAATCTTATTTAAACTGCTCGAGCCCGTCTACTCTTTACTGCTCTCGCTGCAAGCTGCTTTGCAACCCTCCTCCACCCACAGCTTTGCTCTTTGCCTCTTGCTTACTTTGTGGGCTGCAAGGAGGTGAAAGGGCAGGGAGAGCCCTCATCAGAGCCAAAATGCCAAATTAAAAATATGCAAATAAATGCAAATAAGGCTAATTCAAATATCTGCTCTCATGTCTTTTCTTGACAAAGTGGTCCTGACAGAAAACAGTTTTAGTTATCATCGTTGTGAAGGTTTAAAATAAACACATCCTCTGTGAAACTACATTTCTGAGCTCATCTTCTCATCACTCCTGTGTCCATAACCCTGAAACAAGTTCAGCTCATATATTCATGTGTGATTGGGAGCAGCTTTAACTAAAATGTTCTTATCTCTCTTTTGTTCCAGGAGCTCAGACTCTGATGGAGCCTTTGAGACGCCTGAATCCACCACTCCAGTGAAGGCAGCCTCTCCAACAGAGCCTCAAACCAGCCAACTACCAGCTCATGACAAAGGTACCAGATTTTCTCCATCATACGAGCTCCAGTTTTACAGCATGATGTCCTTTTTAGAGAGTCTCAAAGAGTGTTGTTGCACCATCTAGTGGAAAAATGCAGGAGCTTTAGTCAGGAAAGAGGATTTAAGCAGGGGACACTCGACACAACTTCCACAGTCTTTACAGATTTTGACTGAAAGACTGGGATCACTCACTTAACAACTGCCTGTTGAGGGATCACAGACTTCATGATTTTTATCTTTATCATGGAAATGTTGCTTATAGATGTAACAGCAGTATGTGAGCTACCTTGGCGGGGGTTTGCGCTCTCCGAGTGCTTTCTAGTTTTTAAGCTGAATTGGAAAAAAACAAACAAGCTGTAGGTATGAAAACTCGCTGAACTGAAATCCTGGCTGACTCTTGAAGTTGAAGTATATTCCTGGCTTTTCTCTCACAGTTGGCCATTTATTTCAGATCAACTGTGAGCCTCTTACTAGATCTTATAAGCACATTTATCTGTAACTGAACGAATCAGAAGTCAGCTGCAGGTTTTCATAATCACTTCTTCCGTTTTCACATCCCTTAGAGCTTAAAAACGATAATCCCAGTTTAATTTCTTTGGATTTTTACATTTAAAGTAGCCAAATAAACTTTCTAACTTAATGTCTTTCTCTCTGTTTTACAGCAGAGATCCCTGATCCTGCCTCTGATCTGACCTCAGCTGACAGACCCTGCAAATCCCCGTCTATTGTGTTTGATGAAGATCGGCCCATCGCAGCCAGCGGCACCTACAACTTCGAACTTTTAAACTCAGAGTCATCAAGTCATTCTTTAACTCGTTCACAAAGCCTTCAGGGAGGAGAGCTCGACAGTGCCGATCTAACAGAGGGATCAGCATCAGGAGGATTTCGACCCTATTCTGAGTCCTTCAGCGTTGGGACCGGGAGTGCACCAGGGACTCTACACAGACCCAAGAAAGTCCGCCCTGGCTCAGGGAAGAAGAAAACCCTCCTCAGACAGAACTCCAACCCAGAGAGTCCAAGGCCGTCCTCGTCCAGTAACACTCCAGAGATCAACAGGAAGGCAAAGCCGAGAACTGCTAGTCCTCTTCAGGCTCAGGAGGAAGCTGAGGGAGATTCTGCATCTCCAAGCCCTGGAGGGACTCTGAGAAAGACAAGGAAGAGCCGGGTTGTGACTCCACCCCCTCTGCCAGAAGAGACCACTCCCCCCTCCACCTTACCCTTGTGCAAAGAAGAAACCCCTCTGCCAGGAAGTCCACCAAACAGAGAAGAATCCCCCATCCCTCCACCCACCTCCTACAAATGGGATCCAGATAATTTCGAGAACATCAATCCTTTCAAAACTGGAGGAAGTAAAATAGCTAATTCCCCCGTTCTGGGCCGCAAAGATTTTGACAGCGCCCCCATTACAGACCGTCCAGAAAGCCCCCCTATCCCCACTGTAGACCTGAGTCCTCCTGCCCCTCCTAAAGAACCAATCACCAACCCTGAAGAGCAGCCCATCCTCCCCAAACGTCAGCCCGTAAGGCTGGAGTTTGACTACTCTGAGGAGGGCAGCGAGGCGTCCCACCAGGCCTCTCCCCCACCCAAGAAAGTGGGCAAGAAGCCGGGTGCCAAGATGCCTCTGAGGAAACCAAAGCTGGGGCTGAAGAAGGCCCCTCCAGCTCAGACGGAGCAGCTGGACAACAACAACCTTCCAGAAACTCAGAATGGGAACGAGGAGGAGATCCCCATTCATAAAAGCTCGTACAGCTTTGAGCCTGACAAGTGGGATGATCCAAACTTCAATCCTTTCACCTCTAAAAGAAACATGAGCAACTCACCCAAACTGTCCCGGCCGTCGTACAGCTTCGATCCAAATAACTTTGATGACTCTATAGACCCCTTCAAATCCTCCAACAAGATGGCCAACTCTCCACCAAAGGCCTCAGCCTCGTTTGAACTGTCGTCCAACGACTTTGACAATGAAAACGAAAATGATAACATCGCGGAACTGGAGGACCAAAACCAGAACAAACCAGCAAAGAAGAAAAAAACACCAATTAAATCGTAAGTTCTCCGTTTGTTTAAAGGAATATGCCAACTTTTTTTTTATCTTTTCATGTCTTGCCTCAGTTAAGCAGATAGACACCATTCTTTCGTCTGTACGTCCAGTAACAAGGAAGAGACGGACAAAGCTCGCCCACTGCTAGTTAGCTTAGCTCAAAACACTGGGAGTAAATGGGTAGTTTTAGCCTGCCCCTGCCTACAGTCATCAGATAAACTCTTCAGCGACTCTATGGTCCTGTGTGCTTGTTGTGGCTCTTTTTTTATTTTTTTATTTTTTTATTTTTTTTACCCCATTATGTTACAATATCTTCAACTGTCATCGTATCATCTTCTTCTCACGTAAACAGAGGCTTTGTTTTGTTGACCTACTTCCGTGGTTTGCAGTTTTGAGTGAGCTGTTCGTTTACAAGCCATTCTTAAATTTACAGGCAATTTGCATTTAAGAATGGCTCACAAGAGAGCGGCTCACTCACAACTGTGAATCGGTTCTTATTGTTCACTTAAAAGAGCTGTTAAGACTCAGCTCGTTCAAAACGTCACATCTCTAATGCAAACCACCGTGAGGTTGGTCAACTAATCAAAGCCTCTGTCTACGAGTAGAAGAACATGATAAGATGATAGTAGAAGATAACATAACGTAACCCAGTAAAAAAAAAAAAAAAAAAGAGTCACAACAAGCACACAGGACTGTTTAGAGCTGCTGAAGATTTTATCTGATGACTGTAGGTAGAGGCAGGCTAACACTACCCATTGACTCCTAGTGTTTTAGCTAAGCTAACTAGCGGTGGGTGAGCTTTGCCTTTCTCTTTCTTGTTACTGCACGCACGGTCAAAAGAATGGTGTTTATCTCCTTGTCATGGACTCAGGAGTGAGGCAAGACACGAGAAGGAAAAAGAAGTTGGCGTATTGCTTCAAGTCTCTGTTGGTGAAGATATTTTGGTCAGTCTGTGTTTGTTTGTGGTCCGTTTGTCTTTTGCACTCTGTCTGTCTCTCTGTCACCTGTGTCTGTGTATTCTCATGTCACAGGAAGTCCAAGGGTCTGTCTTCTCTGTGTTGTCTGTTGTAAGTACAGGGGCAACACGAACATCATGTTTAACCATAAACGTCACATGACTTCTTTAAATGCAGCATTTTGTTCCTCCTCATACTAACAGACCCATCAGAGCCTTATAAACAGTTTCAATGTTTTTTTTTCATCCAGACCATTTTAACAAGAGGACACGTTTCCACTTTTGGTTAAAATTCTCCATTTTACATGGAAGAAATGTAACTATAAAGTGCCAACTGGAATGAAATGATGGTACAATAATAACTAGAAAAGCACTCAGAGAGCGCAGGCCTCCACCAAGCAGCTCAGTTCAACAGTGGCTTTTCCACAACGCCTGTAAAAGATACAATTCTGGATCTTCAGGTCCAGAATAGTGTCAGGATCTAGACCAAACTCAGCACATACATGGAGGTTGTTATCCTGTATGAACAGAACACGTTTTGGGAACATCACTTCATATTTTGATTTTATATGAATTATTGAATGTCGTCAATGGGATTTTCCATTATAAAGTTCAGTGTTTTTGTGACGTCAGTCTGAATCAGATCCAGACGAAATTTACCTTGATGATGGAGACATGGACCCCATATTATCCTGTAAAATTGGAAGTGAATCCGTTAAAACATCGCAGAGATATGATTTTTTAAAAGTCCACCTTATGTTAACTTCTGGGACTTTTTTGCATCCAGACATATATAAGTATCACCACCAAAATCTATTCATTTTTAAGTTGAGCCATTACCAACACCTCCTGAAAATTTCAGCAAAATCCATCCAGTGGTTTTTGCGTAATCTTGCAAACAAACACACATACGCTGGCAAAAATATAACCTTCATCTTTGGAGGTAATAACATTTAAGTATACAATCTGATCTGTGATAACATGTCAGGTCAAGTGTGGGCATATGCCAAGTCAGCACTTCGCCATTTATTATTCCGGATGACCCCTGTGCACAACCAGCAACATTAACCGTACTTCATTTGTAGGCGTTCATGTTCTATTAAGTTAAAGGGTGCAAACGTGCAAACCCTACACCCTGAGACTGAGTTGTGCAGCATAATGCCCTTTTTAGAGCACCTCAAAGTGTCCTGTTGCGCCATCTAGTGGAAAAATCAGGAAAGAGGACTTACACTGAGGACACTCAACAAAACTTTCACAGTCTACCGATTTTAAAGAGACTTTAGATACACACTAACAGACTGGTTTCAGCAGATTTCTGTATGACGCCTGAAAGACTGGGTGTGATAGGAGATAAAATATCAGGTCAGGTTTGGGAACACATGCCGGGTCAGGACTTGGTCAATCATCATTCCTGACGACCCGTGTGTACCACCAGCAATGTTAACCTGACATCCTTTGTAGGTGTTTATGAGTGATTAAGTTTAAGGGTGCAAGGGGGACAACTCTACACCCCGGAGGCTCCGGGGGCAATGGATGCCAAACCCCTTCAGCTGAGTTACCAACTGCTGTAACCAGCAGCTGCCCAGGAGGTCAGTTTGCATCTTCCCAGCTAAATAAACAACTTCCAAGACTTGATCCAGACACCCTACAGTCCCCAGCTCAAGCCCTTAGGGACTGAGCTACACTGCTGCTCAGAATCTCCATGTCTAATTTACTATCCATGTCTACTGAATTGATCAATCAATCTTTATTTGTATAGTGCCAAATCATAGCAAATGTTATCTCACGAGACTTTACAAAAGAGCAGACTGGAGCCAAACTCCTAATTTTTGTACATTTATGAATATATAATATATATAATAAGAATGTCCTCTCGCAAATCTAAGTTTTGAAAATGGTTTGAAAATGAAAAACTGAATTAGGAGCTTTTAAGGTTTAAACACTGAGGAATCAAGAAACAATCTAACCTTAATCATAAATACACATAAAACAGTCTTAAATAATCAAAACTAGTTTTACAACAGGAGCTCCCCTCAGGTCATCCTCAACTTACAGCACCGTCTTAGTGATGTTAGAAGGTGAAGCCTCAGATTTATTATAAACTTGTAAAGCTGCAATGCAAAGAGAATGACATCTTATTCCAGAAGTGATCTGTGCTCATTTTTTTATCATAACCAACCAGGACTAGCCTTTTAAAACAAGATTTGTTATTGGAATTTGCCCCATTGCCAAGTTTTGTTGTCACTCTGTACACCATATAAGGAAGAAGAAACAGTATGGATTAATGAAATTATTTTATTTGATAGGGACTGTAGACTTTAAACATGATTTCAGTACAAGACATGAGGGTGATGTGCTGCACAGAATTTATAGCTTTTGCTTATTTTCAACTCTTGCCCCTAGTTCGGCTTTTGAATGCACAGTTTTAAAAGTACATTTGATATATATAATGGCGCACTAAATGTGAAAATACATCAGTTTCTTTCTAAATCAAACAAATAATGGCTCTGATTGTAGTATTTGGTTGTTTGTTGTATTTTCCACTTTTAGAACAATCGTCCCAATATTCAGTCGCGTTTCTCCACATCACCATTTCTCATGTACAGCTGCTATACAAAGAAGGTTCTTGGGCGCTCTCTTGTGGTCACTGCTGGCACTTGTTGTAAAATCAGAGTCAGCTTAATTAGTCTGATATGTTGGAAAAACAAGGAATTCGACTCTATTTACTTTACTTCCTAAGTAGGCTAGAGTGATATATACATATACAAAGAAGAACAGAAAAATAGGAATTAAGTTCTAGAGTAAAATAAAGGTAGAAGTTTGATATACAAGCTAACAATAGGAAGCATATAAATGAACTAAAAAAGAAGTTATCAGGATATTTCACCTCCTTTTTCAAACTGAGGTATTTTTCTCCCTCTTGAAGCTCATATATCCCTGTACAGGTCACGTAAACAACTCTAATGTTATATGGGGTTATACATACTCTTTTTATCTGGAGAAAATGAAGATCTTGCAAAAGAATCTTATCTGAGCCGTATCGTGGTTCGAGATAAATGCTTCCTCTGACGTTCTGTTTTATCCAAATGTCTT
Organism: Cetoscarus ocellatus; assembly: GCA_037902135.1. NCBI lineage: Eukaryota > Metazoa > Chordata > Actinopteri > Labriformes > Labridae > Cetoscarus > Cetoscarus ocellatus. Next base: position 1,397,632 of record JBAMNC010000008.1, read on the forward strand.
GTTAAAATTGTTCAAAGACAGGACAATAACAGAGCAACAAGAAGCACAGTGAATGGAAATTGTTAAATCCAGTATTGTAGATTTTCATTTGGATGATCAGCTTTCTCCATTAAAGGCTGTAAACTCTGGGACACATTACTAACAGATAAAAAATTACTATGAATCTAAAATCTTTTGGCAAAAAGGTCAAGTGCTGGTTAAAAACAAAGCAAAGCTGTAATAATTTTTAGGTTGTTGTGTTTTTTTTACTTTGCTTATTTATAATGGTTGATGAAATTGATGGGTTTTTTTAAGAAAACAGAGTGCACAGGTGTATATAGCATATCATTATTCTTTAGCAGTCACATGTTTAATAGCTTTATGTGATCTCATAGCCTTGTTGTGCAGCTGGTTCTGCCTGATTCAATGTCGGTAATTGGGCAGATCGATCTTGCTAAGCTCCTGTCTACAATGATTGTGCTCATCCCAAAGCAGCACGGCCCAATCAGAGTCCTTTAAAGCAGGAGGAGGTGGAAGCGAGATGATAGCAGGAAGTAATACAGAGATTAGCATAGATGCTAACAGCTTCAGTGGCAGTTTTCTCAGATTTATACCAAATTTCTTTATTAAATGACAAACAACAAAAGTGACAGTACTTCTCTGTTGGAAGAATATTTTCACTCTACTTTCGACATGTTTTGGCGAGTTGGCTCTATGAAGTGGTTTACGTTCTGTACTTTACACTGCAGTAGTAGTGCCTGCCTACTACATCATCTGATTGGCCTGTAATGAATGTGATTGATGGAAGAATTGTCCAATCACCTGCCAGATATGCTTTTGAAAGGTTCTGCCCTCCCCAAACACATTCTATGGGCTCTTTCCCAGGTAGATTAGTGAAATATACTGAATGATCCATCTGGCGAATCAGGTCTGTGTCCTTGAGCAGTGAGTAAAAACATACATCCTGATATATCTAATGTATATTTTTCCTTTTTCTGGCACATTGTGGACATTTGAAGACAAAAGTAAGCACCATTTTAAATGAATCAAACATGATGATATTAAATGTAGAGGCTGAGCTAAGATGTGATCGTGAAAAATTACTTAGTGCCTTTCAAAACATCCAATTATTTATGTTTTGTGTGATTTTCTACCCTGACTAACAGCCAGACTTTACATTACGTTTGCACCAAGATCCTGACTAACCCACATCATTACATTCATGCTAACATTACATCCTGTGTAGTTGTGTGTGCTTTTTGTTTAGTTTTTGGAGGAATTACACTGGTCATAAAATAACTTTGGATCACCAACTGTCTGGAATTTTTAGCTGCAAACAATGAATTTAATCCTCTTTCAAACATTCCTGTTGCCTTTATTTTAGCCTCACATAGCCTCAGTCAGTCGATCTGTTAGAAAAACTAAAGGCAGCTTTGCAACATGTAGAAAAGACACCTTACCTTCATCAACTACTGAAGTTGCTGTTTGTCTTTGGATCTTGATGGCTGACAGCTTTTCTCTTTTTCTCAGTAACACTTTCAGAGTAAAAAGGTCACCGAAGAAGTCTCCACTATCTGAAGTCTGTCAGGTGAGTATCTTCTGTCTCCATATCTGTATTTCTCTTTTATGCATCCACCTGTTTGTCCTCTGACTCTCCATCCGTTTTGTTTCAGGACCCCCCGCCCGCAGATGACCCCTCCTCCCTCCACACGCAGGACGACCACGCCACGGACGAGGAGAAGCTGGCCTCGTCCACCGGTCACAAGTGGAACCTGCACGACATGGAGGCGGACTTGAACTCTGACCAAAGAGACTTCCCTCAGCCGAGCGACCTCACGTCCTTTGTGAAGGAGAATAGTCTCCCTCATGTGGCTCCAGGTGAGGAGAAGCAGACTGACTGTTTGTACCCCTCCACCCATGACTGTTAGTGTAGTTTCTCTAGCGCAGGGGTGTCCAAACTATGGCCTGGGGGTCAACTGCAGCCCTAAGACCACTTTAATTTGGCCCGCAGCTGGGGCACACTTACAGTGTCCAGCATAAATGAGTACACCCCCTATTAAAAGTAATGTATTAATCAATATGTAAATGAACAAAAGAACAATTTTTAAAGTTTTGACAAAGCTGAGTTTAACATAACATTTTTTTTTTTTACCATAAGATGAAAATGAGAGTAATATGATAACAAAAATTTAGCTTTGCTCCCACCCCTTTGGTTGGGGTGTACTCATTTTTGCATCCTGATCTTGAATTTAGAAAAATACTTCTTTGTATGCACCTTCAAAAATCTTGTTTGCAATCAATGGTCCCACATTTGGGGGAGTATTTTGTGTTACAGTATGCCATAGAAAATGTTGATTTTGAAAGGAAACTAAAGGTTTTCTGGCAAATCTTAAGGGCTGTACTCATTTCTGCTGAGCACTGTATTTGCTTCTCTATCCGCTTCCTCTCAAGTTCTGATTCACAAGAATCAGCTAATCATCTTCAAGCACTAACAGTCCTAAAGACAGGCACTGTGTGCAGTTTGCTCCTGAATTGTGTCTGAATGTGTAGATCGTCCATTAGCTAACTCCATTTTAGCTGCAGAGTCGTTATCATCCTTACCAAGGGTAGATCTGGTGTATCCAGGGCCAACCAAAATATGATTGTCCTTCCAAAATCCCCAAAATTGTCATGTCAAGCCATTAAGGGATAGCTCTACTGCTGGCTAATTATTTATTTAAGAATATTAATTTATAAAGCATAATTGGGTTGGTTTCATTAACCTACATACATTAAAGGTAGGCATGGAAATGTGGCGATGTCTTCCTGAATACTTGTGGGTGTGGCCCTCGGTGAAAAAAGTTTGGACATCCCTGCTGTCGCTGATATAATGACAAAAAAACCTCCATAACAAGGCATTGGAGAGGACTGGTGCTTTCACTATGACACCTATATTTGCACAGTTAACTCAGAGCTGTTTGGATGTATCGCCGTGCACAACACAAAGCCACTTCACTCTTGATTCACTCAGTAACTGTTTTTGCTCCTGGTCCTGGTCTTGTTCTTATCTGACCGATGACCTCCAGATAAGCCACGTCCGCCCTGAGGCTGTGCGGCTCTACTCATCTGGGTCAGCTCTGACTCAAACTCTGAGGGATGAAACGTCTCCACTTCTCTTTTTCTGCCTCTAATATTTTTCTTCTTTTCATCTCAGCACAAGACTATGAAATTGAATACATGGAGAAGATTGGCTCCTCCTCGCCTGTGAGTATTTGATGTTTTTCTTTGCAGTTGTTTTTCGCTGCCTCCTCTAATGTCCCAAGATGAAGTGACCAGAGAAGCAGCAGTGACTTCACTTGTGAGTTTTTGTTCTCTTGTGTGTCTCACAGCCACTTTCTGTGAAGAAGCCATCTTTGTACCTGAAGCTGGACTCTGTAAATGACTCCTTAACCAAGAGCACGCATGAACATGGGTCAGAGCCTGGATCCCCCTGCACAGGGTAAGACCCTCCTTTATTATTATTATTTAACAGGGATTCTCAATTACTCTCTGCTGTGCTCCCCTTTAAGATTAGCATTTTGTCGTGCCCCCCCACCACCCACAAAGTAAATAAAAGGGCAAAGTGAAGACCCAGGCTCTGTACATGCACGCCCCAGGTAGAGACAACCCTGACACCACACAGTTACTGGTTAAGATCGCATGCCCTGTTAAATCAAGTTTCTTTGCTTTAATCTTTTTAGAAGGGGCTTGTGGAGCAGAACGTTACACCTTTTACTAAACTCTCAGTTCACAGAGAAATGCTCCCTGCCTCTTTAAGGGATACACTAACATTTTTTTCTTGTCATGTCCTGCCTCACTCCCGAGTCCATGACAAGCAGATAGACACCATTCTTTCAACTGTTTGCATGCAGTAGCTGCTAATTAGCTTAGCTCAATCACTGGGAGTCAATGGGTTGTTAGCCTGCCTCTGCCTACAGTCATCAGATAAACTTTTCAGTAGCTCTAAACAGTCCTGTGTGCTTGCTGTGACTACTGTGTTACATTATGTTATCTATGTTTTTGATTAGCACTTTCTGTAATTTTTGAAAGAAATACATCCAAAACTAAACTGCAAGGTGCATGCCCAAACCACCGCAAATGTGCTTTGTTTTGTTGACCTACTTACAAGCACATCCGTGGGGGTTTGCAGTAAAAAAGACAAGTCACAATAAGCCCACAGGACTGTTTAGAGTTGCTGAAGAGTTTATCTGATGACTGTAAGCAGAGGCAGGGTAACGCTACCTATTGACTTGCAGTGTTTGAGCTAAGCTAATTAGCAGTGGGCGAGCTCTGCCTGTCTCTTCCTTGTTACTGCACACACAGTTGAGAGAATGGCATCTGTCTGCTTGTCATGGACTTGGGAGTGAGGAAAGACACGAAAACAACAATAATGATGTATCCTTTTAAAGAAAACACTCAGCTTTTTACTCCTGGGGTTTATGATGTCATCGCTATATAGCCTCCGCCTACATGTGTGTTTTCTGCTTCTCACAGGTAGACACCATGACTGTTTTGAGGGTCTGTTCTGCCATCTGTAACTCCTCCTCCCCCCTCTCCTCAGGCACCATTTGGGCAGCCAATCATCGCAGAGCTCATTATCATAACCTCCCCTCCCTCTCAGATCAGAGTGTTTCCAAAGAAGAGGGAAAGTGAGCTACATCTGATCCTCCACAGAGGCGAAATTTTTCAATTTTTTTTTTCAACTTCAATCAAATCCTTCCTAAAAGACACAAAAGACATGATGTTAATGATCAAACACACCAGGACAGGGGAACTTTAAGCCAGCTTACAAACATAAAGAGTCAACTGTTGTGTTTTCGTTCTTTGGAAAGAACTTATTAAATATGAAGACCCTGAAAATATGTGCCACTTAATTATTTTTGTCTACGAAAGGACATGTTGCAAACTTTGCAGTATTGTGTCACCCTATATTGTCTGTTCAAATAGCTGTAATTAAACCTAAATATCCCCCCGGCCTGCTCACTATACTTCAACCTCAACATTGGTACATTCACAATTAAAGCCGTCTTGCAGTGCAGCTCTTAAGTCTCTGAAATCAATTGCATCATGCATTCTGCTCAGGCATTTCCTCATTAACACACGCACATCAATCATACACAGTTCATTACATGCTCTCCCCTCCCTCTGTGTCTCTCTCTTCTTTCTGTTACTCTGTGCAGGAGTTTTGAAGAGATGGAGGCCCAGATCACAGCCGGCATGAAGACACCGACCCTCAGTCCTCGGCCCGGTCCTGAGGGATCTGCTGGAGATAAAGGCAGGAAGAGGGAGAGCGAGTCCCTCAGCCGGACACAGAGCGCCGAGAGGGACGAGCAGGTGAGACAAATATGAGGAAATGTCGTAATTGTTGTTAAATAAGGATCAGTCATTTTTATGTGTTGCCACTGTCATGTAAGAGGATCTGTCTTTATTTTGAACATTGACATCACATCATTGTACTTCATGACACAGCATAAGTATGAGCACCATCAGTCACAGGGATTCTCATTAAGGCCTGTCATTTATAACACAAAGCCTCGATGCTAGATTAGACTCCAGTTTAACTCAGTGACTCTCAAACCCCATTTATACTCTGTATTTACATCTGTTTTGGGCATTGGAATAACAAGTTCACTGCTTTTAAGTGCATTTGTACATACCACACATGAACATGAGTCTTCAGTGATAGCCTGTGATTAGCCCAGTTTGAATGTATGTTCTAGCTTTAATGTTTAAAGGGACATGCCAACATTTTTTTTTCTTTTTGTGTCTTGCCTCACTCCCGAGTCCACGACAAGCAGGTAGACACCATTCTTTTGACTGTGCGTGCAGTAACAAGGAAGAGAGGGGCAGAGCCCGCCCACTGCTAATTAGCTTAGCTCAAACACTGGCAGTCAATGGGTATTGTTAGCCTGTCTCTGCCAACACTCATCACATAGCCTCTTCAGCAACTCTAAATGTAACGTGTGCTTGTTGTTATGTTAAGTTACCTTTTTTTTATTTTTTTTACTGCCTCAGCTTCTCTTTATGCAAGCTCAGTTCCCAAAACATGTAGTTTCTCCTCCGAAAATTCTGGTTCAAATAGGTAATGTTGTGGATCTTCATCAGTCCCAAAGAAATCATTCTCACACAGGACCATTTAGAGTTGCTGATTAGTTTATCTGATGGCTGTAGGCAGAGGCAGGCCAATACTAATTGAGCCGTGCTGCTTTGGGTCGAGCACCATCATTGTGATTAGAGCTTGGCAAGATTGATCTGCCTTATTACAGACATTACATCAGGCAGATCCAGCTGCACTGCAAGGCTAACTGTGTACAGTCTTGTCATGAATATTTAGTCTGAACCAGGTTTTGTATCAAATTGATCCTTATGAAGGCCTTGTCACTGATGAGTTTGGTCTAAGTTATTGGATATCAAATTATTTCCAGTGCAAACCAAAGTGCGTTCACACAAACCTTTAAGGACTCACCACTTTGTGTCCGGGTGCCCAAAAAAGATGTAAATACAAATGTGAGGGGATCTCAGTGACTCAGCTCCCACTGCTGCCACTCAAACACTCAGCGCTTGCTTTGCTTTGCTGACCCATGCCCCCCTCCCTCCTCGCCCTCTGCCTAATCTTCCCGGTGCCCCCCTGTAGCCCCATAGCCAGGGCCCCATGGAGGCCCCTGCTCCAGCCCTGGTCCCGGCTATGCCCCCGTTAGACAGGCTGTCTAAGTGTGACGACCCCCTGCAGTACCTGGAGCCCGACCTGGCTGAGACCAACCCCACAGCATTCGCCCAAAAACTACAGGTGTGTTAACAGACCTCATTTGACCCCTCTGTTTACAACAGGCAGGGCTTCGTCAGTTGACCCTTTGTTAAGCCCTGCCCCTCATGGTTACTGTTAGTTAGACAAAATCTCTCATTGCAAGGATCCTTCCTATTGAAACAACTGAGTACACCCTGACTTATATCCTTCTGTAGGACATCAACAACGTCCTTAGACTTTCAAAACAGAAAACAAACGAGGTGTTTTACATTCCCGACTGCTCCTTTAGACCAGCGTTAGTACCTGTGTCCACAGTTGCCATTTTTTGTGCTGTCAGTACTCACAACCTCAGTGCATAGGTTAACTTCCACTTCTCAATACACAAAATTGAAATATCTATGTGCGTAATATTTGCCTTCATCTGCTGAATTATAGCTAAGAAAACATGAAATAAAGTTGATGTCCCACCACTAATAGCAACTCCAGACCTGGAAACTGTTACCTCAAAAAGCCGAGTCAGATCACTTTCGCCGCTGCCTTTGCTGTTAGCTAAGTGTTCGTCACAAGCCCTTCCTTCTCTTGACTTTAATAAGTCGTAAGGAAAAGCATGGAAAGTGCTGTTCCAAAAGTTGAACTGCTTTTAGCCAAGACTGCTGTGAGCATGGTGACAAAAAGCAGCTGGTGTGAGGATCAAAAAGTAAGGCAGTTTTTCAACTTACTGAAAATGCTGCACATTGTTGGTTAAGTATTGAAAATATAGCTTGCAGTACAAAAATGACCAAGAATACAGGCTCCTCTTGTTAATATTTAAAGGGAGATTTGAGTATTTTTTCAGTTAGGTTGTTTCAGGTGCTTGACATTGGTCAGTGAAATTAAGAAGCACAAGCCAAGAAAACCGGAAAGGTTCACTTATTTCACCTAACTATGTAAGTTTTACGTAAAAACGAGCCATGAAATTATGTTGGGTGGAAAGTTTGATACGGCCAAAATTTTAAAGTGCTTAGTTTTTCTTGCAATCAAGCAATAAACAAGGCCAGATACCGAGATCACACAAACCAACAGTTTATAAAATCAGGCATGTTGAAATTTATAGATTTGGTCAAATTTTAAACAGCACTAGTAATATATAAAACAAGAAATAATCTAGTGCCAAATACAATCTGGGAAATGTTTAGAAAAGCGAAGGAGGTTATAATCTAAGGGGAAACCTAAATTTTAAAAAACAAAAGGTAAGAACAACAATGAAAAGTTTCTGCATGTCAAGCTGTGGGGTGACTTTATGAAACAATTTTGATATGGAGGTAAAACAAAGTACAAACATAAATCTGTTAAAAAAGAGGTACTAAAAACTTTTTATAAACAAGTTAATGGAAGAGGAAATGTGTTGTCTGTGAGAGTGATGGGGGAAATAAATAAGTAAATCATAAAAATGGCTATGTTGAAATTGATTAGTATTTGCTATATAGTGCATAGATATTAGATACAGATATCATATTTATATGGATATTTACGTGATGTGTATATACATGTAAGTATGTATGTGTGTGCATAGGAACAAATTATATTTATGTAGATGTTTATGTAGTATATGTTTATTATGTCTATATTGATACTTATATGTTTTATGAATATATATTTAATTATATATTATATTTTGTAGTGTATATGTGTATAAACATATTTATATGGATTATATGTTTGGTAGTGAATTTTTATACGACCCATGAGAAACAGTAATAAGGGGTAGAATTAATAAAGTAAATACTTTTTCCAACTACTTTTGAATATGTATAAATACTTTATTTCTTATTTTTCTTTGTATATGAATAGTATTTCTCTATTTTTATTTCTTTGTATATGTGTTTGAAATAAAATTCAAAGAAATTCAAGATTCAAATTAAAACAACCCTGCGCTGAATTTGTGGCTTATTTTCACCTAAAACTCTTACGCCTTGGCTCTGATGCTGGCTGTTTTTGCACAGACGCAGAGCTGACCTCTGTCACTTTGTCTAATGTTCAGGCTATTTCCGTGTACCTCATACAACCCCACTTCAAAAATCCTGAACATCCCTCTAAGTTGTTTTCAGACCTTTAACAAAATGAGAGTTTGTCTAATATAAAGTAGCCCCACAGTCACTTTGAAAGGGGGCTCTCTGATTGGAGGAGCATCCAGAGAGTCAACAAAGGGTCAACATGTGGCACTCATTTGTGATTGTGTGTGTTGTCCCACCTTTTTCCATTTTGTTCCATGTTTCTTTCTCTTCTGTTGCCGTTTTTAAGCTTTATTTGGTTCATAGATTTGTGTGAAATGTAGACAGCAGGAAGTGTGTGTGCACAACTCAAGTCTTTTTATATTTTCCCTTTGCTCTCTCATCCTTGGGCCGCAACTACCCCTTCCCCTTCCTGTGAAATCCACATCCCCCTCCTCTGCCCCGTCATGTGTGCGGCCCAGGAGGAGCTGGTGCTTGCAGCCCTGAGGATAGAGGCACTGCAGGTAGCCAAAAGCATCTCTCAGTGCCCCTCCCTCTCCAATGTAACCCCCCAGGTACTGCGTTGAGTCCTGCACCTGCTGTACGCCCAGTGTGTGTGTGTGAAAAGCTGCATCTTGGATGAGTGAAGCGCAGGTGTGTGCGAGCATGAGTGTGTCTCAGCTTGCCCCCGAACACGCCATCCAGAGTGTGGCTGTGACCTCATGGCGGCTGCTCCTCCTCATCAGCAGTCCTTAGCCCCCCCTCATATGAAATCTCTAACACAGCTTCATGCGTCAGCTCCTCTCGACTAGCAGAGCTCTTCCAGGTCGACTCCTCGGGACCGGAGTGCTGTGCCTTCTTCGGCCCCCTGCCTTTGTGATGCATGTTGCCTGTCCCCGAGAGGCTGACTGTACTCGAGCATGAATGTGACTGGGACATCACAGGAAAAAGTGCAGTGCTCCCCAGGATCTAATTGTTCGTGCTTTGCAGTCATTTCTTACTCCCAGTCACATTCTTGTTTGGAAATTTGGTCTTTGTCTCAGACTAACAGCACTAACAAAAAGAAACATCAGGTAGGTGTCAGGATTTGGTTCTGTTCTTGATTCTGAGAGGATCTTCTCCTGGTTGGGAGCTCGTCCAAAGAGATGCACTGAAAAAAACTCAGATCTAAGTGAGAGTATTTGTCCAATTTCAAGACAATAAAATCTCACTAGACTGATTCTAATCCACAATTTCCTTACATGTCTGGATGAAGATCTTATTTGAAGACATAAAAACTAAAAATAAGGACTGAGTTGCTTGTTAAAATTAGCAAAATAATCTGCCAATAGGACAAGACAAATTTAACTTGAGCAGGTATTAAACCTGAATTTAACACCCTCACTGAGTCAAACTTTCCTTGTTTCCTTGGCAGGTATTTTCTCTTCAGTACAAGCAATTCAATTAGGGCCACATAAAAAAAAAAGTATGTTTTAAAAAAAATAGTAAAGTTCCGAGAATAATGTCGAAAAAGTTACGAGGATAATCTCATAAAGGTACGAGGATAAAGTCAGAAAGTTACAACAATAATCACATAAATTTAGGAGAAGAAAGTCATAAGTATTGGCAAAGACATTAAGAAGGCTATTTGTCAAAACTTTAGATCAGTATTAGCATAACTTAATAAAGAAGACACTCTCATATCATCTTCCTTGTGTAGGCGGATGCTGCTCTTCTGGTTCAACCTTTCAAAATAAAGTTTGTTTTCTAGCTTAATTTCAATAGATTTATGACTTTATTCTCGTAACTTTATGAGATTCTTTTCATAACTGTTCAACTTTATTCTCATAACTTTTCGACTTTATTCTCATAACTTTTTGACTTTATTCTCATAACTTTCCGACTTCATTCTTATAACTTTTCAACTTTATTCTTATAACCTTTTTGAATTTATTCTCATGACTTTATGAGATTATTCTCAGAACTTTTTGATTTTATTCTCATAACTTTATGAGATTATTCTCAGAACTTTATGACTTTATCTTATAACTTTACTTATTTTTTTAAAATATGCTTTTTTTTTTTTTATTAAAGTGGCTCCTATCCTTCGTCATTATTCAATGCCTTATTTTTGCCTTTCATTCCTCGAAGTAAAATATTTATCTCAACTGGTTAAGTAAATGTGGATTAAAAAAAGTGTTGTGGATATTTTTGACTTGCAAATAGACAAACACACTTGCCTAGATCTGAGTTTTTGCAGTGTGAATGTTGGTGAATTTCCTTTTTTTCTTTAAGATTTTTTTGGGGGCATTTTGTGCCTTTATTGAGTGAAGGGAGAGTCAGTGGATAGGCTTGTGAAGGGGGAGGACACGACAGAAGCGTGTTTATGGGTGCTTACCAATCCATCGAACCAGCACCCATGAATCTACTTTTTGAGCCGACAATCAAAAAGAAAGACAATCAAAGAGTTGGAGCAGTGTAGGTGCCTCCAGGAGATCTGTCTTCTGTCTCACACTCTTGTACGAAACACTTTTTCAGTCTCGACTCAAGAAACCCAGCAATCGTCGGTGGAATATCAACGGTTCACCTTTACTCAAAGTAAGAGTATTATTAACCCTAAAATTCATCCCTGCAACCTAACGACAGTGCAGTCGTGCAGTGTATTTGGTCATAAAGGCCCTTAAAGTAGTTTTTACTTTGCACTAAAGGGATCTGATTTACAAAAGGATTCACCGGCTGTGTATCAAACAGACTTTATGTAATCCAGTGGTTCCTAAAGTGCAGCCCTTCGCCCCGAGGAAGTGCCCGCAGTGATAAACTTCAACTTTACTGTCTTCTCAGGTTAATCTGCTTTGTAGCCAGGGGAAAAGACATTAAAACACAGTCACACCAACTCAGCCACAAGAACAAAAAACATTGAAGTGTGTAAAAATTTAAGTACATTAGCATGGGAGTGCATAAACCGAGGAAAACATCAGTGGGCAAACAGGGAATGGCCAAAAGTGTTCTTTAGGCATCGGTGTTAAACTTAACAATCTGTCATATTTTCCAGTTTTTATAAATAAATAATTGCCAACAGTTGTCTATAATTGCTTGTTAAGGGTATTTCTGACCTTAGCATCACTTTATTTACAGGTATGAAGAGAAATCACTGTAGAGCAGTGGTTCTCAACTGGTCTGGCTTCGAGACCCACCATCCCTCCTTACTGACAAACTGCAACTCAAACGGAGGAAAATTGTCAACTTCTTGAATTTATTGAATGAAAAGATCGAGCAGTTTGAGCCTGATATAGTACAGGATATTACTGTATGATAAACCAAATGAGGAGCAGGTGGCGATGCTAGAGAGGGAAATATTCTGTTTTGCACTCAATTAGCTGCATTTTAATTACAGCCAAAAAGTGAATCTTTGAACACAATGTTTCAAGACTATAAATGTAACTGTAGCTGTTATAACCCTGCATCAGTAGACATAATGAACAGCCCTAATAAAATTCAATTAGTAGCACTAAATATGCTGTTGATCACACAAAACACGTCAGTGACTTCAGCCTTTTTTAACAGACCTACGAGTATGAAATTAAAAAGTTCAGCTCCTGAGAAGTTTTTCCAAAAAGACTTAAAAACATGTAGCTTTAGCTGAGTACTACTTTTTATTATTTTATTTTTATATATACTACTTTTAACATATATATAAAAGCAGTACTATGTAAACTGGTGTCAATTAGCATTATAGGGTACTATTGCTATTGTTGATGAGTGTGAATAGATGACACTCACTGCATAAAAAATTCCCCTTCAAATAAAAGCACAGGATTTTTTCCTGACCTTTTTTGCCCAGGCAAAGGCTCGTGACCCACTGGAAACAATCCCACGCCTTTCTCAGTCGAGGCCACGCCCCCCACGCCAGAACACGGCCAAAAGTTTGAAACTGAAAAAATAAGATCTAAAAGTGAAAAAAAGATCTGAAGGTGAAAAAATCTGAAACCGAAAAGAGAGGATTTGAATCTGAAAATATTAATCCTTCAACTGAAAAAACGACACATCGCATGTTAAAATATCTTTCAAAACGAAAATAAAATATTATCGAAATAATTACAGAGCTGAATCAAAAGTATATTCAAAGGACAAGCTTTGAAATTTCAGTTTCAGTGATTTAGGCCCTGAGTTTGAGCTACTATGAAGTCAGTATTATAACTTGCAGCTTTAAGTGTGTGTGAGGTTGTTCCCATCAGCAAAGTATCTCATTCTATCTATGATTTTGTACAGCATAGAAAATGATAGGGCTATAATAACGGGATCAAATACCTTTAAATGATCTGCACCTCCCAGTTCATCAGCACAAACAACAAAATGATTGCCTAAATACCTGCAGACTGCACTGTGCACAGTAACCCCTGTAGACCCTCAAAAGTCCTGAAGACTGAGACCAGACTCTCTTTTTTTTTTTAGATCTCCCGCATTCCTCCCCCATCATAGCTTTACTTTGTCCCTTGTAGCAGTTTGTTTTTGCAGTTATATCTAGTAGCTCTATTGTAGTCTTTAAACTAAGAGTTTTGGGTTATTTGAGTGTTACTGCTCTTGATATTTGTCCTTGAATCTGCCCGTTCTTTGTATAAATGAGGATGTTCTTAAAGTGTCTGATTCAGGTCCAACAGAATCCTTCAGTCATTGCTAAAACATTTAATAGCTGACCAAGAAGAGCTGCTTGAAGTTGCTTTATAGCTTTTTCCCTGCTACCCTGAAGCTGCACCAACTCAGTTAAGAAATTCACAGATCTTGTTTTTTCTTTTCCCGACTCATGGTGCAGGCTTTTTGTAAGGATATCTTGGAGAGTTTCTCCTCAGGACAGAGCTCCAAGGAAAAAAGTGACACCAAAGTAAGCTTTGGATCATTCTTAATTTGGTTCTGTATGAACTGGAGGTGGGAGGTAAGCCCACCAGCGTCTCACTAAAATTAAAGAAGTTCCTCTTGATAACAAAACCCTGACCAAGCCTACCCCCTTAGTGGACTAATAAGATCACTACTCCAAAAACCTCACTCTCTTGTCCATTTATCAGCCATCTTATCCCCTTGTGTGTCCCCCACTATCGCATCAAATCCCCCTTAATCCAGATCTCTCGAGGATGACTAAACCTCTTTAAGAGCAGAATTTAGCAAAACAAAAATGTCAAAAGAATATTTTGATCTTAAGAACATCTATTTGAAACGTTCTGGCTAAATGGGGAAGCATGATTTTATTTATATAATTTTATATAACAGCATTAATATTTGTCTAATATTTTCTTTGTATTGATATCTGCTTGATTCGACAGCAGCAATAGAAGTTCTAGACATCTAATAATAGGTTTGGTTTTACAGAGCAAATACACTCACTGGCCACTTCATTAAGTACACTTTGTTTAACTCCCCATTATTCCAAATAGCCAACTTGGCAATGACAGGACAGAAACTCAGTGCGTTCAGCATGTAGACATGGTCAAGATGACCTGCTGAGGTTCAAACTGAGCATCAGAATGGATTAAAAAAGGTGATTTAAAGGTCCCATGTCCTGCTAAATCAGTTTCTTCATTTTTAATGTTGTTAGGAGGGACTTTGGGGGCAGAGGAACTTGACACTTTTTACTAAACTCTCAGTTACCAGAAGAATGCTCCATGCCTCTTTAAAGAAAATGCCCCTTAAAACACTCAGTTTTTTACTTCCTGGGATTTATGATGTCATAGCTATACTGCTTCCACCTACATTCATGTTTTCTGCTCATCACAGGCAGACGCTATGACTGTTTTAAAAAGTCCACGGCAGGACCTGTAACTCCTCTTCCCCCCAGATCAAATTGTGTTGTTTTTTTTTAGTTTTATAAGGAATGACTTCATGTTTGATCCGACACCTAAAAGCCACTGTTAGCTAGTATTTAACCAGGTGATCGAGTAAATTAAGAGTCAAATAGAAAAACAGAAAGCAGAAGGCTAAATATCTTTATTGCCCAAAGTGGCTGGCAGTAGCACTGATCTTTTTCAGGTAGAAAATGCATGAAATTGGAAAAAATAACTTTAAACCAATAAAGGCGTGTTTATGGTGAAAGTTAGAAGGGGGAGGGGACTCCCAGTGGCTGAAAGTTGTCGGTAAATTAGCTAGAATTTGGCTGGAACTTGGCTGGAAGGGGGGAAATTAAAACGGCTGCATCTGTATGTTAGTCAGACCCAAATGTTAATATTATTTACTTATTATTTATTATTTACTTTACTAGCATCAAGCAAATAACTGGCTACAAATGTAGTTGATGGCCCGAAGTAAAACACAGCAGGATATGGGACCTTTAAGGGACTTTAAACATGGCTGGGTTGTTGTTGCCAGACAGGCTGGTCTGAGTAAATCAGAAACTGCTGATCTACTGGGGATTTCATGCACAACCATCTCTGGGATTTACAGAGAATGACCAGAAAAAGAGAAGATATCCAGTCTTATTTCATTTTGAACACTTTGTACTGGCTTAAAGTAGATTTTTTTCACAACAGGTAAGACACGTTTTTACATTTGATTTTGCTTTAACGTGAAACTAACCTGAGTTTCTGATGCTGCCCAGTCCCCGCTCTCCCCTCTAAGTTTGCCCCGTATCAGCTGCCGCCCTCCTTCCTCCCCTCTGCCTCTTGCCTGGACCCGATCATACCCGAGCTCCCGCTGTGAGCCGGCAATCATGAGCGCTCAGCTGGGGGCAGCATCAGCCAAATCACTTTGGCTAATACTGTGGCAATGAAGACGGCTCCATCCAATCATGTGGCGGCTGACCGAGTCTTCAGGAGCATCATCTCTCTGCCTCATTCACATCCTGACTTTGCTGTGTGGTGCCTTTTCAGAGTTTGATGCTGCCTTGTGATTTGGTTCAGGGGTTCAGTGGAGGATGTGTGTGTCCTGTCTGAGGCTCTGTCTTTTTTTTTTTAACTGATTATGCTTCCCTTCATGTCCCTCCTCTCTTTTGTCCCCTGGAAACAGCACAGAGAGCTTTCTTCGCCCACTGAGAGCACCGTATCCAAGAACGCCCTCTACGCCCGGACCACCAGCTCGAGCTACATAGACGGGGAGAGCCCCCACCTGCCTAAGGAGCTGGACCACTCACTGGAAATAGCACGAGAGGAGGTACCCAAAAATGCTTCTTTTTCTTACACGAGTAAAAAGCGCTGTGTCTTTTAATCCAAAGTCCTTTACAAAGATGACCAACAAAGCAAAATATGAAGCAGAAGGAGAACCTTAGACGAATAATCAAACTTAGGGGGACAGTTAAAGTCAGTCTAAAGTGAAACGTTTCATTTCATTTTCAATGTCTATTTAATTTATTAATAAAAGAGGACACTTTAATGCAAAAAAAAAGCCAACTCATAAATGAAAAAGAAGCACAAACAACTGTTATCATAGATCATCTGCCCCAACTGATTAACTATGTACATACAAAATCACAAAAACTTCAAGCATGTTTTGTTTGTTGCCACTTTTGCACTCTGTGTGGATAATGTGTTGTCTTATATGAATCAATCAATCAGTCAATCTATCTTTAATAGTATAGCACCAGTTCATAACAAGTGTCCTCAAGGCACTTTACAATAGAGCAGGCTGAAGCCCGACTCTTCATTTACAGATACACATATATGCATATATACAAATACAAATAATAAATATATTTGTATATACACATACATACATCCAGAGATGTTTTTATCCAGGCAGAGACAAAGGGACTAAAATCACATTTTTCTCTGCTTAACATATTAAAGGTAAGCCCCTTGAGATGTAGCATCTCATTTTGAAGAGGGTCCTCATGTTAATATGGTGCTTAAGTTAGTTACTATGGACGAATAATCAATTAAACCACAGATAGAGAGGTTATTCTTATATTAAAATTAATATCTATAATGAATATAATCTGGAGAAATGATGTTGAATAATGCAGCAGAATCTAGTTGAACTGCCAATAAAATGGGATTAACTGGTCTAAAAGTATGAATTAAGTTAAATGACGTCATTTCTGTTGATGCAGGATAGAGCACATGGATGCAGGAGCTGAATGTGTCACTCACATGCTTAAGTTATAATTTCATAGAAAAAATCTAGCTCTCAACAACAATAGCAAAGGAAACAACCTGATTTGATCTTTATGAAGGCGCACTTATCATGTTTGCTTAGTTATATTTTCATGAATAGTTCGCACATTAGTTAAAAACAGCTCTAACAACAATGAGAACTGGAACTAAACGTGACGTTGGATGATGATACCTTGGAAATATTTGCTCTTGTTGTCATGAGGGGTGGGGAGTCAACTGTGGAAGGAGTTTGACTGGAAGGTTAAAATACGATTTTGCAGAACTCATAAATATTATATTAATAAATTAATAAATTAGTAATATATTACATTAGTATCATTTATATTTTTATTTTTAATTTAATTGTATCTATATTTATTTATATTGATTTTTATTTATTTGTTTTTATATCTATCTTTTTTATCTACTTTTTGAAACTGCTATTGGAATCCTAATTTCCTGGAGGGAGTTTCCCAAAGGGATTAATAAAGTTCTATCTAATCTAACCTAAAATCTTTTCTCTCTCAAAGTGGGATTAGTAATTAATGCTGGAGAAACAGTGGATTTGTGGGTGATCAAACATACATATTTTGGGACTACCCCACGGTGCAGTGTGTTTGGACTGATTATAAAGGCACATGAGTAAATCTGCTTGAAGTGAACCTCTCTCTGGACCCTTTAATATTCTTACTGGACATACTTCCTGATGGTCTGTCCCACGATCAAGAATTTTTGCTTCTAATCACTGCAAGAAAAATGACAATTTGCTGGTTGAAACCTGAACCACGAACAGTTGCCCAATGGTTACAAAAAATCAGACAAGTATACTTAATGGATCAGTTAACAGCACAACTACAGCTGATGACCTTTGAAAGAAGATGGAGACCAGTCTTAGGACTTGTTGGATAGGATACTTGTGCCTTGATTTTCTTTACATATATATTTTTTCTGTTTTCTTATCTTTCTCTCTCTCTTTCTGTATTGTAATTATATATGACTAATTGGTTGTGAGGGCCCAGTCTTCAGGCAAATACTGTTATGATGTACATTATCTGTGATTTTTACAATAAAAGTAAAAACAAAAATCGGCTCTATTAGATACACAAGGGGAGGAAGAAGTTGACTGTGTAATTGCATCCATAGGAGTTGGTAAATTATCATTTTTCTTTATAAATTTGAGCTTGTCAGTCTTTCCAGAGCAAAAAGCAGCATTTCTGAACACCAGCCCTTGTTCCTGAGCTCACATTGAAATCGTTTTGTAGTTAAATATCTCACACTTATGTCGACGATGTTTTCTTTTCTCCCAGATCGTGTCAAAGGAGAAAGAGGTGCTGGAGTGGCAGAGGAAGTATGAAGACAGCCGGCAGGAGGTGGTGGAGATGAGGTGAGGAGCGAGCTTCGTGTTGTTGTTTACAGAGAAGTCCCTCCCCCATGAGGCAGCACGCGCTGAACAGCTGCATGTGTTTGATTGGACTCCGTCTTAATGCTCACAGTCTTTTTTAAGACTCCTCCTATGGTCACCGTTTAACCTCTTAATGGTTTAACTCCCTTGAGTGGAGGCAGACTTACTTACTTTTTGCACACAGACAGTTGAGAGTACAGGAATAGGTTGAGTTTTAATGTTATATCTTAAGCTTTGAGTTTAATAAGACTTATGTAACAATTTTATCATCTTAAAATGAGATTAAACACAGTCTGTTGCCTGAAAAAAAGCTCAGATGTTGGATTAAATCTGTTTAAATTAATTCAGACAGATGATCAATTTATGCCAAACAAAGTGCTGCTGGCTTGGGTTCATGCTCGAGGAGATGTTGGGTGCAGGAACCGTGTTTTGTGTCAGCAGGTGGTGGGTGTGGGCCAGCTGTCCGTGGCTCAGTTAGTGTGATTAGAAAGAGCTTACTACATTTGACTGATTGGGCTCAGGATAAGGGCGAGCTAAGAGGCTAAAGGGCAGGCACGGCTAATCAATCCTCTTACCTCTGGCAACCTGCTTTTACCAAAACAAGGCTTCCTATTGGACTGAGACGACTGTTGGCTCGCAGAGAGAGGGAACTTCTGGAAGGAAACTGGACACACCACACAGATTAATGACGGAGTAAAAACATCTCACTTTTGGGGAAACATGAATAATCTCAGATTCTGTAACATTTTACAAACGTTCTTTATCTCTTGTCATTACACTTGCAGGCATACATCATCAGTTAATCTACAGTAGTAAAAAACATGAAACCATAATTTTTATTTCTTAATAGAAAATGGAGAGTTCTAAAGAAAGAGGGCCTGTTGTTGTCAATATCATCAGTGCTATAATTAAATCAGACATAAAGACTCTGGTAATGACAGCAGTGAGAGTATCTACTGTGTGATTTAAATTTTTTAGTTGTCAGGCCCAATATTGTGTCGTTTTTGGTGCAGTTTACACAAGATTCAAGGATCAATCAGCACCTTTCAGCCAGTTGGACAAATGTCTGACATTTATTTATTATATTTTGATTCTTCACTTTTTTAATTTTTGTGCCATCAGACAGAAATCCCTCCTTTCCCTCTGTTGCTTGCCCCACCTTTATGTGCTGAAATAGTCTGGTTGAAATTTTTCCCCTGATGATGTATTAATGGTATTACCACCTCTGCGGCCACTTCACACTGGATACATTTTAAAGTCAGAGGTTTAAGCCAGCATGAAAATCTCAAGAGTTTCATGCTGGTAGGTATGTCTCAGAAAAGATACAAACCATGCAATTACACTTTACATCAGTGCCTTTCAGAGTTAAATTTTAGTGGAGAAACACCTAACCTGACACACCAGATGGATCATTCAGTAAATCTCACCAGTCCATCGAGGCAGCAGCCCATAGAAAGTGTTTGGGAATGGGCTGAACCTTTCAGAAGCAAATCCAGCAGGTGATTGGATGATTGTTCTGTCAATCACATTCATTTTGAGCCATCAGTACAAAACAAGGGGTTGGATTCTCCTGATTCAATGCCTGTAATCAGACAGATTTATCTTGAAAAGCTCTAATCTACAAGGACTATGCTCAGCCTGTAGTGGCACAGACCATCAGCATCCTCTAAAGCAGGAAGTGGAAGATGCAAGCGAGGTGACACTTACTTGGTTCTTTATGATGCGACAGTAACGCCTACTACAATATCTGATTGGCTGCTAATAGATGTGATTGACTGAACTATCCCCCAATCACCTGCAGGATATGCTTCTGAAAGGTTTTGTCCTCCCTAAACACTTTCTGCTGGCTCACGATCCATCTTGTGTGTCAGGTTACAACACTGCAGCATTATTGAAATAATAAATGTGACTTCTTTGAGCTACATATTGAAGAATTGGTAATGACAGCTTTTCATTGTAATCAAAAGTTTGTTTTGAAATCAGAAATACTTTATTAATCCCCAAGGGGAAATTCAGTTGTTTCAGTTGCTCTTATACATAGTATAACAGTAGGAATATCAAATAAGGACATTAAAATAGATACAAGACTTAAAATAGATAAGAGCATAAAAAATGAAGTAAAAAAATCAAGAAAGCCGGTTGCAACACGCAGAATCTGTAAGGTATATCAACGTCCTTATGAGGAAAAAATAAATAAAATAAGTAAAGTGAGACTATGAAATGCAAACTAGTAAAAGTTCAAATGTGTGATTACAATTGATATTGACTGCAGATAAATAAATTCAGCAGCCTCTCATGACTGATGCACTGGTTCAGTGGCTTTAATATTGTCCTATTTTTTTTTTTCTGATGATCTTCGATTTCTCTTCCACAGGAGAATTGTTGCTGAGTATGAGAAGACGATTGCACAGATGATCGGTGAGTTTAAGTTTAATTCTTGTTTTCAGTCAATCACAAACCCTGGCATTTGTCACATTTCAGGAACGGCTTATTTTGCAGCACATGTGAATTACTTTTACTCAAACTCTGCCTCTAATGTTTGCTTCACTTGTTAATTTGCAATTTGGGCAAAATGACCCCTATAATGTTCTTTGTGTGACACTTAATTCAGTTATTTTGCCCTTTTACATGAGCTCGCTTCATTCCTGCTCACCTTGATGTTTGATTGATCTGATTTGAACCCGATGTTTTTAAAGGACAGATGTGCTCACCTCTGCACACCCTGTCCAGCTCTTTTGGCCTCATTTATCTCACTGCAGGCTCACTCTCTGCATTAAGCTGTCATCCACTTCACCAGCTCCAGAGCATTCCTGAGAGTTTGATTTCTGCTGCCGTCTTAATTTCCTCCTCTCATTAAAGCACTGTCACATAAAGAGGAACGATGTCTGTGCTTCTGTCTAACACCGGGCTCTCTCACCCGTCCTGCCCTCACAGCTTGACTTAACACACTCCCTTCTTTTCTGTTCTGCTCCCATCGTTGCCCCTCACTCTTTGATAATCTGACAGGCATGCCAGGTGAGTAACGCCGCGTTGTCCTTCACTCGTTACTTCAGCTCACGTCCCTCCATCCGTCCATCAGAGAGAGGAGCAGCTGTGCTCTCCATGTTCATCTCATCAAGAGACATTTGTTTGTGCTGTTTGTTGCATTTCATCCTGTTTGTGGAGACTGGATTTATTCTGCATTAATATCTAGCATATTGAAGACATAGCTAAGTTTTCTAGTCAGATGCACTGTCTTTTATCCCAAACTGTTAATGTTTGGTACAAAATAGAACACAATTCATCCATATCTTTGTACAAAATTTGAGTAAGTTTGGAAAACTTATTTTGGGCGATTATTTCTTGTCTTTGACAAAGCCAATTAGTATTGTATTTTATATCAATGTAAAGCCTGATCAGTCACCTTTACAACGATGTACATCTTGTAAGGATCGTGCTTTTGTGGAATGAGCAACACAGCTAAATGTGTAGGTAGTACCCCCCAAAAAATCAAACTTGGTGCCAATGCACCTGCCAATTAAAGATAGTAAATTGTGTAACTGACCTTAAAGTACTCCTGGAAACAAGAACAACGCATACACAATCAGAGATTCTCACAAAACACGTGGCTATGTTTATAATATTTGTTCACATACTTATGAACCTTGCCAAAAATAATGCTCACAGATAACAAAACTAGCTGTCCAGTGTGTTTTAAGCAAGCAAAAAAGAATAGACCGAAGGATTTCAGGGTGAAAAATTGAGAGAAATTTTTCATAAAGCCAACGGTTATGTCATATAGAGTAAACATGTCTTCCATAAATACAAACCTGCTTGATCTTGTTAGTGTTACTAGAATAATAAGTGATGAGGTTGCACTTTCACACTCATGTGGAAGTAACTAACACGTCTTTTGCATCGTTTCTGCTGTTCAGGATGCTGCAATGACAAAGACAAAACACTTAAATCTGAGCATTAACATACTCCATACAGTGTCCTGTGCATGTTCTTTTTAGTATAGTGGCACAATTAAAGGAAATGAAAGAAATAATCCAGCCATAAATAAGATTAAACAATGAAAACAGCTGTTTAAATAGCTCTGATTAGAAGGGAATGAGAGCTAACACTGTCATTGGTTTGATCTATGTTACACCTAAATACAATTATAATAAAGGCACATAATCCATTCTTTTTATGCCCTACAGCTGGCTTTGTGAATGGAAAATGGCAAAATATAGACAACACGCTCTCAAACACGCGTCAAAATAGGGCCCAAAGACTGCAGCCAAAGCACAGCCTGTTTTTCACATCACCTAACTACAAGAAACCAGCATTTATATAGAATCTGACATTTAAGATAAGTCATGTTGTATGTTCTTAATTTCATATATATAGGCAGAGCAAATTGATGGAAGTAGAGCTCAGCAATGAATGAATTATATCCTCTCATAGTATGTTTATGCTAAGTGACCATACAGGCTCTACATCTGTTTTGTGTGATTTCCATTTTTGATTCAAATTAATTAAATGAATAAATTAATAAAAATTAATAAATTCCACAGTACTCACCGTTCTAATGTAAATGTAAAGTCACTAAAAATCTGCCTTTTGTCTGTTTTTATTAATATTTAAGGGGCCAAGTATTCCAGGTTGTAACACTATAAATTATAGAAAGACCTGAGGGATGTTGGCACATATGAAAGAACTTTTAGAGAAAATAAAGTCAAGGAAGCTTGTTTTTACACATCTGCATTCATCTCTGCGTTACACATGGAGTCAAAAGTCATTCCTGCAGAATTAACGAGCTAAGCAGGTTGAACATCTAAGCTCATGACAGGAGAGGAAAGGGAAAGCAGGGAGGGCTTTGCTGTGTAATGCTGAAGGATCTAGAAGTCACTTCAGGCGGAGCTGCTTCATCTCCATATGGTTTGTTTTATGGTCTATGCACCTTCATTGGAACGTGCCAGATTTGAAAATGCAAAAAATAGGGTTCAGATATTTGTTCTTAAATGTAAATAAGTTTGTAAAGAAAAATATATACCCCTAAAATCATTTTGGGTGCATTGAAAAAGTATTTGTACTTTGTATGTTTGCAGGTGTTTCTGTAATTTTCCATTGTTCAGTGTTCATGTGTGCATGCTGCTGTTGAACAAGTTTTCATACAGTGTAGAAAAAATGCTGTCCAATCATACTAACCCATGACTTCATTTTAATATATTGTTTTGTTAAAAGCTGAAAATCTTTTGTATTTGTGTGTAAGTGACAACAGAAGATTCTTTACTATGGAAGCCTCAAGAGGACATGAAACATACATTTGATTTTATTCTTATTTCCCCATGATAATGAGTAAACTCAGGTTGTTTTCCTTGAGATCTTGGCCTGTTAGTCTCATTGTCCTGCAGTTTTCTAATGGCAATCAAAGTTTGTTTGATTTCTGAGAACTACAGATATAAACTTAACTAAAACTCAAACTACTGCCTGGTGTCTCTTTGCATTAGAAATGAACATGAGGCTCAAGGGACTTAAGTTTTGATCAATGACACTCAAAACCTGATTAATCAATGCCTGAGTCAGAATAATGGACGATTGTGCAAAGTTCGAGGAAACTCCCTAAAGAGTTCTTTGGAGATTGAGCTCTCAGAGAAGGGAAGAACATGAAGCCCCATGACCATACGAGGTCTAGAATTTAAATAATGATCCTGCTCTCCTGAGGATAAAACAACGTGGTTCACGCTCGCACTGTTATATATCAGAGGTTGGTTTTTCACGCACAGCTGCTGTGAGTTTACATTAAGTGACATCTTTAGTTCACTGCTGGCTCCTGACTGAAGGTGATGTTTTTGCTAAGGCATGAGAAAATGATGACAAAACTGTTTTCCAAAGTTGTCCCAAAATTTTGAACTGATCAAAAAGAAAAACTATAGCAAATATGTGAAGACATTTTGAAACAAACTGAAGGAAACTGACTTTTTTAGGAGAGATTACAAAGTGTTTTGGGACGACTTTGGCACACACTTTTGTTACTTTCAACTTTTCATGCAAAATTTGCAGAACTGTCTCTTTATCAGTGGAGATTTCTTCTCTCATTCTTAAACTTAGTCGTCGATCATTTTGAACAATGATTTCAGGAGTT
Organism: Cetoscarus ocellatus; assembly: GCA_037902135.1. Classification (NCBI taxonomy): domain Eukaryota; kingdom Metazoa; phylum Chordata; class Actinopteri; order Labriformes; family Labridae; genus Cetoscarus; species Cetoscarus ocellatus. The sequence goes on from JBAMNC010000008.1 coordinate 1,421,909, forward strand.
TTCGATGCCCATGGGCGCCCGGGACATTCATCATCCTGGGCATTTTCTATGCGTTCATAAATCTCACATGTCATTCAAATACATGTGCAGGTGACATGCAGCGTCCTCGCTTTTATTTGGTTCGTGTGAGTCCCTCAAAGTTTATCAGAAGGTTTATCATTCGGGTCTTTTCTGGCATTAAATTTTCGTTCAGGTCCTGGCATTGTTAAAATCAGCCCAGCATAACAGACAGAACAGTTTAGTTGAGTCCAAAAAAGAAGAAACAAGCTCTTCCCACTGAAGTGGGGTTGAGGAGTGGTTTAAAGCTTTTAACTCACAGCAGTTGTGCGTGAATGTCTAACTCTTTATTATATAACACTCTGTGATAGTGAACCATATGTTTCATCCTCAGGAGAGCTGTCTCATTATTTAGTGTCCATACCTTGTATTGCGCTTACAAGCAGGGGGTGAAAATGATTACCAATGACTTCGACTTTTGACTTATTTCCTCTAAAATTAAATCAGTGTATCCTTGAATCAGAGTGGACATTTGTGCAAAGTTTTGAGAAAATTCCTCTAATTGTTCTTGAAATATTGCGATCACAATCACTTGTCAGGGGGAAAAACAATAAATCAAATGTACAGATGTTTGTCTGCCTGGGCTTCCATACTTTAGCACGAGCTTTAAATTTTACCTGCTGATTGTTTGTGTGTGTCAATCAGAAGATGACCAGAAGGAGAAGTCACTGTCCCATCACACCATCCAGCAGCTCATCATGGAGAAGGACCAGGCACTCGCTGACCTCAACTCCGTGGAGAAATCTCTGGCGGACCTCTTCAGACGATACGAGAAGATGAAAGATGTGCTGGAGGGCTACAGGAAGGTGACTAAGATGATAATTATTCTTGTCTAACGACTGTCTCTGGCTAGATCGGCCTTGTAAGTCTTCAGAAATGTGGCTCTACTTCCCCTCTGGCCAGTAATTAAAGTGTTGTTGAATGTGTTCAGAATGAAGAGGTTCTGAAGAAGTGTGCTCAGGAGTATCTGTCCAGAGTCCGGAAGGAGGAGCAGCGATACCAAGCCCTGAAGATCCACGCGGAGGAGAAACTAGACAAGTGAGTCTGTGAATCCCCTCATTGTTTCGTGTTTGTCCAGTCATGAAAAGACAAGTCTGAAAACCTTGAAGAATGGTTCTGGATCAGCTTTGCAAACTAAGGGCCGGACCATCAAAAGTCTCCAAGCTCATCATGTTGATAAAAAGGTCTCCTGGTTCTCATTCTTTGTCTTGTGTGTTTCCAGGGCCAATTCAGAGATCGCCCAGGTACGAGCCAAAGCCAAACAAGAGCAGGCCGCCTACCAGGCCAGTCTGAGGAAGGAGCAGATGAAGGTGGACTCCCTGGAGCGCACTTTGGAGCAGAAGGTCAGAGAAACTTCAACCCCAGATACAAAATCAACCACTACTCCCAAACTCAGGGGAAGTAGTTTGAAGTCTTGAAGAAACTGCAGCAGAATTTTAAGGTGGACAACATCAGTCTCCTTTCAGGGCGCCTCTATCTTTTCGGCTGTCATACTATTGGAAGGATTTGCTGAAATTTTCAGATGTTGGTAATGGCCCAACTTAGAAATGATTCGATTTTGGTGGTGACACAGATATTTGTCTGGATGCAAAAATCCCCAAATTTCAAAAAATCCTAAAAGTGAACATTGGGCGGAATTTTAAAAAATCATATCTCTGCCATGTTTTAACGGATTCACTTCCAATTTCACAGGATAATATGTGGTCCACGTCTCAATCATCACGGTAAATTTCATCTGTATTCAATCCAGATTGACATCACGGAAAGATATTGAACTTTATAATGGGAAATCCCATTGACGACATTCAATAATTCATTCAAAATCAAAATATTAAGTGATGTTCCCAAAACGTGTGTTCATACAGGATAGCAGCCTCCATGTATGTGCTGAGTTTGGTCTGGATCCTGGCACTGAATTGTATCTTTAACAGGAGTTGTGGAAAAACCACTCCCAGAACTGAGCTGCTTGACAGAAGTCTACACTGCTCCTTCTCTGGGTGCTTTCTAGTTTCATTGAGTAGCTGCCATGTGATTGGTGACATTTAGAAATAACAAGATACATGCAGCAGGTATCAGTTTTTGTCTTTAAATCTGGAGCAACTCTAAACTACGTCTTTTTCTTTTTTCCCTCTCTTCAGTAGCTGAATACATATGTACAATCTAAAGACTATTTTAAAAACTATGTAGGTATGTAATTATTTTTTTTAACTTTTCTTTTCCAGAACAAAGAGATCGAGGAGCTGACGAAGATCTGCGACGAGCTCATCGCCAAGATGGGGAAGAGTTAGCCTCAACACTGACAAACGTCACACCTCACAGAGAAACTGAGCAGACTCAGATTAAACTCCTAAAATGAAGCTGCATTAAAAGATTCACCACTCTTCCAAGGACTTACTGAACTTTTTAAAGACAGATCGGTCTTTGCGTTGATTTCCTACTGACTTTGTGTGAACAGGATCCACAGGAATGGCGTCCTCGTAATCACTCTGTATATTTTCGATGTTTCAGTGTTCGTACTGTAACAGGGGTCTGCTTTAAAGTTTTACAACATGTATCATATCACTTATTAACGTGTGTGAGTGTGCGTGAATGGTGAGAAAATGAGAGCGTTGTTTGTGGGTGAAATGATCTATAATGATGTTGCCATGACAGCCACTGAGGGAGAAGACTGTTTACCCGCTCCTGTTGTTGTTTCCTCTGAACACGAGAGAACGAGACTCCGAAATCCAGTAGCAGCGACTTAGATTCAGTCTAAAGCAACCGTATAACACACCACAAAGAGAACACAAACTATCACAGTAACTTACTGCATGTCAGAGAGATGTTTGTATATAGTGTACTGTAGCAGATTCCACGTATGAGATCCACTCCTCTGCATCATTTTATAAAGTTCTTCTCGTCACCCTGCGCCCGCTCCTACTCATGTAACCTTGTAGATATTTGTCATAGCTTTCTTGATGAAACTGTGGGACGTATATTTTGGATTTTATTTTGATATGAAGCAAACTAATCGTGACTGTAATATTTGGTTGTGACCAGGAGTTATTTAATTTTGGATGTCCTAGTCCTGCTGTGGTCGTTGTGTCACACTGAGGAAGAACTTCTCTGCACAGCTCCTGTACAGCATCTGCTTACAAAGTGCAATAAAAGACGGCAATACAGACGACGGGTCTGTCTTTTCTTCTTCTGGCTTCCACATCACAAAATTCGTGATATACTGTTCTGAATATGTGAGAAAATACAGCCAAAGAAACCAAGCTAACACAAACACATCTGCAGACAAAGTCAACCATTGTGTCAACCTCAAGTCACCAATGTACACAGTCACCAGTTTAGTTACTATACCGAACTTATTTCCTTATTTCATGCCATCAAAATGAGAATTTATCCATCAACAGCAAGATAGCCAGTCGGGTTTGTGTCTGTACAGTCTCACTATTACCTCCGGCAAGGAAGTTATGTTTTTGCCAGTGTTTGTTTGTTAGCAAGATTATGCAAAAACTACTGGACGGATTTTCCTAAAATGTTCAGAAGATGTTGGCAATGGCCCAACTTAGAAATGATTCGATTTTGGTGGTGACACAGATATTTGCCTGGATGCAGAAATCCCCAAATTTAAAAAAATCCTATAAGTTAACATTGGGTGGAATTTTAAAAAATCATATCTCTGCCATTTTTTAATGGATTTGCTTCCAATTTCACAGGATAATATGGGGTCTGTGTCTCTATCATCACGGTAAATTTCATCTGGTTCTGATTCAGATTGACGTCACAAAAAACAGTGAACTTTATAATGGGAAATCCCATTGACGAGATTCAATAATTCATATAAAATCAAAATATTAAGTGATGTTCCTAAAACTTGTTGTGTTCATGCAGGATAACAACCTCCATGTATGTGCTGAGTTTGGTCCGCATCCTGGCTCTATCCTGGATCTGCTGACCCAGAATTGTTTCTTAAATAGCAGTTGTGGAAAAGCCACTGCAGGAACTGAGCTGTTTGGTGGAGGACTGCGCTCTCTGAGTGCTTTTCTAGTGCAACTGTTCATGATCATGGTCTTGATTTATCAGTTTGTTCTTTAAAGGTGCAGTGTGCAGAATTTGGCATTTGAGTGACATCTATCGTTCAGATTCTAGAATGAGCCCAACCATAACCAAAACGTCACATCGCTGAGCAACAGAAGCCTGTGAAGACCAAAAGGGATCGTGAACACGGCATCATTTACTGAAGTGACACGGTTTGTAACCATTATTTTTATAGATTATAGGTCAGTTGTTAGCTGCCGATTGTAGGTTTTGTAAACTTGTAGTAACACAAACATTAGCGCATTAATGCTAATCAGATCAAAACCGACGGACAGATTCGCTTCCCTAAAATCCACCGTAGACAACATGTTATGTCGGCCTACATGAACGTGGCCCACAGTAATGTAAATTTTTTAACGAAATAAAAATAAAACAAATGTTTTATGGGGATGATTTTGCTGCTATTTTGACAGACTTTACATACAAATAGAAACATTATATCCTATATTCACCGTTTGCTGCCAACTTCTACACACTGCACCTTTAAACTTTCCCTTGTTGTCATTTCCTGCTGCTGTGATCAATCTCTGATCTCCTCTGCCTCAACACTAATTCTTCTGGTGACGTGTGGACTGCAGCTCATGTCTGCATCTGCGTCACGTTAATTGTGGACGACATACACAATGAACACTCTGAATCATCACCGCGTGGTGGCCTTCATGCGTACGCATCTGCCTGTAGATGTAGTTTCCCCACCTTTCTGGGGGTGTGTCTTCATTCCAGAATAAACACACCCATTTATGCAATTGCAGGGTGTCCCCATGAGATGGCACTTTCTTAACAAGAACACATACAGTGGGCTTACTTCGCCCTCATCAAACAGTGCAAGGGATCTCATTACAGCCATGAAGGTCGGCAGGTTCTAGCATGTAACTGTCCGGCAAAGACCGTTACACCGAGAAGGTCGGCAGGCTCTAGCAAGTAATGATCCGGCAAAGACTCAGTCAAGGAAAGTGGAGAAAATTTAAGTGGCTCCATCTTTAGCTAACAGCAAGTATATCACCAGCTTTAAGCTGTGCTCACTCCAAATGAGAAAAATCTATTTGTGGTGCATTTTTACGTGACAAAATTTGAAGCATTTCAATCATTCATCAAACTCTTTAGCAACTCTAAACGGTCCTGTGTGCTTGTTGTGACTTTTTTTTACCACATTATGTTATCTATTTTTAGACTAAGATTAGCTATTGTTTTGTTGACCTACTCCCAAGCACTTCTGCAGTGGTTTGTGCACGCACCCCGCGGTTTAGTTTCAAATGTATTTGTTTTGAAAAATGACCTCAGTCTAAAATAGATAACACAATGCAGTAAAAAAAGAGTCACAACAAGCACACAGGACCGTTTAGAGTTGCTGAAGAATTTATCTGATGACTGTAGACACAGCCAGGCTAACGCTACCCTATTGACTTCCAGTGTTTGAGCTACGCTAACTAGTGGCGTGCTAGTCTTTTCCTTGTTACTGCACGCACAGTAAAAAGAATGGTGTCTGTCTGCTTGTCGTGGACTCTGGAGTGCGACAAGACACGAAAACAACAAAAAAGTTGGTCTATTCCTTTAAATTCACTAAGCTGCAGCCATGTGATTGATTAAGTGGCTATTTACGTTGACAAGCAGTTGAACAGGCATATGTCATGGGGTTTGGAGTCAGAGAGCTACAGCTGATCCCAGAAGATTATTCAGCATGACTTTAAAGACCATTTCTGGATCATATTTGCAATATTAGCGTTAACTTTAGAACTCCCTCATGTTGATGGTTTGGTTCTGGCAGCTAAAGCTGTGTTAAAGAAGGTCTTACAGGTACGACGTGACTGCTTCAGACAAAGAAAAGACTTAAGAAAAGAAACAAACAGTCCAGACTCTGCACTGAGTTCAACAATTGGATTTGAACCCCAGCATTGTGAGTCAGGTACAGCGTCATCCGCGCTAATCTCGTCTGTCAGTAAATAAATTAAGTGAACACCTCCAGGGTCACAGAGTTGTTTACAGTTCAGAGGTCAGATTCACAGACTCCAGTCCTGCTGCAGCAGGGTGATGTAAAGACTGGACGAGGTGGTTGCAGGGCCGAGATGGGGCCGGGCTCTGAGTGGGCGTGGCCTTAGCTGAGGTGAAAGGTGCTGGATGAACTCTGGTGAGTGTCTTTTAACCGGCCAGGCTGAAGAAGACGCTTCCCGGAGCTGAGGGCCCCTGCGGAGGGTCTGCTAATCTGCTGGAGGGATATTAGCCCATCAGATACCTCAGATTAAGCTCAGGAGGCTTTTGGAGGGCAAACAACCTGCTTTTATTTTTATTGTGTATCAGGACCACAGAGGGAACACCGGCACCATGAGACCTACACAGTACAGTCCACTGCTGCTGATCTCTTTTATTCTGCTGGCAAACAACAGTAAGTTTGAGTGTTCATAACCTTTCCTTTGACCTCACCCTCATCCCTGCATTCAGGCGTCACTGTCGTCAACTCTTGTGTTCTTCTCCTCTGCTGCTCCTTAATTTTTTAGACAATTTGATTTTTAAAATGCAGAATTTTTGCATGAAACACGATCAAAACTTTGGTCAGCTGCTCCAGTGCAGTTAGACAAACTCACAGGAAGTGTAATGCATCCTGTTTAGCTCTCTAGGATCATTATGCTGCATGGCAACACTTAAAGATATCCAGTAAATAAATAAGTACACCCCCTATTAAAAATAATTTATCAATCAGTATCTAAACGAACAAAAGAACAATTTCCAATGTTTTGACAAAGCTGAGTTTAACATTACAGTTTATTTTTATCATAAGATAACTAAAGGATAATATGATAACTAAAATTTAGCCTTGCTCCCACCCCTTGGCCCACATTTGTGGGAGTATTTTGTGTTATAGTATGTCATTGAAAATGTTGATTTTGAAAGGAAACTAAAGGTCTTCTGACAAATCTGAAGGGGTGTACTCATTTATTCAGAGCACTGTATATATATATTAAGCATTAAACAGTTGTTAATATGTTTTAATTTATAACACCATAAACACCATTATATATTGTGTCTCCTTTTTTATTTATTACAATAAACCCCTGAAGCTGGGGTCAACATATTTCATTTAACTGTAATTCTTTGATGTTGAAGTTTGGAAAGTAAACTAAAGCCAGAAAAAGTTTCCAAAGCCTCATAAAAGTCCCTTAATGCAGATTTTGAGGAAAAGTTGCCTCAATTTCAATTCTGAAAAAAGGACATAAATAAATTACAGAAAATGTCACCTGCCACAGGTGTTGAAACAACTGTTTTGCAGTTAGGCACCAGTGTTACCTGGTGCACCACTATGCAGTGCATAATGCTGATGTGGTAGCTTTAATAACAAATAAAAACCATTAATGATGTTGCTCAGAAATATTAAACCCATACAAATTTATTCAGCGAGTGACAGTGATATATTTAAATTATCAAAGCAAGATTATTTTTATTTGCTAACCATCAGAATCAGAATGTCTTTATTGTCATTGTATAGAAGTACAACGAAGTTAGATGAGATTGACTCTACACTCAATGAGCTTTACTGACATACTATGAACTTTATTTCCCTTTTTCTTTTATCATATTCAGCCTGCTGCTCATGTTGCTCTTTGCCACATTGATTGTTAAAATCTTTTCAGAGATTCTGGATGTTCTTTTATTTCCATCATTTTTCCTCAAGTAATCCTAAAACTTTATATCACTTTAATAACTGGTCCTTTATAAAGTATTTATTAATAAGTCTTCTGTGCATGTGAAAAATAGTTTTGGAGTTCCACAAGATTCTGTGCTTGGACTTATTCTTTTTTTTACCTTTTTTATGTATCCTCAGAGTTACCTTATAAAAGTTTCATTGTTATGCAGATGATACTCAGTATTATGTATCAACAAAGCCTGATGTCACCAATGAGATAGTAAACTAGGGCCGTCCCTCGAAGACATAAATTTCCTGGTTGCATTTCCTCAACCAGCCAAGATGAGTCTTGAATTACTGTGTTGTGCTTCTGGTTGACTATATATTTTTGTAAATGATATAATAGAGTTGGTCTTGCTCTTTTTGTTAAATTTATTAAGATAACATTTGTTATAAATAGGTGCTTAATTGGGTTGCACAATATTATAGGTCCAATACTGATAGTGGTAGATATCAACATTTCTGCCGATGTTTACAGACGATAATTTGACCGTAGATAGTCAAATGTATCACATTATTTTTCTGTAATACCCACAGAATATATAAATGTAGCACAACACTTAATCCTATTATTGCTGAATGTTTACAGGGTAAAAACAATAGCGTCTTCTTTTAGTGAATAAAAAACACTTTTCCTTGGTCCAAACCAAAGAAGATATCTCGAACTCTTGCTGAAAAATATCGGTTTCTGTATTGGTATTGGCAATTATAAGTTTAAAAATTCCAGCATATTGGATATCGGCAAAAATCCAATATCGTGCATCCCTAGTGCTTAACAAATAAATATTGAAACATAATAGCAAAAATGTCCGATGAATTAATTTAAGACGCTTTGTAAATAGATGGAGAGTTAATTAATTACAAGAGATATTGGATTAAAAGGGCAGTTCTTGTGGAGGAAGGCCGTACTATACTTGAAGTTTTACACTACTTAAGTTAAGAGGGAAGTAATTGTTTTTCAGGTAATGAGGGATTGATGTTGGGTTTTGCAAATAAAAAAATATAATGTTGGAATCTTGAGTTAATATTTTTTTGTAAAACGTCTCAGTAACATTTCTTATGAACTGGACCTTTACAAATTAGGATAGTTTACATTTGTAAATGACAAATAAATTATACTTTATACTGAAAAGTTTGCTAGTTTAGATGCTTATCATACCAAACTTAATAGGGTACAGTTATCATAAACTGTTACCAACAATTATTTTTCCTAAAATGCAGGATTTCTTCATAAATCTGTACCAATATTTCCTTTAACCGACATCTTTCATAACAGCAACGAGCATGTTTTGTAACAGGAGACCTTGATAATAAGTTTTATTTCACGTCCGGTTTTCTAATTGAACCTAATTTCCCCACAGATTCATCTAAAGTTTTGCCTCCTTCCAGTCTGTCCTCCTCTGTAACCAGCATGCAATCCCAGCAGCTAATCTCTTAATAGGCCTGCGGGCTAATACTTCCAGCATGTGAGTGGAGCGGCTGTGCTGTGGGGATAGATTGGGGTCAACCGCAACACAGCAGGGGGGCATCGGCCACGCCATGTCAACACAGAGGGGGTTAAATAAGAGGCAGAAACAGGATCAATTATTCAAGTTTGTTAGGAAACATTTAAGAGAAACAGGAGGAGAAGCAACAAGAAACTGGAAACATATGGTGCCTGCGAATGTGAGAAATGAGTTAAAACAAAAAAAAACAAGAAAAACCTTAAGATTAATATAGATAAAAAGATGTTACGTGGATGTTGGGCTCTCTAAAATCCAGTATAAATTGCTGACTGTAGGCGTGTTCACAGTCCTGATTCAACGTAAAATATGTGACATTTGCGGTCACTGTGCGGTCTGGAGTGGTAGTAACAGAGGTGAAGCAAAGGTAAGACAGAAGCACGAGGAGCCAGCAGGGAGCGCAGCCAGCATTGTGTGTGTTTGTGTGCCTGTGTTTGTATGTAGCTCCCGCCGCGTTGGCTCACATGCCTTTCCTGCAAAGTCGCGTTGCTCAGTGACTCGACTCTAATGTTACGGCATCATGGGATTGATATGAACGTATTGAGGCGTATGCAACATGAACGTTTTCTCAGACTGGATATGTGTTGGCTGCACGACAGCTGTTGCACGTGTTGGTTTACTTTTTGGCACGTTAACTGGTCATTGCTTAAAGACTTCTGGCATGAGAACCACATTTCATGTGCCAAGAAACTGGAGTGTAGAAGGCTCACCTATATTCACGGACACTGTGTGTATCTTTGCCACAAAAGAGAAGGAGTTATAAAAGAGACTTATTTATCTTGTTTTGCAGATAATCAAGGCAAGATAAGCACAGTACAGTTACGCTTCTGGTTGTGTTTTTCAAAGTAAAGGGCCAGTTTGTCATTTCTGTGGAGAAACTTCTCAAGATCAGGATGCTTTTATTTTGAAGTTTTTCTGGGTTGGTCTGTTGTGCAATAAATTAGATAAATTTTGATCAGATTTGGACCGCATTTCTTTATTAAATGGAAAACAAACAACAACACTGAAAGCATTTCCCAATAGAAGGGACATTCTGGCTCCAGTTTTGGTGAGCGTTTGTTCTAAAAAGTGGCCAACGTTTTGTATTTTACACAGCAGCAGTAGCACCCACACACTACATCATCTGATTGGCCTGTAATGAATGTAATTGACCCGATAATTGACCAATCACCTGCTGGACATGCTTTCGAAAGCCTATTTTTAGTCAGTCCTTGTGTGGCCCCTTGACCTGCATTTTGCATTTAAGCGTTTGATCAGTAATAATGCAAAGCATAGTTTAGCATACCTGACCGATGACGAGGCTCAGACCACCAAACATAAATAATGGTGAGTTTATCACTTTGACCTGCTTGGTTTCATGGGGGAGATCACTGGACCCTTTGGTTTCCCACTTTAACCCACTTTGAGCCGTCAGCTTTATTGTCCCATCAGGGCAATTTGCTTTTCAGCCAAGAAAAGAAAAGAACCTGAAACATATTTGCACAGAGTTTCAGTTGTCTTTGTGTTGGTGACAGTCGAGGACAGAGGAAGTGTTTTTTCAGCTTCTCCATCTGTACTACTCCCCTGCACTCTCTCTAAATGCAATATCTTGGGGACACTTTGTTGAACTTTCATCAAACCAAACGCAAACATCTATTCTGAATAGAGGAGTTTTAACATAATAGGTCAGAGGTCACAGCCTTGCCTTACTTGTGAGTATCATATCTCAGTAATGCTTTGAAGGATTTTCTACAAACTTTGTACAAACTTCCACACTGACTGAAGGATGAACTGATTAAAGCTGATCACCCCACTCTCCCCTCCTGACCCACCACCATAATTATGTGGTCTGTTATTTATAAGCCTCACAAAGACATAAAATCATCAGATGGTTGTCCTGGTTACCCCCGCCAAGGAGTTTAGGTTTTGCCAGTGTATGTTTGTTTGTCTATTTGTTTGTTTGTTTATCATGGAACTATTGCTTATAGCTGTAACAGCAGTATGTGAGCTACCTTGGTGAAGGTTTGCACTCTTTGAGTGCTTTCTAGTATTTATGTATTTTACTTTTCACTGGGCAACAATACAAAAATGTACTAATACAGAAGAAGGCCTTTATTTGAAAATGTATAAAGATAAGAGCTATGATCAGTTCTATTCATATGTGTCCTCACTGATAGATACATACTCTTAAATTTCTTTTTTCTTATCTTTTTTAATTGATGACAGTAAAGCATCTAAAAATATTCACATTTGCACGCCACAGGCTGTTCTGCTTCTGTTTAAAATGTCTTCTCTGATGGGATTTATGTATTTCTGTTGCCTCACTGGTTTGATCAGGGATTTTAACCTGCAAACAGAAAACATTTTGTCCTCCCGCCATCAAAACTAAATGCGGAAACAAGAATCTGGGTCATGGAGGACATTATGTCACCTAAGACGAGACATGGACGTCTGCGAGGACTGTCTGAAGCTCTTGGTGTCCCTGCTAACTGCAGCTCTCTTTGATGCTCTTACAAAAAGCAGCATTTCAGACTGTTTTTGAAGGATCATTACACAACCTCCATTTTCAAAAGAAGTGTTGAAGTGATATTTCAAAGGTCACCCAGTCCTAGACTAACCTCTGATTCGTCTGGGGGACTTCAGGGAGACATCTGAGCGTTTTTTCAAAGGTGGGATTCTGAAGCTTTAGCTGGAGGTCAGAAAGATGAAGGTCTAAATCCAGAGGGGACCTTTTTCAGGATTTGCTCTTGGTCAGAATTTTGCAGAAAAAGAGGAAGAAGAGCTTCTTCTCTAGAAAGTCAAACTGCAGAGTCACCTGGATTTTACTGAGGGATGGGCAGTTGGAGTTTTCCAAATGAGATAGGGTTCAAGGGTAAGACAACATGTTCATATCAATGTAGTTTATGTTGATGATGATTTTAAAAAAAGATGACTGGCCTAAAGCTGAGGACATACTACTTTTTTGGCCAGATTTTACCCACTATTCCCACGTTGGCAGAGGGGAATAGACCTGACTCAACCTCATTCAAAAGAAATCAGTTTTGAGCTGAATCTGGATGCAATCGGGTCATGTGAGCTGATTAATGACTGCAAACATGTGTGGCCAACAGCCAATGAGAAGGAGAGGGCGGGACACAGGAAATGGTATCAGAAGCAACAGGAAGTAGCAGGACTATCAGAACAAGCTGTTGCTCTTGATGGCGTTTGATATGTTCACATGGTTGGAGTTGGTTTGATAAATCCTGGAGTCTGTGATCGCTCTTCAGTTGTTAAGTGAGTGATCTCCAGTCATTTGGTCGTCATTCAGAAATCTGCTGAAACCAGTCTGTTAGTGTGAACTCCTGTTTTTATCAAAATCTGTAGAGACTGTGGAAGTTGTGTCATGTGTCCTCAGCTTAAGGTAAGAACCACTAACAGTTATTTTCTCATTAGACATATTTGAAATGTCTTTAAGTGGGATCATCATCCAATGTATTTCATTTTTATTAGTACTAAAAAAAACATTATTGATACCAGTTTGATACGAAGGCAACAAATGTGACAAAAGTGGAACAGCAAATACTTTTTCTTTTAAATCATGAAGGCAAACAACACTTTTCCAACATATTTATGTAATTTACTCAGAAGTCTCCCTCATTTAGTTAAAAATATGGCTGAAGATAATTAAGTTTCTGGACTTTTAGACACCACTGATTATTAAAAAAAGTCAATCATATCATTTTGAAATAATCAGTACTTAAGATGAAGGAAGTTTGACCTTTAGCTGCCAGTATTTTTTAAAGGGTTTAGACATTTTGCAAGAGTTATTCATCAAATTATGTAAGATTTAACATAAGAATTAGCAGTGTTAGTTGTCCCGGACTTCTTTTTCTGACATCATGTCTAAATGGCTGCACATCTTTTTAGTTTAATTTTAATTTTATTTTATTTCAGAAGTATTTTTGACATCCTCTCTACACTGAAGTTGTTTATTTTAATGGCATATTCAGATGGTTAGCAGAGAAAAAAATGTTGCGCAACATTTTTGTGTTTTTTACCTCCACCAAGGATGTTATGTTTCTGCCGGCGTTGGTTTGTTTATTTGTCTGTTTGTTTGTTTGTTTGTGTTCAAAATAACTTGAAAAGTTATGGACGGATTTGGATGAAATTTTCTGGAAATGTGTGGAATGGGATAAGGAACAAATGATTTGATTTTGGGACTGATCCGGATCACCATCAGGATCCAGGAATTTTTTTAAATGATACTTTAACATTGTGAGATAGGACCATTTTTGGCATTTGTGCATATAACTCCACAAAAAAATGGTCAGGGCACTTGGCGGAGGTCTGTGCTCTCTGAGTGCTTTTCTAGTTTCCATTTTAATTTAGAAAGGATTTCCTTTCTGTGTCTTTATAGAAAACTTTTATTTGTCACCATTTAGCTGGAAAATATCAAGAGCAGCATCTAAAGGCCATCTCTTACAATTTCTGAGAGTGTGTTTTGTCTGTATTGTATGTCTGTAATTTTCACCTTTTCTTGACTGTTTTTCAAATCCTCTAACCCTTCTTAAACAGCTTAAAATAAACTAATGAGGAATGGCTACTGGCAACATGGTTATTTGGTTTTGTACCATCCTATTGCATGTTCTGTTGTTCTCTGTGCAGAAGCAGCTGCAGCTTGCTGTGTCACGTCAGCTTGTTTTGTGTAACTTTATATTTGAACATGTGCTCCTGCTCTGCTTTCGTTTATTCTTCTATGTTGGTCTGTGCTTCATCAGATTCTCCCTCTCTGTTCCTGTAGGCGAAGCTCTGCGGTGTTACACCTGTATGGGCTCTGACAACGACAGCTGCAACCGACAAGGCACCAAATCTTGTCCCAGCTACTCTGACGCCTGCGCCGTGGTGGTCGGCCACAACAGTGAGTCAAACTGTGACAACAGCAGAAGCATCATTTCCCTCTTCTCCTCATGACATAAATATGTAAAGCCTACAGTGTGTCTGTCATCAGTCTGAAATGTGTGTTTGTGTATCTAATGGAGAACAGGCGGCTGTCTCAGTCGGCAGGGGGTCCTGAAGCTTTTAAGGAAATGAAGAGCTTTGCTTTGCTGCTCCTCCTCGATCAATGTCTTAAATTAGGACGCCATGTGTTCATTTTACTGAGACGTTTCCCTCTGTGTAGTTTAATGATTCACATTTATTCAATAGTTTACAGTCAATAAGCATAAATAAATCATTCTGGATGTAAATAACGCCCTGTGGGTAAATCAGATTTTTCAAAATGTTTTTTTGTCAGAGATGAAGTGGACCAGCTTATTTATTCATCATTGTGTCACACTGGTTTCTGTCAAAAGGAAAAGATTGATCAATTGTTCAGCTCTGTGCATTTCATACTCACTTAATTCTTCACTTTTTGAGAAAAAATGGTGAACACAATCCCTCAGCAGTGCCATGATCAGTGAAGTATGTTGTTTGATTACACCTACATCTTTGGTCCAGACTTTCAGACTTTCCAGCTTGATCTGGAACAAATGGTCGGATTGAAACCATGGACCGGACCAAACAGCAGAACTTTGGGCCGACCTGGGGCTTAGCAGTTGTTATTGATTATGTTGATTAATTTGAATTATTTTCTGCAGAAGATTTAAAACTTAAAAGTTCAGATTTTTTTTCTTGACTTAGTCCATTGTAAGTTGTTGCGAAGTTTGAAAATATGAATACTGGAAATTTACAGTTTTCATGATGGCAGGCCCTGTCAGGTTTTGCACAAGCACATGTTTAGGCTTGTATTTATTTTTACAATGAGTTTAAACATTAATCAGAGAGTTTCATGCTAATGTACTGGGAATATAGCTCAGCCTTCACTTTGTATGTATACAAACCTGCCTGTATTTTAGAATCAGAATCAGAATGCCATTTATTGACATCACACAAAATGTACAACGAGATTGGAGAGCTCCTTTTTTAGTGCAATAGTCAGTAATGGTACAAAATATTAGATAGAAAGGATTAATATTAAGAATAAAAATAAATGTTTCTGTGTATATATGGACATGTATTGCACAGGATAGTTGAACATTTACTGAATACTTACTGTGCACATGGTGAACTAAATAATCCACATTTTATAACACACACTTACTTTAAGAGGTAAATTCTGTTTGGTTTGGGAACATATTTTGACAACATAAAGACAAAATTTGATTCATATAATTTTTTGTGTCATTAGTAGGATTTTTTTAGAAGAAAAAAATCAATTAAAACTGTGAATCGAGTGTTGTGGAAAAATATCTGTTATTTCATTTTCAGGCCATTGGCCAAGCACTAGTCCGATCTGAAGAGGTGATCTCGGTCTGGCCCAAACTGTACCATGGTTTGGTTTGTGCCCAGTGTGAAAGCATTACCGGACCCCTGCACCAATGACAGGGAGTTACCACACGCTAACCTAGGAAAATGGAGATGTACCGTAACTTTTCCAAAGTTAAATGAGCCGAGGAAGCTTCAGAGAGGAGGAGACAAATGTTTGATTGAAATTTGGTCTGAGGAGTTTATTAAAGGCCAAGACTTAGAAGATTGCTGAGACTTTACAGCTGTTTTCAGAGAGGATGGAAGAGAGGGGATATGCTTTCTCTCTTTTCTCTGCTGTGGTGCAGGATAGCATGCACCAGATATGAAGTCACCATGCAACTAAGAACTAGGAATAAGTAGTTGGTCCATTAAGTAGAATCACAGCAAACAATGTGCAAGGGCCTTTGAGCTTAAGTCAGAGCAGTGAAAACACAGAGCCTTGTCAGCTTTGTACTTTCACATAAAGTTGGATAAAGTTGAGTAGGCAAGCAAGTCTGATTGGGATGGGAATCAAAAACCAGTTCCTTCCTTCCAGTTAAAGAGCTTCTATATAGTGATGTATTAACTATTACAGAAACATAAAAAATCCATCCATCCATATCTATACCACTTATCCCTTTTGGGGTCGTGGGGGGTTAGAGCCTAATCCAGCTGACACTGGGCTGGAGGCAGGGTACACCCTGAACCGGTCGTTCTCATGCTCATACTTAAGGGGAATATGGAGTCACCAATTAACCTAATGAGCATGTTTTTGGTCCGTGAGAGGAAAGCTGAAGAACATGCCCTGCCTGTCCCGGTGATCAAACCAGCAACCTTCTTTCTGTGAGGCACGTGCACTACCTGCTGCGTTACCATGACCCCCAGAAACATTAAAATTGAGTTTGGTAATTACTAATACTGTTAATTTAGCGCAGCTGTTGCATAAACCTCACACTGGGTGGTGGTCTAATAAATTTGTTCAGCACTGTGTAACCTCGATGGCCGTTCTTCAGGAACACTTAAGAATTAAAAAAGACAGAAGTGTGGCAGCCTGGAGGCCCGGCTGACACGGCTCAGCTGTGACACTGCAGCTGTCACGCAGCCAACATGCATCCAGAGTGTTTAGCTCATTAACACCATGAGTGTAAACAAAGTCTTATCTTGATTGCTAAAGGCACGTTGTTGGACCCTCAAACTCAGTTGTGCTGTTAGCTTGGCTGTGTTCATACAAAGATGAAGCAGCAGATTTGGAAATCTGGGCGAAGAAACAAGGCTAAAATATCAGTCAGCCAGGATGTATTGAATTGTTTATAAAGTTTGGTAGTGTGTGGCAGCTGCTCAAGCATCCGAACTCTCCTCTGTTTCTGTCTGGCGCTCAGGTGGGGTGATGAAGTCCTGCTCCTACAAGTCCTTCTGCAGCCAGGCCAACAGCCAGGGCTACAGATCTCCGGGCGTACGAGTTCACTGCTGCTACAACGACAACTGCAATGTGACGAGCTTCGCCGCACGCCTGCCAGGACTCAATTATCTGCTGCTGCTGCTGCCGCTGATGTTCTGCTGCTTCTTCAAGTAGACACCCTTGAAGAAAACATCAATGCCAACTTCAGAACCAGCTCCAATGATGCCAAACACCCCGCCTCATTTCACACCCCAGCTTTGATTTGATCTGATTTTATTTGTTGTTGCAGAAGAGCTCAAGGTGTGACTGCGTGGATTAAACGAACAACGATGGAGCGAATCCACTAAGCTGTACTCAAGTAGATGCATCTTTTAACGGATTTTACTAAGCCAATAACTAAAAGAATGATAAAAGAAGAGGTGGAATAAAAGCCAGTCTGTTGTTATTTAACTTTGAGAGAGGGAGACGTGCTTTGGAAGTTTGTGAAGTTCTGCTTCAGCGCTCTGAACAAATTCTGTGACAGTTGAGGATATTAGGAATAAAACTCTCAGTGTGTTTTTCTAATCACTTTCAAATAGATTTCTTTTTTATTTCCTGCCCTACCTATACTCCCAATTATTTCAGTGCTGCAGCAGGTGCCACTGAAGCTAAATATAACACCGAGCGATCGTCACACCATCAACAGTCAGTCACACATCTGATAGCTGTGGGGGATATTTTGGAACATGTGTGTGGAAGTGCTTCTCACACGCTGCAAATCCACGTAAGCCTTTAACATGCATGTGGTCAGGTGCTGATGAGGTTAATCCACTTCATTTGAAGACTCTTAGAGAATTAACGGGTTTCTAAAATGAGCCCACCCCGGCAGAGGGTCACCAGGAGGGAGTGGTTATTGTATATATTGTATAAATTAAAGGAGAATTATGTCCAGCTGGTGGCATTTACCATATATTATTTAATGTATGCTGGAACTCATGTTAGAAAATGTTCTTATGTAACAGGTGCAAGCCATAGACTGTATAAAAAAGAGGGTGTAGCCACGATTTTGTCACCCATTGGGCTGGCTGTTGACACTTTGGTGTTTGGAGCAAGAAGAAGCCATAATGGGTAAATAAGGTCTTTATCTACAGTAAGTTGACTTAAGCTAGTCTAGAACTGCATACTTAACCATATTTCAAACAATAAACATCTTTCGCCATTTACTAATTTGGCAAAACAGTATGGAAAAACATGACGATATCCCCATGGCGGCCATTTTCATCTCATAACACACGCTCAAATGTTATGTCGTCCGTGCAGGTTCCCAGTCATCCAGGTCACTGTAATCCAAAGCTTGATCCAAATGGGGCAACTGGACTCCCTACAATCTAAACCACAGTCCTACCGAGAATTAGGTGACGCCAGTGACCCAGGGATGACCCAGGGCGTAATGACCCCAGGTGAACTAGGTCAGCAAGTCTTGGGAACACCTCGGTTATGTCTTCTTCCTCTTCCTCATTAGTATTTTTATGGTCAACGGGGGCTTAAGTCTGGTTTATACTTCTGTGTCAAAGCTACGCGGTACTTATGGTGCTGAGTTGAGCATTTATACTTGTGCGTTGGTGTGTCTATGTCGCTCTGAAATGATCCATCAAAACACTCCATGGCAGAGAGATTTGTCTTCTGGTCATGATATAATTACCTCTGCCAAGGGGGTTATGTTTTTGCCAGCGTATGTTTGTTTGTTTGTCTGTTAGCAAGATTACGCAAAAACTACTGAATTATGCTGAAATTTTCAGGAGATGTTGGGAATGGCCCAACTTAAAAATTAATAGATTTTGTTGGTGATCCAGATAACCAAACTCACATAATGATGGTAACTTTATCATGGAATTATTGTTTATACATATAACAGCGATATGTGAGCTACCTTGGCGGAGGTTTGCGCTCTCCGAGAGCTTTCTAGTTTCTGCTTGTTTATGTACAAGAAACCAAGGGCAGCTGTTGTGAAAAGAAAAGAGATGAGACATCTGAGGAGTTGTGGTTTGTGGCTGTTTAATCACTTGAAGGATAGGATGGTAATGTTTTAGCTTGGGGATGTGCTTATAAAGCCGTATTTACACATCAACATATAGTAGCTGGCGTCGACCAAAGTTGAGAAATCAGTGAGAGTCTACGTTGTGTTAAGTTGATGTAAGTTCATCTCAGTTTGAGGTACGATGTGTTTTAAGCTCTTAAACTTTGTCTGAGTGTTCTACAAGATAAGTTATAAGATAAGACAAGAACTATCTGGCCATTAATGGGATGCTACTACTCTACTGGACGTCTGCTGATATACATTAGACTACTGTGGGAAGGCCCCGGCATTTGCTACCTTAAACAAAACAAAGCTGTAACTGAGGGTAGTGAGGGGATGTGCCAGTCAAGTCTTGCTGGCATTTAGATCAAACATTGGAAATTTTTAAGAAATTTGTCCACGTATCCAACAAACATCAGTGTTTCCCATTTGTTGTTAACGTAGTCTGACTTAGCTCAACATGTCTCAATGTTTAAATACGGCAGCAACAGTTGGACAAAACATCAGTGTGTGAATGCAGCTTAAAGAGTTTTAAGTATGTAATTTTAAAGATGTACATTCAACAAGGTTAAAACCAACAGAGATGCTAAGTTTTACAAAATCCCTGCCTACGCTAAGACTCCAGGCTGTGGCTCATACAATAACATAAAAACAATCTTAATATATCAGCTGTCCACCATGAAATGAACATGGCCGCCATGGGAACAGAGTCTATAACAGACATAAATACATGGATGCCTTATTGGCAGTGTTAGCTTGCTACTGTGACAAAATTAGTCCATGTTGTAGTGGCAGGTAAGCTTTGTAGGCAAACACATGTAATGCATTTTTTTGTCAAGATGAATCTAAAAACTTGTGACGTGAGGTAACCGTCAAACAATTATTTCAAGGTAATTAAACCTAAACATTTACCTTCAGAAAAGTTTCCTAGTTTGCTGATGTTTACTAACCTGCCACTCCCAATATGACAACTTCATCCATATTCTATGCAAATCTATATTATGTCAGTTATTTTAAAACCATAGATAATCCACAAACTCTTCAAATTCTAGTCAATAGATGTTTTTTGCAACTGCCCCACTTTGACCAGTAGAAAGACTGAAACCTACATCCTTTTTTATACAGTCTAAGGTGCTATCACACTCAAAGCCATGATGGAATCTGTTATTGTTTATTATTCATTATTTATGAAAATGTTATTTAAATGCAATTAAAATTTTTATATCATTTCTAAGAAATACAATAATGCAATAGGAATACAATATACTTGAATGACATATTTATGACTGAGGCAGTGTAGTGTAAAATCTATTATTATCTGTACAGGAAAATCATAGAAGTGTTCTTTATTAAATGTAAATACAACATTTTAAATGTGTTTGTGTGTTTTCCTTTGTGTATATTTATGTGTTCTAAATCTGAATAGAAGTTTCCTCAAAATAAGCCAAATGTTGTCAATTCATTTCTCGTTTTTTCCTGGTTCGCTGAAACTGTCCGGATTTTGAAGCCATTTTGTCAGTTCACCACATTGCTCTTGATTAAAATTTCTACATCGCTGTTGCCATGAAATTTTATGACCCCCTTAAGGTTTTCTTGTAACATGACTGACGAACGTTTTGTGCACCGTTACTATATAAACATCCTGTTTATGTCTACAAACACATCAGTCCCTTCATTGGAGAACAAAATTAACAAATGTCAACGCTGACGAACCATCTTTATGAAGGGGTTTTATGTGCAAACTCCTCAATGTCAGCAGGTAAGAATTTAAATATTCAGCATTTTAACATACGCGTAACTAAGCCCTGAGTGTTTGTCATCACCATGGAGACAAAAATGTGCACAGGGACTTATATTTCAGAATTGTCTGTCGCTCTTCCTGAAAGGATTTTAATATGGTGCAAACAAAATCCACTTAGAGTGAAAAGATAAACTGATTATATTTTGGTGGTCAGAAGATCAGGGACACTGTGACCTTATGTTTGTCTGTTTCCTATTAACACAATCTCTCAAGAGCGTCCTTGAACTATGGATGAACTGATTAAAGAAAAAGTCAAAGGTCAATGTCACTGCATGGCTGTCAGGTTCTTCTCACTTATCCTAATGACTCTAATCACTCTGGCCCTCTCAAATACAAACATTCTCCCTCTTATATACAAGTACAGTCATTTTTCTTTAACATAAAGACGTATTGTGGATGTTTTCTTCTCTAATGCCCTTGTTAAATTTAGACAAAGATAAAGTAATAAACAAACTAGAAAAGCACTCAGAGAGCGCAGACCTCTGCCAAGCAGCTCAGTTCCAGCAATGTTTTTTCCACAACCCCTGTAAAAGACACCAGATCCAGAATAGAGCCAGGATCCAGACCAAACTTAACACATACATGAAGGTTGTTATCCTGTATGAACACAACAAGTTTTAGGGACATCCCTTAATATTTTGATTTTATATTAATTATTGTATGTTGTCAATGGGATTTCCCATTATAAAGTTCAATGTTGTTTTGTGACATCAATCTGGATCGGATCCAGCTGAAATTTAGCTTGATGAAAGAGACATGGACCCCATATTATCCTTAGAGGTGTGAAAAAATATCGATACAGCAATATATCGCGATATTTTGACCTCCAATATAATATCAATATTTCAAATCTTAATATCGATTTTTTTTGTAAAAATAAAAACTCATATTTTATCAGAGTTGGAAATAAAATACAACTGCAGGTTAGGATGCTTTCAATTGCTAAAGGGAAAACAAGAATAATTTCTTTACAACATTAGTTTAAGTGACTTGATGCACTCTGTTTTAAAGTTAAGTGTATGTATGTAACACTGCATCTGACATATCTCAAAAACAATAAAATGGAAAACTTGTTTTCAATCAAATAGTTTTGACTTGATCCGTACTTTCAGTTTTGAGTAATACTGTGTGATTTACAAATACACCATCTCTAGTTTTTTCTAAGTTAACTGTAGAATATCGCAATATATCACAATATTGTGATATCGTGATACATTGTGATATTATCGTATCGTGATCCAAGTATCGTGATACGTATCGTATCGTGAGGTTCTTGCCAATACTCACCCCTAATTATCCTGTGAAATTGGAGGTGAATCCGTTAAAAAATGGCAGAGATATAATTTTTTTAAATTCCATCCAATGTCAACTTGTGGGATTTTTGGATAATTGGAGAATTTTTAGCATCCAGACAAATAAACGTATCAGCACCAAAATCTAATCAACAAACAGACAAACTTGAAAAAACATAATCTCTATATGTACTGATTTTCAGTCAGATATGCTCTGAGGTTACCAGACCACAGTGAACACCTTCAAGTTTGGTGCAAGTGTAGCCCGGAAAATAAGTGTATTGTCTAATTAAGAGTGTTAAATGATGCTTTATGTGAAAGGAAAAATAAATAGGAATAAATAGATTAATAAAGAAAAAAAATAAAGTGAAACAAAGTTATTAAACGAGAAAAACAACAGGAAAAGAAGATTAACCTAAAAATATTTAAATTAGTTTAGTAATAAAGTTAGGTTTAAGGCTAATGTTAAAGTATCGCGAGAGTTGTTGCTGGGTGTTCTCTGATTGGTCGGGAGAGACGTTGTTTCCTGTTGACCTGTGATGATTGGTTCGTGAGAGGAATTACAGCTGAGACGTGCACGTGTAATGCTAGCTCCAATAACATGTTGTTTCTGCATTTGTTGTGTGTTAATGTTGAGGAAATGGAGAGTTAAGAAGCTGCTGACCTTTCCTCATTAATGTGAAGTTTATTGACTGTTCGTGTGAGTGCTTCAGTGACTTTTACCGAGAAGCCAAAGTGACTTTATGCTCGACGCAAGAGTCGCCGACAGCAGAGGGACTGAGAGGACTTTCCCGAAAAGTTTTGCTGTTGCTTCTGCGGGATTTTCTGCTGCGAGGACCAAGGAGGATTTTCCCAGTCGGGCTGTATGAATGATGCCGGTCCGCGGATATCTGTGAGGCCTGCTGTGGCTGTGCTGTTCCCGCCTGGAGGAGAGGGTTGTTGCGGATAACCTGTGAGTTTACCTGTCTTCTTCCGCCGGAGGAGAGGACTTCTCCTACTGAACCGTGAGTGTGCATCCATGTTTTTCTGCTCCGGAGGAGAGAGACTAGAGCCTGACGGTATGTGATGTCCACCTGCTGTTTCCCCGAGGACCAGCTTCACACGGGCCTGCAACGTTTTCTTGTTTTGGGGTCAGTGTTGCCAGATTTTTCTACTGGAATAAGCAACCAGGTCGATTAAAAACCAGCCCAAAACAAGCGACCTACAGCTATTTTTTTAAATAATGCGATATATGACTTTTTTAAAAAGAGAAATCTACATAAAGTGTGTTTTAATTTTCATCTACTTTACATTTCCATTTCACAATGGCGTTTTTTCTTATTCATTCTTATTTTAACTTTCTTCCTCAACATCCTTTCGTTTGGAGGTGGAAAATCCTTTTCTTTATACAGAAGTGAAGGGTGCGGCCACTGTTATTTAACTCTGTTATTGCTGTCTAACCTTGAGTTTAGTTTAGTTTAGTTTAGTTTATTTCGGTCACTTTAAACATGAAATCTCACTTACAAACATTAAAGTGAGAAATTGCAAAGCAAACAAGTGTTAAGTTAGTTTATTTTAGTTAGATTTTTGTAACCAAACAGACATAGTCAGACTTTTGTCTAAGTTTGTTGATCCTCTACAGCGTCATTACGGTGCAAACAGTTATAGCTACATTAGGAATAAATTTAATTCCTGCTATAAGGATTTCTTTTTGGTGGAAACATCACTTTTGCCTCTTTTTAAGAGTAAAATTTACATTTGTGTTTAGAGAGGGACAAAATAGTTTGTGTATCTTCTAAACTGAGTTTATTTTGGTAGTAGAGCGTAGGGCTGAACAATATATCGTTATCGTATTGATATCGAGATACGAACATTCAAGATATTAATATCGAAAAGCAACGATATAAATGATATAGATTTCCTCCGCGCTAAAACTGCACTTTCCACATTCCTTTGTATTATGGTGTTTTTATTTTTCTGAAAAATGCTTGGTTTTCACCGAACCCGTAGTTATATCATATCGTATCGATATCGAGATATCTTGCATGAATATTCTCTCCTGGGTGTGGGGGCACAAAAAGCCCAATAAGCAACTGCACTTCCTGAACAAACCAAAAAAACGCAACCTGCAACTGCCAATATTTATAGGCAACTTTAAAAGAAGAAGCCCAAAGTTGCTTATAATAAGCAGACCTGGCAACTATGGCTCTAGTGCAGTAGTGCATGTGTCGTGTGCGAGAGTGTTGTGCGAGAGTGAGTTCAGAGGCGGGCGCAATGACCAGGAAACTGTACTTGTACTGTACTTCTGCTGTACTTGTGTTTTGCTTTATTATGGGGAGCTGGGAGATAATTCACACAGACAGAAAAGCAATATAATCGCTTATAACAATTGGACTTGGCAACACTGTTTTGAGTGTGTGAGTGTGTGCATGGTTGTGGGCCCACAAATTAAGTTGACTTACATTTTTGCTCTTTGCGGAGTTAAATGAGTGTGGAAAATAAAAAACTAAAAGGTTTAAAGTGCGAGATTTATTTTATTTTAGTTTTGCAAGAATTCTAAAACTGCATAAGGGATAGCTTGTGGTATTTTTCTTTTACCCATCGAGTAATAATTTAAGTTTATTCAATTTTGCAAAACGTGTCTAGCACTTTAAAGGACTTATAAGGGTTATATATTTTTTTCCCTCTTTAAACGCTATAAAAGGTACCTAATTATTAGGATTGTGTTTTTGAACAGCCACAACTGTTTGTGATATTTTTGTGTCCCCAAAGTTTTATTAAATAGATGTATTATAGTTTTTTTAAACACTGTTGTCTGGGATCAGTTTATTTTTATTCAATAAGTTAGACTAGACACTGACGTTAAAAAGTGTATCTCATATGGTTTATGAGTAGCACAAACACGTTCATGCAGGAAATCTACGGGTAGCTATCTTTAAAACAACAGAACCCAAAAACCCTGACCGTTGTAGTCCAAGAAAATTCATGCCCCTGATAACCCTTTCCCACTGGCCAAAAAACCTGTTTAAACTCGGTAACAATCAGCTCCTGTAGGCAGTGGGAGAGGGTCTAATCGGCATTTAGACCCGGGTCGACTGACCCTGCAAACAGCACGGGTTTTTATCAGCTCGCCTCCGATCAGCTCCAAGAAAACAGCCCGTCTGCTGGCAGTGGGAAAGGAGTCACTTGCCGATTGTTAGCGGGTAACCTGTGTTGAAAAAACCTGCGTTTACCCGCTAATTTTAGTGGGAAAGCGGTATTAGACAGGTATAGGGATGACAATTGAAACAGTTGTATTGCTACCAGTGCCATTAACGATTCTGCTTATTGATCCAGTTCTTTAATGATTCCTTTATTAATTCCTGCTTATGTTCTGTGAGGGCAAAAGTTAGCCTATAAGTTTTCAGTGGCAACGATGTCAAACATATAACCCCCCTGATACTCAATGCCATGCTTCTGCAAGTTGCTGTTTTTTCACTCACTGAAAGTTGTACACCAAGTGTCTGTTTGTTGAAAATAACAGACAATTTCTACCACTTCCTTGTCTGCCATGATTTTTGAATTCCTTGTTATAATATCTGCTGACGGCCTCTGAAGAGTGTGTGATGTCCTTGATTTGCAAAGCATGCAAAACAAAGTGAGAAGCATTAATAAGGGAATTGTTAAGCAAAAACACTAATGATATCAATTCCTTGAGGGAGTTGTTAACGATTCTCAACTGGAATAGGTTTTCGATTCCCGTCCCTGGACAGGTAGAGTGGTGGGAGGCTACACTAGTATTCTGAGGAGGTCACATTGTCACTCTGTGAGGCAGTTAACTCTGAGCAGGGACAGGTGTGTGAGAGGCTGATCGGCTGATTTGGCCCAGGTGTGTTGAGCTTTTATATACACCTGGGCTTCAGCAGGCTGCACTGACTCAGACTGCACACACACTTCACTTTCTGTGGCCACACAGCTCTATACACTGTAAAAGAACTGGACGAAGCCATGTGACATCAGAAAGCTGTCTATAATGGCCTCTACAAATCCTGTTTCTTACCTTTACTTTGATTTAAGAGTTTATCCTTCAGGTCCTCCTCAAAACACTCTCTCTGTCCCTCTAAACCACTTTAGGGTGTTGGATATATTTAGAGATATTAAACATGACCTTTTTTTGGTCATTAACCCCAGTCCTCATCATAGATGTAAATTGATTTTCATGATTTTTAACCCTTTAAATGCTAGTTTGCTTACACATCCAAGCATTCAGACATTGCAGGTAAGTCATAACTGAAGTCCATCTCTGTGAAAATAAATCCGTCTTCAGTTCATAACTGATGTCATAAACTTCATCATGTGGATCTGTTTCAGTCACTGACTCCGTTGAGCTGTTTTAAGCAAAAATCGTGAAGGATCCAGGCATTGTGCTTGATCACAAACTCCAATTAGGACATATGAACTGGAAGGCCCATCACAAAGGCTCAGCAAAGACTTCATTTTAAGGAAACTTTTATCTTTTAATGTCGGCAGCAAAGTGCTCCAATGTGTTTACTGTGCATTTATTGAGAGTGTTCAGCATTATCTGCTGGTTTGGAAATGCAAAAGAACAGTGTCCAGTAAACTGTCAGGCGTCTCATTTACAAATATGGACTGCATTTATAAACAGAGATGATTAAAAAAGGCATTCAGCATTGTGAGTGAAGCTGATCAGAGGCATCCCAATGCCCCTTCACTTACACTGTTGCCTGTCAATGGCGGTGTTATTGTGCTCCTCTCTTCACCAAGAACAGATCAAAATTTTATTTTGTTCCACTATTGTTCTGCTATTTATCCTCCAGATGTTGTCTGCCATGTTTGTTTACAGTGAAGTCGCATATGAGTTTGTGGTGTCCTGTGTCTCTTTTGTGGCTCACCACACACCACAGGAACAAAACTGACAGATCTGATCATCTGTCTTCATGTGTGTCTCTCTCACTGTTTCAAAATTGACTTAGATTAGATTTTTAGATTTTAAAAATCTGTATGTCTGTAACAGGCCTTAAATGGGGTACACACATATTTCCTAAATCTGAAGAGATTTTTTTTTTATCTATTAGAGACCCCACACATGAAGGTAACAAATCAGGCATTGAACAGTTTTGATCGTACTGTGTGCTCTGATAATCTCGACACATCACACACACATCTGTCCCACCATCGATCTAGAATCTAGCCCTCCGAGACAGAAATCTCATATGATCAAACGTGATCTAACAAAAATGAAGAAACATAGCAACAACCTGGAAAAGCACAACATGCCACATGGAAGAGGACATATGAGAGGAGGGAATGATGGTGGTCTTGGGACTATTTTTGGAGGAAAAATTGTGAACTAAAAAAAAGAAAAGACTGTGGAAAACTCCTAGAAACTCCTTTTTTTTAACAAACATTTTTTCAGTCTTTTATTTTCATATTACGACACTTTTGGCCTGGATTTAGCTCCATACATTTTTAGGTTGAAAATAAAAATAATATAAAGTATCTTTAACCTTCACAAGCCCCTACATGACTTGGAGCCCTAGAAAGCTCTCCCCTTTGCCCCCCCTTATTGTCGGCCCTGCAGAAGTCTTAATCATATCCACTTCACTTAGGAGCTAAAACGTGTCGGCCAGACATTTCATATTCAAGCACACTCTGATGAGTGCACTTAAAAAACTGAAATTAGCTCCCTCGCAGTCATCAGGTGAAGCACAGACAGCTTCGTAAACTCTGTATCAACCCCCTCTGTGTTTGTATGCAGATTATGAAACATGAAAGACATATTAGTCATGAGCTTTAGTCGATCATGTAAATCTCAACACGACTGCAAGCAGGAAAACAACAGGTGGGATGTAGCAGCTGCTGTCAGGATGATGCTTGTTAACATTTATGATCAGAGCTGCAGAGCATCTGTTGGACCGACGACACGCCGGGTTTAGAAAACAGACGCTGATGCAACATTGAACCACACGTGTAAACGACAGAGTGTTTGGTAAACAAAGTGTTTTTATCGTCACCAACAAGCCTCCGTCTTTTTGTTGCAGCCGGCTTGATTGGATGGTGTTGTGATATTTCATTTTATTCCATACTTGAACGGAAGTTTACTGAAAACTTGACACTCACTTCCCAAGTCATTAGGTACACCTTGTTCAGTGCAAATGGCTAAGCAGCCAATCACATGGCTGCAACTTGGTGCATTCAGGCATGTAGACATGGTCAAGGAAACCTGCTGAAGCTCAAGCTGGGCATCAGAATGAATAAAAAAGGTTGATTTTAAGTAACTTTGAATGTATCGTGGTTGTTCTACTGGGACTTTCATGAACATCTGTAAGGTTTCCAGAAAATAGTCTGACGAAGAGAAAACGTCCAGGTAGGGGCAGTTTCTCGCAAAATTGTCATGTTGTTGGCAGAGGACACAGGAGGAAAGACAGGAGGGTGAAGGAGAGAGTAAAAAGTGTGACATCAAAACTGTAACTGCCTCTCATCATTATTCTATCTTAAGTTTTTGGTTGTCTATTTTTTTTTGTTTTACATGAAATTGCATTCAAGCGGAGCTAATGTTGGCTAATGAGTTTCCGCACAGCATCAAAAATCAGAACACCGTAGAAGATAGTGCTACGGAAGATCAGTAAAGAGCAACAGGTTCATTTAAGTACACATAAGTTTCAAGAAGGAAAAGGAAGACAATCCAATATTAAGCCCCCTTTAATTACAAGCAGCTTATGAGGTTTGTTTGTATTTTTGTTTCTGGCTTTGTGTCATGACTTATACTTCCTAGCTTAAATGAATGAACAGCAATGCGTTACGCACCCAAATTACTATGCAAATAAAAACGCTAATGTCGCGTAGTACTTGAAAACCCTTTTATTCAATTTATTGTTTATTTGTTTTCACTTTTCTCTAGCCAGTTCTCACCGGTTTGGCCTGAGAATAAAGTACCCCGTTTTTTAATCAAGATCTCGTAACTCTTGCTGTTACTGGAGGGAGCTACAAAAACTATCAGGAAATATAATTCTAACAATATTGTAAATATTTCAAAAGCTAAGTTTAATACATCTGCATGAAGGCAGGGTCATGTGTGTGTGTGTTTGTGTGTGTTATCAGTGGTTTTGAGGGCGTCAGGATGGTTACAGGGTGAGATGCACACACACATGCTCTGGTTAATAAAACAAGCTTACTTCATGAGTGATAGAATAATACATGCTCATATTCAGAGATGTGTTTTGCTACCTGTTGGCTTTTCTCAAGGTCGGTTCTGTCTTTGTGGCTGACTCCTGATATGAGTATGCAGTCACCAGGGAGTCAGAACTTGGTGAGGTCAAGAATCAGAAGACCAGCTTGCGATATTAATTATTGAAAAGCTTGATGCCTCTGCCCAGGAAACCTAAAAGGATCTCTGCAACTGTAATCCAAGGCTCTTTTCTGATGCTATGCCTCAGCCTCGTAACTTTATTTGTGATCTGATTTATTCAGTAAATGGACTGATTTATGCCTACCGTAAATCCTCAATTAAAGGACAGGATTGAAATTGTGGCCTGCCCCTTTTATAGGCCGGGGTCACTGACCAATAGAAGCTGGGTGACCAGGGTCAAATTATTTTTCAATGGAGAACAGAGACTGTGTGACCACAATGCGTAAATACCAGTTAAGTTTGTGAGGTTGATACTGTGGTCCACTGCATCCTCTTTGGCTGTTGTTTGATATTGTATGCCTGCAAAAAATGGAAAATAAAGCCCTGTAAGACAATATGGTGCTTTTTTAACAATATGGGCTTTTAGATGTGTTTTTTTTTTTATTGTAAATATAGAGAAGCCAAGTGGGGGAAGTTTAGTTTCTTAAAAAGATTGGCCTATTTAAATGCATTTGTCAGACTTTGAACTTAGCATATCGTTAAAGGAACATTACAATGTTAACCAGACCTAAGAACATTAATTTTGCATGAGTCTTAGACTCAAGAGAATATTCTGCCCTTAATTGTTATCTAGACAGATAAATATGTTAAAATTAAAAAATTTCAGCAGAAAACACACAACAAATGTCAAAACTTCAATAGTTTTATACAGGGACCCCTGGCCTTAATACCTTTTCATAAAGTGGGGACAAAAGTGGTTTGATTTTTATGAACAACACATTGATTACCAATATTTAGAGTCTTAATAGACCAAAGAGTATTGGTTGAGATACATTAATATGTCCTGCTGCTGAAGATTCATCAGTGCTATGCTATTTGCTTTGGATGAAAATGTGAGCTATTGACATGGCTCAGACAGAGTTTGAAAAATAAAGGCCTGGCTCCAAATAAAAAGCCTCCTTCTTCTAAAAGCCTGGTGCCCAAATCAATTTTTTAGATAAAGGCCCCTGCCTTTATTTGAGGATTTACGGTATCTCCAACCTTATCTAACTTATAATGTCCTTCCTGTTCCATTATATTTCGAACACAGCTTGCTCTCTAAAAGTATTTGGACAAGTTACAGAAAATAATGTTGACTGACATTTGTATCCACACATAGTTGGATGAATAACTATTACTTTACAGCGCTGGGATGGGATTAAAGTGTGTTCTTCCCATTCTGTTTCAAATATTATAGATAAAAAAATCATCAAACCATGAGCAATGGTGTTCTGTCTGATGCTCTTTATTTCATATAACTCCATTACTGGCTATTGAACCCATTTCTTCATGTTTTTATATGTTTGAAATTAAAATATCTAAATCTTAATCCAAATGTAGCAGGCTGAAATAAGGCTTATTCATTAAAAACTCTTAATCAGACAGTTTAACACAGATAAGCGTTTGTTCTTGCTGATTATGAGGCAGCTCTTTCATGTTCTTTATGAATAAATTAAACTTGGTAGATCTGTGTTATCATTTCTCTTGCAGCCTGCAGTTCACACAGCATCCACTATGGGGCAGTCTAGGCACATGAATGACTTTAAATCTGCAGACAAATGTACAAATCTGTCGCTGCTCCTGCTGAGCGCCAGGGCCTCGGGGGTTCTGGCTGCAGTCAGCAGTGATAATAATAATTGTCCTGTTTTAATGTGGTCTGCTGGGGTTTGTACTTTATCTTAAAAATGTTCAGACTCTCTCTGCCTGCTCCACGCTTTGATTAAATCTCTTTCATTTCTCTCTCTGCTCCCATCCTGCTGCTCTCTCCTTTGACAGGCAGGTGTGAGAGTGTGAACGGGCTGCCCCAGAGGGGGACACACACTGACCCCAAACCGTGAGTCTCCGGGGCCAATCAGCCGGAGCCGTGTTGTGGGCGCTCACGTCCGCAGACAGCCGAGAGAGTGGCCCCACGTCAGCCCTCATCAGCTTTATTTGAGAGGAGTCTTTCACCTTAATTAGAGCGGGAGAGGGGAGGCTTACTTAAAGTCGAGGGGCCGATGGAGGGTCGACGGGTTAAGGTGCTGCTGAAGTGTGGGTGAGGGTGTCTGAAGTTTGTCTTTTGGGGCACGCAGTTCAATTCAGACTGTTCAACAGTGTTATGCTCATGATTCACTCAGACCAGAGATTCACAAAACCACAAATCTGTTTCAGCGCGTTGTAGGTGACGATTGTAGCTGCTGCAGCTCGAATCAGACCGGCTGAAGGTCTTTCCAGTGACTCAGTTTGTCAGGTATTTAAATGAGAGTGAAGATACAATATGTAGACTTTTTTGTTGCTGCTTAATGTTTGAACTAATCTAAAAACACAGTACTTCTTTATAATCACCAGCCACTCTATTATGTACACCTGTCTAGTACCAACGCTTTAAAATTCACAAGTGGGGCCTTTGTAAGGGAATTTTATGTTGCAGAAAAACATTAAAATCTTGTATGCCTGTGTTCACCGCTGAAATTCTTTATGGCATTTATAAAAGACAAAACAATATTGTAAGCTTTGAGGCGATGAACCAGAGGTGCTAAAATGGGGACTCTATAGCAGCCTTCTCAAGCTCTTCACTGCCTACAAGACAGCCATAAAGGAAATAGGTAGAAAATAAAGCACAGAGTGAGCACTATAAAATCAATACACTTGAATTCTGCCCACTTCTCCTGACTGAGTCTTGACTGGCCCATGACTGGAACATGCCAGAACTTGCCAATCATCGTGACTGTAACCAGATCATCCTGCAATGGGCCATGGGATTGGAGATGGGATTTATGGCTCTTTGAAGGGAGCCTGATTTTGAGGAGCTGTTCCTTTCAAAGAACCATTACTGTATTAGTGGGAGTTATTATAAAATATTGTTTATAATTTAATGTGTTTCATTCTAAACATTTCACAAGGTGCTGCCATATCCCCATGCTTAGACAATATGTTCACTGTTTTGAAAAATCCCTCAGCTGAAAAACTTTTGTGGCACAATAAAAACGAGCAAGCTAACTCACATGCAAAACAACTTTACTGTAAAATTTTCCACAGAAGAACGTTTTTAACAATAAAGAAAAAATCTAAAAATAAATAAGAATAAATATATATGTATGTAGATAAAATTATAAACAAAACTAGCATAAAAATCTGCAGGCAATTTGCTTTTAAGACTGGCTCACGAATGAACAGCTCACTCACAACTGTGGGTTGTGTCGGTTCTCATCTTCACTTAAAAGACCTGTTAGAACTAATCGACTCATTCGCAAACGTCACATCTCTGGCACAAACCACCGCAAAAGTAGGTCAACAAAACAAAGCCTCTGTTTAGGAGTAGATGAAGATAATACAATGATAGTTGCAGAAGATAATGTAACATAACGCATTACAAAACGAGTCACAACAAGCACACAGGACTGTTAAGAGTTGCTGAAGAGTTTATCTGATGACTGTAGGCAGAGGCAGGCTAACTTTACCCATTGACACCCAGTGTTTGAGCTAAGCTAATTAACAGTTGGAAAGCTCTGACCATCTCTTCCTTGTTACTGCACGCACAGTCGAATGAATGGTGTCTATCTGCTTGTCATGGACTCTGGAGTGAGGCAAGACAAGAAAAGAAAAAAAAGGCATATCCCTTTTAAGTAGACATGATTATGGTGGAATGAAGGAACTCCCATTGGCTGGTATTTTGTAGTGCTTGAAATAGTTTGAAGTGTAAAGCTGTCAGGTTTTTCAAGTCTTTGGTCTGAGCTGTAATCAGGACAGTTTGTCTGCGGTGTAATATCCTCTCTGCGTTACAGCGGAGTGAAATGTCACCTGTGAAATCCACTGATACACACTGTCTGGGACAAAGTTTATAATTCATTGAAGGATTTGAAACTGCAATCATGGCCAAAGCCCCCCGCAGATAGGAAGCGTCTCTGGACAATAACAGCAGACACTGTAGTCCCCTGCGTGTGCATGCTATCGCAGCTAAAACTGAAGGTCATCCCCATGGCAACTTTGCTGTTTAAATTGGACTATGTTTAATCCCAATCCTCTGGCACCTGGAGACGTTATCACTGCAAATCCCGCCGCCAGTCATCAAAGCGATGAGCTGCGTGCCCTTTAAGGCAGCGCGACAAAAGGCTGCAGAAAAGTTGAGTTTAAAGCTGCTCCTAATGTGGACAAGGCAGGTCTCAGTCCATGTGAAGGCCACCGAATGCTCCACAGATGGGCCGATTTGTCATCATTTTATTTTACTGTGAGGGAGTTTGTGCTCTGCTGTTACCAGAGGAGTTATGGGGCTGTCATGTGTGTTTTTCGGCCAATCAATAAACTTCATCTATAGCACACCGAAAACACATTCAACTGAGACATTCACAAGACAGCAGAAAAGATGATAAAGGGAAAAAGTAGTTCGAAAATGATGTAGGTACTAAAGGCCTTTCACTGATATTGTTCTGATAAGTATTTTTGGGGCATTTTCTGCCTTCATAATAGAGGAGAGAGGCAGTGAACAGACTAGTGAAAGACATGAGGTCGTTCTGAACAGTGGCCTCAGGTGGAAACTGAACCCAGGTCAGCAGAAGAAATGTAAGACATGCGCTGTTGCTTACCGCTCCACTAAACCAACACCCTGTCCTTCCACATATAACCGTGTGCTGCTTTTGTTGCTCAGCTAATGTTCCAAGGTGTGGTGGACCTACTCAATACTGGAGCTTAAAGTGGTAACATCGTGCTTTTGTTAGTTTTGTATGCACTTAAGTCTGTTTAGAAGTCTGCTGAGCACCTCTATTGATTCTGATTTTTGATTTTCATCATTTATTTCGAAACAATTGATTATGAACCAGTGCAGATGTAATGCACATACGGTACATGCACATACTCATAAACAACTGTGTCCATGCACACTAATTTCTTGCTTGAACACTGCAACAGAATATTTCCATCCACAATAGTATATATAATTTCACATACATAAAGATAATTACATATGTTTTCATATTTAATATATTCACTGTAAGGTAGATATACGGAATTTTAATACCATCATTATTATACCAATAACCATATCATCTATCACACCACTTAATTCTCTTCATTATAGTATCTTGTGAATATCATCTTCTTGTACATTATTATTTTAAACATGTTTTCACTTGGACATTTCCTCATTTCCTCTCCTCTAAGAGCAAAGCAAAGAGTCCAGAGTATTGAGACCTCTCTCTCTCCCCCTCTTTGTTGCCTAAAATATATAGTTTTCCTGGCCCCTCTGAATCAACCTACCAGTGTGACATCATACCATTGTTTCGTCTTCATTTTTAGCCCATTGGCTCACAGTAGAAAACCCACTGTAGAGCCTGGAAGTTAGAATGAATGCAAAGTTGTTGACAACATGGCGGCAAGCAGTGCTGAACTGACCAGTTACCACAGGGCTGACCTGTGAACCAATCAGAGCAGCCTCGGCCTACGATTTTTGTGGCATAATCTTGACTAAATCAACCAGATTCCATGCAAGTATACTTGCATGCCCCCTACGTGCACTCTGCATTCCTCAATCACGTGCACGGATGATTCTAGAACCCTGGACTGTTGAGGCCACATGTTTGAGCCTGTGGACTACATAAACCGAAAACTTCTCAAGGAAAGTTTTTGTTAGTTTTCCACCTTGTTGAAACCCTAATGCTGCGTTCCACTTACATCAGAACTGGGAAGAGGGGAGTGGGAAAGACGTCATATCTGAGTTATCAGCATTCCAGTTACAAAGTCGGAAAAAACTTGCTTATCTACCAGGCTATTGTTAGCCATTGTTAGTATGCCCTGCATTGTAGTTTGCACATAGCACATGAAGAATGTAAATAACACTATGGCAGCATTTACATATATATACGTCGCACAATACTATGTATATGGCTAATTTAGTGCGACAAACAATAATCAGAAGTGCTAAAAAACGGGATATTACAGGAGCTTAATAACTGTTTACACACGGGGCAGCCATCTTCGATTGTCAACTCAGGGGTGGTGAGAATCTGCCAACTTCCCAGTAGGAATTCCGACCTCAGGGGGCGTTCCAGTTGAAATTATCCACTCGGAACTTTAATTCCAACTTTCCAGTACAACTGGAACGCAGAATTACTTCCTGCTGTTGTCTTCCTTGTAGCTCTCTCTTCCTGCTCCAAATAACTCTGATTGGTCCGTGCTGCTTTGGCCCGCTCACAATTATCGTAATTTGGAGCTTGGGAAGATGGAGCTGCCTGATTAATGACATGACATCAGGTCAATCCAGCTGCACTGCAAGGTTAACTACCCAATGGCTGACTGGTGAATTTCTGTTAAACAGATCAAACTTGAAATAATTCCTGATGAAAGTGCTTCAGTCTCAAACGTTTTGGAGGTTGCAGTTTTAGGAAGTTATTAACAAAAACACACCCTTAAAACAAAAATATAGGCTACGTTTACATGCAGTCAATATTCGGGTTAAGATCAATATTCCGGTTTCTGAAACATTTGGAATAACCCGTTTACATGCGTGAGCAAACAGGGTTATTCCTGTATACATGGTATCCCGATCAAAACAGCAACGCACGGAGAATGTCATGACGCAATGAGCGTCATTTCTGCTTCTTCTTCCTGTATCCAATAGCAACGCGAACAACAGCAGCAGCACAGCAGATAATGAACGGCCCGGAGCAGCTAACAGTCGCCTTCGTTTGCGCTTTGGTGCTGGTACTGACCCACCACCAGTAACTTGACACTATTCTTTGTCAGTTTCTTCATTAATGGAAGATGAGAACGTGAAGAGATAGGAAATGGAGCCGGAGCTGTGCCAGTTTACAGCAAGTACTTCCTGTACTCAAAAGACCAGGATTCCTTGTGAAAAAGAACATGAGCAGAACACAAATTAATGTTCCTTTCGATGAGGATATCCCGATAGACGTATACATGACCAAATATTTGGGTTAGAAAAGGAGTAACCCAGGGGTGATTTTCTGGTTTTTAAAAACTGGAATATGAGCATATTCTGATTTTTCAAAAGGGTTTATGGTGTTTACATGGCTGCATGCAACTGGTTTATTGCTAATATTCGGGTTATGAAAGGGTTAATGACTGCATGTAAACATAGCCAGTGATTTCCTCCCCACATTTTCTGGATTAGGTGATTCTGGGGGAAGCTTTGGATGTCCTGATGTGGCCCCGGTTTGTGATCACTGCTCCACACGACCTCTATCTTGGCTTCTTAGAGATCTAGTGGGACAGGACCTCTCCAGAGAAAGAGCAGTTTTCATTTGTCCAGGGCGAGTCAGACAGCCCTGACAGTATTGAGTTTTGGATTCAGTCCCTTGGCGTAACCAGCAGTGAAATAACTCACTCTACGAGCCGTGTGTCCCGGCCACAGATCTACTTCAAAATCATTGATCATCTGCTCTGAGCCGAGTGACAGTCGATGCCCCTGATTGAAGCGGACACGGTGACCAGTGGTTGCAAAAACAAACAAACACATCGGAGCTAAAAGAACACACACCGCCCAACATCAAATGTTTGTGCCATTGTGGGAGGAACAAAAGCGCTCGGGGGGGAATGAGAGCGTGTGAGACGCTGGCTGTGTTTACAAGCGACCGGGTCCTGGCTGGTCGGCTCGGGTTCACCCAACGGTCACCGGTTCTGAGGTCTCCGGGTCCCAGGTCTTTTTGAAAAAGATCTGTGAAGCAGAATTAAAGTGATCTACCTCCGGACCCCGGACGGAGGACCATAAGGGCTTTTGGGTCTTTGAAACGGGGAAGAGGAGAGATACATAGAGCGAGAGCGGGGGAGAGCGGGGAGGAGAGGTGGAGCCGGGGCAGGGGGGAGAGAGGAGAAGAAGAATTATGTTTAATGAGTGTGTTCCTCTGCCTGAGCTACTTTGAAATGTGACTAAATGGCCCACCTTCTGTGAGGCCGGTCCCTGGCTCGAGGGCCAACAGGAGCCCACCAGGAGAGAAAGTGACGGGAGAAAGTTCATCTGCTTCAAAAAGTTAACAACATGACTGAAGGTGCAATACGGAGAATTATGTCTCTGAAATACCTTCATCAGTTATAACAGGATAAATCCCCTGCACTTTGTTCTGCCTTTTTTTTATATATATATATATAGGTGCGATGGTGTATGTCTTGTTGTGGTGGTTGTTATGACAAGGCTTGTCGTGTTTATCGTTGCCATGGAGATACAAGATGATGCCAGTAAGACTGAAATATAATTATTATTGTTATCCATGAATTTTCAAATGTACTGTTTTACCTCCCCACCTCCACAAAAAAAAATATATGCAATAAGGCTCATGATTTCTTGATTAAGAGGTCAAATTATAGTTATGTACTTGCATTGCTGAACAGAAATATAAGTTTTATTGGTTCAATGTTTGCTTGATTAATTTCTGATTTCTTTAAGAACAGGGGTGGACAACTTTGATCACCAAGTGAGCCACATCATTTTTTTTGCTCTGTTACATTCTGTCAGGCATTCTCAGTGAGGAAAAAAATATATAAATAAACAAAAAAATCACAGATTTACAGCTTCAAAAATTCCTTATACCAACATTAATATATGTCAACTCAAACATTTCATTAATTAAAAAATTTAAATACAAACTAAAGCCAATTTGAGCTTCTATTTTATGCATAAAATAATGAATGTGTACTAGTTTTTAAAGCGCAAATATATTATTCCAGATAAAGTTTTTCTAATACTATATATGTTATTTTAATACCTCATGAAAGATGTTTGGAGACACAATCATAGCAAAGGAAGTTCCTCATATTTATAATTTGGGGTTTTTTCTTGGAAGTGATTTAGGGGCCACAGTGAATGGGGTGGAGGGCTGCATGTGGCCCCCGGGCCGCTAGTTGCCCACCCCTGTTTTATAAGCCCAGTGAGCAGCTGAACTTTGGGAATAAAGAGATTAATTCAGTTTGAAATTCCTCATTCCTGTTGAAAACGTCTGTCAAATAACAATAACATTTTCACTTAAGTTTTTAAAAGATTTCTGATATAGTTGTTTTCCCGTTATTACAGGTCGTCTAATAACTTTAAGTTCTGTATAAAGTTACAGGTTTGCTTCCAGGTTTAAACCCTAAAACATGTTTGATTAAACTGCTGCAAACACTGCGGGGCTTTTCTTTCCTATTTCCTCGTGTCACTACAGGCCACAGAGGCCGTTATTTCACTGTAAACTCAAACTAAATCAGTTTGTCTAAGCACCTGTGACAATTTTAGACTAAACAAGAAAAGTCTGAACGGACACATAAAAACATCTGAAAGTCAAAACCTCATCATGTCATGAAAAATAAAGATTTAACCTCTTATGAATGACTTGAATTGTTTATATACATTATTATTATTTTGGAAATGTTACAGCACAATTATAATCAAGATTTAAAATGGCTGTTTTTTCACATTAAGTCTTTTTGTCAATAAATATGACACACTATAGTTTATCAGACCACCTGCCATAAAACCAGAAAATCATCCAGCATCATAAAGTTATTTAATGTGGACTCTTTCATTTACAGCAAGCTCTCAACATTTTACCGTTTTGAACAGGAATTTCTGAGAAGTCAGAAACCAACAAGCATAACGTTCAACCAATAAAACGAATTTTCCTGTTCAGGAATGCAAGTAAATAACTGTAATTTGACATCTTAATCAAGAAATAATAATGTTCTTTATCACTTTTTTTCTATTTTTTGTAAAACAGTAAATTTAAAAACCCATGGATAATAATAATATCCATATTTTACCATTGAAATAATATCATTTTAGTAAAAGAGCTTCTACATGCTGGTATTTTAACTATTACAGAAACATAAAAAATGGTTTTGTTTATTACCCATGCTATTTATTTAGGACAGCTGAGGCACTAATCTTAAATTGTTTGGTGGCTTATATATTTGTTGAGCATTAAAAGTTATTAAGGATGCATAATTTTGCATTTTTGCAGATATGCAATATTTCTGAGCTCATTGTAGTTGATATGATGTTGTTTTTCAAGGGCACAAAATCTCCACTTTACTAAAATTGCCCTATACTCTTGATGGTGACAGGCTATTTGTGTTAGAAATAGATGTGAACCAAGAAAAACAAAAATTTATTCTTTAATATTCTACACTGTTTATTAATATTATTTTATAAAAGTGGACACTCTGTGATGATGTACCTCCAAAAATATCGACTGCAAATATAGGCAGACATTTTCTTATAGCATACCGATAATACTGTGCATCCTTAATATTTCTATTTCTATTTTTATTTCTTATGTCAATCTGCAGGTTGTTCTTCATGTACATGTGATCATAATCAGGTCAATTAAAGAGACAAAACACTCATTATGTTTATTCTACCTGAGTTAATATTTGTTCAGAAGCTGTTCATACGTGACTCAGGTAAAGATGATCAGCTGTTACCATCATCACAAACAGAAAAGGGTGGAAATTATTTAACAATATGATATTTGACTTAACGCTCACTTTCAGCAGGATTTACACACTTAGCAGTCACAGCCCTTAGAAGACATTTAACACAAAGTGGTTGGCATTCAATTATCACAGTACTATTTAATCCTTCTGTTAAATGCCTCAGTTATAATCCCGAACAGTGATAATATTCACGTGCTGGTTGTTTGCACTTTGAGTAATTTTTAAAAGAATGAGAGCCAGTAACTAAGAACACTTTGCCGTAAACAGGTTTCACACACAATATGAGCAATGTCCCCATTTAACAACACGTTTCAGATGTCAAAACTAATTATTGGTGGATCAGTTCCAAGTAAACACACTTGAAGCCAACATACAGCATCCACCGTCTCCACCATATGTTCCCCACAGTTTATACCTCCTTCCAAGTTCTGTTATTCAAATAAAAAATGTTTGCAGCTTATTTGTTTCAGCTTAAGCTGTGAGCGAGGATGACTATTTTTGTTATCCCAAAGGACGAACAAAGGAGCAGGATTGTAAAGAGAGGCTCCTGTGATGAGATGTTTGGAGAGTTACAACACTGCTGATGCTCCGTGTTTACAGTAAGAACAACATGGACATTTATATTCACAGACTTTAAGTTTTACAGGGGAGAAAAATAGTTTATAGACCCACAACATGCATAATCAACTTTTAACCCTTTAAATATCAGCGTTTCAGCTGCACTGATGCTCCTTTATGACTTATTATTTACCTGTAAGGTATATTATCAGCTGATTTTCAATACATGGATCTGTGACGCTCCAATAGCCACAAATTGTGAAGTTACATATAAAAGTGTAACTGGTGAACTTCTGAATTGCATTGTGATCATTTTGATGGATGCCTTAGCACTAAGATATCGTTGTTGTTGTTTAGTCGTATTTGATTCAAGGGCTGGACGATAAAAACGAAATTCCCAAAGGAATTTAAAGGATTTTGTCACTTGCTGACACAACAATGACAGAAAACATGTTTTGCCTTGATTTTACGAAAATATTCCCCAAGCTAAAATAAATTACCTTTTATGACAAACTCAAAATCAAATCATCCATCCATTCATTCTTTATCTATGCAGCTTATTCCTTTCAGGGTCACCCTGAACTGGTCGCCAGCCAATCGCACAGCCACATACAGAGACAGACAATCATTCACTCTCACACTCGCAGAGCATAGATGCTAACAGCATTAGTAGCAGTTTTATCAGATCTTGACAACATTTCTGGATTCAATAGAAATACAAAGTTATTCTTTTCGAGAGGCTCATGTTAAGTACTTTACTCTGCAGCAGTAGTGCCCACCTACTACATTATCTAATTGGCCTGTAATGAATGTGATTGACAGAACGATCATCCAATCACCTGCTAGTGGGCTTTCGGAAGGTTCTGCGCATTCCCAAACACTTTCTAAGGGGTCTTTCCCAGATGGACGAGTGAAATAAAGGTCATTCGTCATTAAAACACTTCAAAAGTCCCAAGTTATCCTTTTAACCCCATGGAGATATAAGTCTTTACGATCTTAATTGTATTTTAATTTATGAAGAAGTGACATTTTTAGGGATGGGAGGCTCAAAATGTTTTGTCCTCCAAGCAGAGGCATGGTAGAAAAAAAAGTGTAAGAAAAGGCTACAATATGAAGCATCAAGTTTGGGAATTTTAAGTTTAAGGTTTGAAATTTTTGGTATTTTATGAGGCAGTCTGTGGTTTTAATGCGAAAGAAAAGAAAATCTACAAGACTGAGGGTCTTCTGTAGATGGCAGTGTTGCCTGCGTTGAATAAGCACGGAGGGAAAAGAGGTTCACAAAAGCGAGGAGAGGAAAGCAGACCTCAGAGCCAAAACCAAATCACATCAGTAACCGCTGCGCCCCGGGGTGAGGGCAGGCTCAGTCAGCCGTGCCATTCAACTGGGATAATTAGTTTTGGAAAGGAATATCAACTGATATAATTGAGCATTCTCCGCTAATGAAGATCCTCTGTGTTGTCACTGGTGAGGCGCTAATTGACGGGAAAGGGATGGATTGGGTGGGTGCAGGAAGGGGGGTGTGGAGCTGTGCAGGATATGATGGAGGAAGTGCTGCCAGAGCTGGCAACCGCGTGTTTTTCAGGTTCATTGATCTGTGTAACACTGCAGGTTTTATTTAGTAGTCAGTGACTCAGTGTCTGCTTTCATTCGCTCGAATCTTTGTTAGTGTGTTTATGATGGGCTCACTCGCCGTCTGTTGGTGCTCCGTTTAAAGTTTCTCCGGGAGATGAAAGAAAAGTCGCCGCAGTTCAGACAGATAAGAGTGGTCGAGGAGGGGGCGGGGCTTAGAGGAATCTCAGGAGCCTGCAGGACGGGGGCGGAGGGGGTTTAGGGGTTGCACAGGTCGCGTTGGGAGTTTCGATTGAGGGAAGCAGAGGGTCGAGGATTTGTGTGGGGAGGGGTCACGGTGGAATCAGTTGAGGGAATAATAGGAAAGCAAATTGGTTTTGACAAGTTTGGGGGGCTGGAAGTAATGAAGTCCTTTTAAAGGGGGAGATGAGGGAATATCCAGCAAAACTATGAGATAATCAGGGGAGCCATTCAGGAGCCGGGTGAGGGGGAGGACCTGAGCCAAAACACGGGGCCTGCTGGTGACCCCGAAGAGCCTGAGGATCAGGGTCAGAGCTCCAGAGCGGCCTGCAGGGGGCGACACGGCGACAGAAGATTTGGAGAAGGGAAAGTTGTGTTTGTGTCTATGCAGCAGGGATGAGCCTGTTAGTTTATAAAGAGGGCCAAATCAGTGTCACACTCACTGCCAGAGGGCCACAGCATCACAAACTGGACAATACTCTCGAGCAATTATAATCATATTTTTTGGAGAAGGGCAAATATTCAAAGTTTTGTGAAAGTACCCTTTGCTTGTACTGAGTTGGACCCTCTTTCATAGGGTCACCATTCATCCCTATTTAGCTGGACCATCTTGTTTTCAGGCCTTGTGTGACGTGTCCCTATTAATACTCATAAAATGCTAATATGTCCTGATTTGGGACAGTCCCGTCCCCATTTTAACCAACTGAAATAAGATACCAAAACATTTCACCATGCTTGAAACACTGATTTGTCTGCATACAGAGATATAAAAATCTTAATGCCAAGATTGTTATAGAGTTATGTATCAAAGGGCAGTTTTATGTAGAAAAACACACACAAAAAACTTATTCTTAAATTAAAAGCTATAATACTGTGTAAAGGTACAGAAAGGGTTACACTGGACAAGGGGCGAGGTACACCCTGATACGGTCACCAGCTAATCACAGGGCCACACAGAGAGACAGACATCCATTCTCCCTCACACTCATTCCTAAGGTCAATTTAGAGTCACCAGTAAACCTAATGAGCATGTTT
Source organism: Cetoscarus ocellatus (assembly GCA_037902135.1). NCBI lineage: Eukaryota > Metazoa > Chordata > Actinopteri > Labriformes > Labridae > Cetoscarus > Cetoscarus ocellatus. Next base: position 1,465,226 of record JBAMNC010000008.1, read on the forward strand.
GTAGTCTGTTGAAGGAAGTCGGAGTGCCTGGAAAGAACCCACACATGCATGGAGAGAACATGCAAACTCCCCACAGAAAGGCCCTGACCAACACTGGTGTTCGAACCAGCAACCTTCTTGCTGTGAGGCACATGCAACACCTGCTGCATCACCGTGCCGCCCAATTACATATCATGTAATAAAAAAAAATTAACATGGAGTGAGAGTGCAGAGGACTGCCTGGGTCAAGCATTTTTCTTTAATAACGATACTTTCATTGTTCTTGTCAATTTAATAATAAAAAAAAATACCAAAATATTGACAATAATAAAAGTATTTTTAATAATGAAATATGAATAATGGTTTGCAACACCATTTTTTTTGTTCTAATATTGTTGTAACATCATTTTTCAGATGCAGTGTTTGTTGGTTTTGATGGTTTAGTTGATTATCTGCTGCCTTGTATGGTGTTTAAAGGAGCACTGCAGAAAAATCTTATTGCATCCTGAGGTCATGCATGTGGGTTTGCAGTAAAATTAAAGTGTCCCAGTTTGAGGTCTGAAATCTGGTCACCCTACTCTTTCGCCTTCAGAACTACCTTAAATCTTTGTGGTGGAGATTCAACAAGGTGCTGAAACATTCCTCAGAGATTTTAGTTCCCATTGCTGCTCAAATGCTGCATATAAAATAAGAGACAAGGATGGATCCCAGACTTCAAACTCAAGCCACGTCCTGGTGCTGCAAAAACTTTATAGAGAAAAATAAATGCAGGCTGTCGAACAGAACTATAGAAACTATGTATTCTTATTGAAAGTTGAGGAATAGTCCAGGATTTCAACTCAAATATACTGTATATACACCTGTTTCACTAGTCATTAATGCAGATAGCTAATCAGCTAATAACATGGCAGCAAATGTTTGCATGTAGATGTGATCAAGATAAGCTGTTGAAGTTCAGACCAGGTATCAGACTTGAGAAAAAGGTCTACTGGGATCTTCATACGCTTTTTAATGATTTACAGAGAAAAGAGAAAATGTCCAAAAAGCGGCAGCTCTAGTCAGAGGAGAATGACCAAGTGGTTTGAGGTGATAGAGAGGCACATGCCGAAGCTTGAAGTAGGTGGGCTACATCAGCAGAAGATCCTACCAGGTGCCACTCCTCTCTGCAGTAACAGGAAACTGAAGCTACAATTTGCACGGAGTCACGAAAACTGGACAGTGGCCCACTTTGGACCCCTTTGTACCATTTTAACATTGTTTGAATGCCACAGCCTACCTGAGTGTTGTAGCTGACCATGTCCATCCCTTTATGACCACAGTTGAACTAATAGCTAACGTACCATGCCACAAAGCTCAAATCATCTCAAACTGGTTTCTTGAACATGACCATGAGTTCACTGTACTCCAGTGGCCTCAGAAGTCACCAGATCTTAATCCAAAAGAGCACCTTTGGGATGTGGTGGAATGGGTAGATTGGCTTCATGGATGAGCAGCTGACAAATCTGCAGCGATAGTGTGATGGTATCATGTCAATATGGACCAAAATCTAAGAGGAATTTTTCCATGTTGTTGTTGGATCTGTGCCACAAAGAATTAAGACACTTCTGAAGGCGAAAGAGGGTCCAAACGGTACTAGCAAGGTGTACCGAATGAGAGGGTTGGAGAATGTGGTTGGGTTTTGGGACCAATGAGGCGCATACTAAGAAGAACTCACAATTTCAATACTTGGTCTGTTTAAGTGCCTGTTTACATGACAATGTTATCACCAGAAATAGAAAGGTTTTTACTTTGTGTTTTCAAAAGTGCTCCGCATTCACATGGAGACGGTTTGATAACGATGCGCGTTTACACGGATCTGCAAGAACGACTGAAGATGTGGTATGCCAGGCCAGTAGAGTCCTTGGCAAATATAACAAATGCATCTGTACTGGTCAGAGTATTGGCGCAAATTCACATTTTGGTGGGGGAGTGATAACAAACCTAGCACAGTCTGCAGCACACATGTTGCTTGGTTCGTTTGCCTTAGGTGTTGTTGTTGTTTCTTGGTGCACGCTACCTTTATATGAAAGAGTACTGCGCATGCACGTCCCCGTTTTCCCTGACAACGACAATTCCTGTTTACACAGAGATGACAACTAAAACATTTTTAAAACTTTTCACTCTGGACCCTGGTTTGAAAAGTTTGCAGATTCAGCCACTCAGCAAACACAACCAAAACTCCATTTTCAGACGATTTTGTTGTTGTGTAAACAGGCATTAAGTTGGATGTGCTGTAGCAGCTGAGGGCCATGTGGTAGGGATGAAGTTGGGGGATCTCGACTAAGCGTTCATCCTTTCAGTAGCCCTCCACTTTCTTAAATGTTCAGTAATCTGACAATATAAATGACGACCTTCAATCAATACAACAATCCTAAAACATCTCAGGAGCTTTCAGACCAAATAAATCAAATAAAGGAAGATTTTCAAAATGATTAGTGAACTTTATAAAGATGTTAAGGGTATCCTTGGAAACTCAGAAACCAGATAATCAAAGACAGAGAAATACAGACAGAGAGCCAGACAGACAATTCAAATCCACTATCCTCCATCAAACAGCCGTGGATTCAGACTTCTATCCCAACAGCAGGCCATCTGCCAGATCAGCTCCACCGGCAGCCAGCAAGACAGAGCGTTCACAGCAGCCAGCGCGGAGACAGACGGACGCAGAGCAAGCAGCCGAGGTGTTTGAACACAAACAGAGGATTAACAGAGTTCTGGGCACAGAGGTGACGGTAAATAAAACACCAAACAGGCCCACGCCACAGGACAGCAGGCCCAAACACTAAAATGATTTCACACTCATTTCAAATTAATGTAGGTGGATAATGGAGTCATGGTTAAGCTTTGTGTGCTCCAGTTTTTCTCTGAAGCTGGACTGATGAGGAGGGCAGGAATGAGGACCACGTACAGATGCAGATGGAGCCTTTTGTCTGCTCTACACACTGTAAGAAGTACTTTATGTCAGAATCTAAGTGATGTCAGCATTTTGGCTACTGAGATGATCGTCTGCAGCCACCATGGTAAAACATAGCTTGTCCACAGGGGTATGCGCATGCACCCCGCGGCTTAGTTTTGTGTGCATTTCTTTGGAAAATCACAAAGTGCTAATCTTAAAATAGATAACGTAACATAACTCGGTAAAAGTCACAACACAACAAGCACACAGGACCATTTTTACAGTTGCTGAAGAGTTTATCTGATGACTGTAGGCAGAGGCAGGCTAACATTACCCACTGACTCCCAGTGTTTAAGCTAAGCTAATTGGCGGTGGGCGAGCCCGTCTCTTCCTTGTTACTGCACGTGCAGTCAAAAGAATGGTGTCTATCTGCTTGTCATGGACTCAGGAGTGAGGCAAGACAGGAAAACAAAAAAAATGTTGGGGTTTTCCTTTAAGGGGAATCTTTCAAACAAGAGGCTACAGTAAAATGTTAAACATTGGAAATTTTGTAGCTGCTTCTAAGATGAACCGGCATGTTGTAGTTCCATAGTAGCTTAATGATAGTTTTTTACTCTCTGATTACAAGTAAGCTTAAAAAATCATGACAATTTGGTCAACAAAGAGCTGAACATGCAAGTTTCATAATTTTTGTTCGCTGCAGAGCTTTTTATCAGCAGTGATCCAAAACACAGAGAAGCTTTCAGTAGGCTTGTAGTCGAGGGAACTGGAGCAATGCTAACGTCTGCAATAGCCTAAAAAAGTTTTCTCCCTAAAAATGAACAGGTTGTTTTGCATTTCCAAAAGCAGCCCAAATATGCTGTCTTAGAGAGTGAAATGGATAGGGCTGGAAACTGTAGAGAATCAGTGGAAAGAAGTGCGTAAGAAGCCACAAGTCCAACCCAAGCCAAGGACGTCCACTTTAAAGACATTAGCCTCAGTACATGGGGAACAAAGACAGTCACCAGCCCACTTGCACCCCTTGACAATTTATTAAACAGCCTTTTCAAAGTACAGGGCATGTGAGAATGTGGAAAGTTGTAGCAGTTGTATAACATATTTCTTTTTCTGAATGTAAAAGGAGCATTAACAGGCATATTTTACTCCTCCAGTGAAAAGCAGAGGGTGATCTTTTGTTCGTCTGAAATTGAAAATTCCTCCTGGTGTCAACACGAGGAATAAGCAGTTCTCAGATAAAGTCAAATCTTCTCAATTCGCCCGCTGACACCTGCATGGTTTGATCTTACATTTTCAGATAACATCTCATATACAGTAAGAGAAAAAAATCCTCATGTAAGAGCGCTGCCTCAACCCTTCAGCCTACCAAGGTCTGATACAGAATGCAATTTAGTCTTGTTGTCAAGGCTGACAAATACTGAATGAGAGGTGCACGTACACTCCTGTATCTGTGCATACACACACCTCTTTAACATTATACTTCATATTCTGCCAGATATCAGCCAGAGATATTTCTTTTTTTGGCCTGCACAGAATATTGTGAGAGCTGCAGCACCTGGACACCTGGTTTGATGTGTTGGTAATCAGATATGGGATCAGGTCTTGCAGAGAGGTTAGACTGCATGTTTTTGTCTGTTGCGATCTCCGGGCAATCATGTTGATATGAAATTCAATCGAATAATCGATCTTTATTTGATGTTGATTAATATAGCGGCATATAGTTGACCTGCCATTAATTTCTATTTTACCTCCACCAGGGAGGTTCTGTTTTTGCCAGCGTATGTTTGTTTGTTTGTTTGTTTGTTAGCAAGATTGCGTATAAACTACTGGACAGATTTTGCTGAAATTTTCAGGAGATGTTGGTAATGTCCCAACTTAAAAAATGATTACATTTTGGTGGTGATACATATATTTGTCTGGATGCAAAAAAATCACAAAATTTTAAAAAATTCCATCAGTTAACATTGGGCGGAATTTCAAAGAATCTTATCTCTGCCATTTTTAAATGGATTCACTCCCAATTTTACAGGATAATATGGGATCCATGTCTCTATCATCAGGGTAAATTTCAGCTGGATCCGATCCAGATTCACGTCACAAAAACACATTGAACTTTATAATGGGAAATCCCATTGACAACGTTCAATAATTCATATAAAATTAAAATATGAAGTGATATTCCCAAAACTTGTTGTGTTCATACAGGATAACAACCTCCATGTATGTGCCAAGTTTGGTCCGGATCCTGGCATTATTCTAGATGTGGTGATCCAGAATTGTATTTTTTACAGGAGTTGTGGAAAAGCCTCGCTCTCTGAGTGCTAATCTATTTTTTTTTTTTTTTTTTTGTAATTCTATTTTCATTTGAGTTGAAAGGCACAATCATAAAATACACATAAATTTTTATGTTTTTGTACATTCAGACCTTCTCAGTTTTTTTTGGTTTACGAGGAAGGGACAAACATGTTCTGTGTTACCTGTGAGTCTCTCAGTCCTCCATATTCATTTTCAAGAGAGAACATCACATTTTGTTTTTGCCACAACATTTTGTGTGCAAACAAAGACACACATGCTCCTCCTATGTTGCCCCTCCTCAATAAGTTTTGCCACTTTCCAACAAGTTAATTGTTTCCTTTAAAAGTATTAACAATGAAATAAGAATAAATTAGATAAACATATTCCCTTTGTGTCCTCAAGGAGTATGTCATCTTCTCCATTCTGAAATTTTCCAGTATTATTTTATACCATTCTTCTCATGCAGTTGGCTCTGGTTTTTAGCCTCTTTCTATTAATGGATTTCTTACTTGCTTGTCAAAGAGCTCATTGAATTTGTTTTATCTAGTCTAAAAGTATGAATTTAGGTTAAATGATGTTGATGCAAAATTATGCTGTGATTCGGCCTACAAGCATGACAGACTCAGCTCATTTATAACTGACTTCACATTAAGAGCGTCACAATGATGTTTGAGGAAGGAGGGGTGACACTGAAGGAAGTAAATACACATCCTGTATTTATATAGTGTACTCCAGATTGTCTCACTTAATGTTCTGATGAATCATAAGTTAGCTTGATGCTAGATATTACTCATAAAGGTGCCTTTTCTCTCCTGCTTTTATCTTTTTCCATCTGTGGTAGTAATCCCTCTGCAACACATCGTAAAAGCAATGAAGGATTTTAGAGCTCAACACTTTTCCTCTGTCTCAGTTTCTACTCAATGCAATCACTTTGTTTACATCCACGATCATCACACATGCAGAGAACTGTGTATATTTAAAAAAGTTTCAGGCAGATGGAAAATTGCTTTTAAGTTTGAAAACTCTCAAGATTATACGTTTTAATTGCTCATTTTTATCAGTCTACAAAATGTAAAGTGAAATCAAATCAACATTTGGCGTACCACCATTTTCCTTCAAACCAGCACCAATTCCTAAAAGAACACAGACAAAAGTCAGAGATTTTGTTGGATTATAGTCAGGTGTATGACTAACTACTGATACCAAACAGGATCAGGACAGGATAATGATCGTTTTTTTTATAAGTAAGTTAAAAGACAGTCATTTACTAAAACAGAAACAGCAGTGTTTCGGGCTTAAAACCGGGTGAAGGATAGTCAAACTCTGCTAACAAGGTGCAGTTAATGAAGACAGTGTCCAGTTTCACCTCATGGGTCAAACATCATGGAAAGACTGAGCACAACAAGAAGACAAAAGGGTCATATTAAAATCGAAGACCTCGCAGGCTGGAGCATCAAGAGGTGCTGTCGTAGTTTTTTTAGAGAAGCACAAATAAATTGAGAAGTCATCCAATGAATCTTCAGCGTTAGTGTCATTTGTATGAATTTGTCTTCATATTTCAAAAACAAATGTTGAAAAGGGTGATGTGATGGCATTGGTGATCACTGAATTTTTGCCAAGATCAGATTCACCAATTAAAGTAACGTGCAGAATCTAAGCTCCGAAAACTGTATGTACCTTTTTGCATCAATGGTGCCTTTACCCATGCCATGGGCACTAAAACACCCCCCTACCATCACATGTAATAGCTTTTGAACTTTGCCCTAACAACAACCTGGATGGTCCTTTTCCTCTTTAGCTACGACATCCATGATGTCCAAAAACAGTCTGAAATGTAGACTCAGACCACAGCAGACTTTTCCACTTTGCCTAAGTCCATCTCAGATGAGCTCGGGTCCTGAGAAGCCGGCAGAGTTTCTGGGTGTTGTTGAGTGTAGAGTTTTTGTAGCACTAGTAGATGTAGCTGTAAACTGTGTTAACTTACAATGGTTTTCTGAAGGCTTCCTGAGCCCATGTGGTAATATCTGTTACAGAGGGATGTTGGTTTTTAATGCAGTGCTGCCTGAGAGATCAGAGGTCACGGGCATTTAATGTTCTTTTCTGGCCTTGCCGCTTACGAGCAGAGATTTCTCCAGATTCTCTGAATCTTCTGATGATATTAAGGACCTTAGAAGATGACATTCCTTGCAATTGCACATTGAGAAATGTTCTTAAACTGTTGGACTATTTGCTCACAAAATTGTTCACAAAGTGGTGAAACTCGCCCCATCTTTGCTTTGGAGCATCCTAGCTTACTTTTATACCCAATGATGACACTCACCTGTTCCAAGTCTTTTGTTGTGCTGCAGGCATCAAATTCAAAATGAGTGAACAAAGTTTATGAGACTGAACATTAAATTTCTTGTCTTTGTAGTGTAGTCAATTAAATAAAGGTCGAAGAGAATTTTGCAAATCATTGTATTTGTTTTTATTTACGCTTTACACAATGTCCCAACTTCATTTGAATTGGGCTTTGTATAAGAACAAATCTTTCAGTTTTTGTTTTGAGGTCTCTCACAGTTTCAAAACTGGTCAGGACTTTAAAAACCTTAAAGTGTGTGTCAGGCTCAGGAGGACCTGATTTCTTGGTTGCACATTAAAATAGAATATTGGGGCATTTCTTGATGGAAGTTGACATCTGCTTATTATTCCAAGCATGTGCCCGTGTCAAGGTCTCACACTGACACTGACAGTTCACAAAATATAATTTGGTTGCTGCCAAGTTGATTGCTGTTCTTTTACAGCCGCTATCTGTGAAATTCTGAGAGAATAAATTCCTCACAGGCTGCTTCCATACCTTAACGGTAAGAAAATGATAAAGTTCAGAGTCTTGCAGTGTTGCATTAGAAGTCAGGACGTGTTTGTTCCAAACTTTCGGTTCACCGGCCTCCTTCTCCATGTTTTCCATGTGACTCCATATCCTTTCACATTAGTGCAGTCCGCCGCAAAGTAGCTGCAAGAATCAGCACGCGGTCAACTGTGGCGGGGGAAAAAAAAGGGGGAAGAAAGAGAAAATATTTAAGGCCTTGCTCCCTCTGTCAGCTTTCACCTCCTTTCCCTTCGTGCTCTTGTTTTCACAGCCCTTAATCCTGGCGGCTCCGACGCGGAGCGGTCACAGGTTTTGACAGCAGACTGTAATGACCTAAGCTGTTCTCTGTGGGGGGCGAGGAGGGGAGCAGGGCTAGGTGCTTTAGGAGGGGGAGAGAGGAGAAACAGGAATGTTTAATGAGAGTTTACTGGGTAGTTATTTTCAAGGTGACGTGCAGTTTCACCTCTGGGCCACCAGGGGCCGAGCAGACACTTCTTCATATCTGGTTTGGGAATTAAGTTCTTCAGCGAGTTCGCCAGATACAAACAGGTGACAGTGCTCAGTGGTGAAGTTGTTTTTTTCAACAGGAAGGGATGGAGGGTTGGGGGTTTGATTCCAGTTCTTGTAGTCATTTATTGACAGATGTTAATGAACTCTTAGCTTCAGATAAGAGCTGATTGATTGCCAGCGGACACGTGTAATATGCTGCATCCCAGTTGTACTGGAAAGTCGGGATTTCTGAGTTCTGAGTGGGAAATTTCAACTGGAACGCCCCCTGAGGTCGGAATATCCCACTGGGAAATCGGCAGATCCTCATCACCCCCAAGTTGACAATCAAAGATGGCTGCCCCAGTTGTAACAGTTATTAAGCGCCTGTAATATTCAGTTTATTGGCACTTTTGACTACTGTTTGTTGCACTAAATCAGCCATATATATAGTATTGTTCGACGTATATAGATGGAAATGCTGCTATAGTGTTATTTACATTCTTCTTGTGTATGTGCGAACTACTAGTTCTTTCCGACTTTATGACTGGAACGCTCATAACTCGGATGACAGGATTCCCACTCTCCTCTTCCCAGTCTCACTGTAAATGGACGGAGCAATAGTGACAGCCATTGAGTTAAAGACACAGTTTTAAAGAGAAACTGTCCTGACCTTTTGAAAACCAGAGCCAAACATATTCTGGCCATCATCTCAGTTGAAGGAAATGGATCAAATTATATTGAAAATATTGTGCAGTCTCAGACTGAAAATTTTAGATGTTCACTTTTATCAGTCTACAACATGCAAAGTGAGGAACAAACAAAACCTCTAAATCAACTTTGGCGTTCTAAGCTTAGCCTTCAAACCAGCATCAGTTCTACAAAAACACTTGCACTCAGGTGTTTCACAAACCAAATATACACAACAGATGCTCATGCCTATCATTCAGCCAAATTCTGCTACAAAGATGAGGTTGATGAAAGTTTCCAGTTTCACATCACAGGTCATACGCCAAGGCAAGGCAGAGCACAGCAAAAGGACAAAGAGGTTATAATACATCAGCAAGGTCTCTCAAAGGCAAAGATTTCAAGGCAGACTGAGGTTTCGAGGGATGATGTTGTAGCTCTTTTAAAAAACATTGGTTTGGTGTGTAGTGAAACACAAAGAAATTGAGGACTGTAAACACATTTCACAGCCAAGGAATCAAGCATACACCCCATGGTATTTTTATCTTTATTTTCCCACTGAGATCTACTTTGTACTGAACATGTTGATGTTAATGTAGATATTAGATTATTACTCCTTTTTATGATTATTATTGATTATACTTCTATAACTATCACCACAATCACACAGACATGAGGACCCTCCTGAAAACAAGATGTTGCATCTCAAGGGGCTAACCTGTAATACATTTATATTCAGCAGAGACAAATATGATGAAAACAGGTCTATGATTGGGCCATGGATTTGTTACTAGCTTTAGTTCCTACTTTAGTCCACTTGTCTCCGTTCACCTCCCTTCCTTCACCCACACACCCAACACAGCATCGTGTGGATGGCTGTTCATCATGAGACTGGGGTCCACATTCAAGATTTCCTGCTGCTAAACAGAGGTTTTTCTTACCGCCACGATGGAGGGATTCATGATTGGCTATATGGATTCATGTTGGGTGTTGTATGTATGTATGTATATGTATATATACGAGGTGTGTCAGAAAAGTTCCAGGACTAGTGTCACAAAAGATTTACTTAGAATCCAAAGTACAAGTTTTCCCCTTCGAAGTAATCCCCCTGGAGTCTAATACACTTTCCTATCCTTCTCTGCCACGCTTTCATGCACTCCTGGAAGGATTCTTCCGGGATCCTCTGCAGCTCCGTCGTCACGGCCTTTTTGATGTCATCCATGTCTTCAAAACGGGTCCCCTTGCTGACCCCCTTGAGCTTTGGGAAGAGGAAAAAATCACACGGAGCCAGGCCGGGTGAGTAGGGAGGTTGCTCCAGCACGGCGATGTTCTTCTCAGCCAGGAACTGTTGGATGCTCCGGGCATTGTGAGCAGGCGTGTTGTCATGGTGAAGCAGCCACAACTTGTCCTGCCACAACTCTTGCCTCTTCTGAACGAAGCAAACACCGCAGTATCTCTTTGTAGACATGCTGGGATTACTTTGAAGGGGAAAACTCTTAGTATGAAGTTTGGGTTTGAAATAAATCTTTTGTGACACCAGTCCTGGAACTTTTCTGACACACCTCATATGTATATGTGTGTTTTTATATGTATATATGCATATATGTTTATCTATAAAATGAAGAGTTTGTCTTCAGCCTGCTCTGTTGTTTTGTGTCTTGAGATAACACTTGTTATGAATTGGCGCTATACAAATAAAGGTGATTGATTGATTGAACGTAAATAAAAGCTTGTCCTATTACTGGATGTTTTCAATTTATCTTTTGTCAAGCCCCCTCCTCCTTACTTACTGCCAGGTCATCATTTGGCTTCCTCCACATAAAACAATTGACAGTTATTGTCCATTTGATGCTGGGTACGCAAAAGTGACAAATGCTGGAAAGCTATGCATAGAAGTCCCTCTTTCCTTCCCAAGTCCCCAAATTGTGAAAGAGGATGTTCTGCTCGAAACGACACAGTCAACCAAAGCAGCAACAGGTCGCACAAAGGAACCTGTCTTCACTTCTGTTTGTGGACTTAAATGGACCCCCAGAGGACATATACATGCTCCAGTACCATCTGTGGGGTTATGGCTTAAAGCAGGACATTGTATCCCCTCCTTTTGAGTGCCTGGCCAGAAACGGGGAAAAAATAAAGCAGAGGCCTCTGTGGTCTATTTTGTTTCAAGGTTCTTTTATATCTTAATTCTGTGTATGTTCTTAACAAATGCTGATAGGTCTACCCCTGCTGTGCTTGAGGTGTAGTTTGATTGCGTTGTGAATAACTCCAATCTTGATGTGCTGTATGCAAAAAGCATGTATTTGAAGAAGTCCTAATCAAGCTATGCCCATGGGTGTTTGTAAGATCTGAAGTTTCCCTCCTTTTTATTACAAATAATTCTGCCCACAAGCATGAGGATTTTAAAAACATCCTCATCCACACAAAATAAACCATTTATTTCCTTGTAATGGTTTGTGTGATATACAACTCCTTTTTTTTGTTGCAATTTTATGCACAAGATGTTTAACTTGTGGCTATTTTAACTCGTGTTAGCAGGTGTATTGAATAAATATTTATTCATTTATATTACAAGACGGATCAGATATTCTTGATCAAACTGTCATTTATAAGCAATCGTGTTCTCTTGTCTGGCTCGGCAAGTGGCCACGGGTCACCAGTCAAGACGGTCACTTGTGGGACATTAACACCCGGCTTGGTCGTAAACATTGGACGCAGTGGTATCATTGTAGTGTTTTTAAAGCAGCATCATAGTGAAAGAATGACAGAAAGTATGTGTGATAATGTAAATAGTCCAGTTATCAACACTTAAAACTGTTAACCAAAATCTATGATAGGGATGGGAATCACAGGGTACCTCACAATGCGATACGTGATACATGGTCAATAATAACGATATAATCAGGATGCAGTGATTTTGCGAAAATCGATATGTCACAATATGTCATAATATGTCATAATATATGTCAAACTGAAGAAAAAAATATGGCTATAAAAAGGGTAAGTTTGACATTTCTCTGTACAGAATTTCACACAAGCTGAGATGAAACACTGGAGAAAAGTGCATTAAGTCATAAAGTGCTTGAACCACACTGACGGTAACTGGTAAAAATATCCACAAGCCAAAAATCTAAACTGTTATTTAGTGACTAGAAAGCACTCAGAGCGCAAACCTCCACCAAGGTAACTCACATATTGCTGTTACAGCTATAAGCAATAGTTCCATGATAAAGTTACCATCATAATAGGATTCATGACCCTGAAAACCCACACCTAGCACTCAGACTCATGCTGATATCATTATTACTTTGACAGTTATTGAGCAAAAAAGATTGTTCACTAAAGGCGGTTATCTGGATCACCACCAAAATCTAAGCATTTTTAAGTTGGGCCATTACCAACATCTCTGAGTATTTCAGAAAGATCCGTCCAGCAGTTTTTGCATAATCTTGCTAACAAACAAACATTCAAACATACACAAAACATAACCTCCTTGGTGGAGGTAATTATAATTGATTTCTCGTACTTCTTCATACAGTTATGGTTGCATACAGTCTCTCCACCTCCGGATGCACCATTTTAGGACAACTTTGCCAAAGCAGGGACAAAAAATCAGGCTGTGGATAAACTTGACACTTCAAATTAGTTTTTCAAAATCTTCTTTCAATATCCAAAGATATCGTGATCTTTTTTGTCCCTGATAATTGTGTGGTGAAAATCCAATATTGTGACAGCCCTATTATCTAATTTGCAATTCACACTATCCTGTTTCTGAGATCGACTGGATCACACCATGACTTGCAAGACAATGTTGGAAAAGCCTTTGTGGAGGTTTTTGCTCTCAGAGCACCTCTAGTTATACAATAAACCCCCGTCCCTATTGGTAATTTGGATTAACTTGATAATGTGTGTGTATATGTATTTGTGCTTTTATTGTATTTGTGTTTCCTCAGAAATGTGTTTTTATTTGTCTTTGTGGTGTTTGTGTTTTTTTTCATGTTGTTTTATCTTTTTTTAACTGTTTTTATTTGGTATTGAGTTTGTTGTTAGTTAGTGTCTTTTCATTTGCTCTTTTGTATTTTAATTGTTCCTATTTTTTTTTTATATTTTCTTGCTTCTTTATCTCTTTCTTAAATTCATTAAAACAGAGATAGTATATCAGCAGCAGAATGAAAATCCTCTCCCAGGTCATGGCTGAGAACATGTATCCTTCCCCTCAAATGAAGGTGGATGTCACAGGTAACCCTGACAGCTTAATTGGTACATGGAGCCTTCGGTTGCCATGCGACTGATCGCTAACCTGAGAGAATGGCAGAAAAGACACTACAATAACTACTTATGGAGAAGGACTGAACTCAAAGCCCTGCAGGACTGTATAGTTTTAATGGGGGTTATTACGCAGAATAAAAGCTGCTGCTGTGACTCTCGCCATGGTCTGAAAAAACAGCCGCACTTCAATCAGTGATGTCACAGCAGGTGTTTCACATCAGCTGTAATTACAAACACCTGCTGTGAGGTGAGACCAGACGGAGAGCATGAACAAAGTTTGAAGCTGCATATGAATCAGTGCGGCCACAGTTTTATACCAGGGGGGGATTTGGTGTTAGTTTAACCTTTGAAGTTTAACCTTTACATTATTCACTGAGAGATGAGTCTCTCACTGGGTGCAGATATTTTTACCTCCTTTATTGGACTTATGATGAGCTACCATGTCTTTAAACCAGATATTCAACAGAGGGCCGAAAAACACGAGGAGCAAACTACTGAGTACAAGCTTCAAGATGCACACCAAACCAAATCATGATCAACTAACAAAACTTCTACTTATTTGAACTAAATGTAGCTTAAATCTGACTAAAGCAGGGTACACACATAAAGATTATCGGGCTGTTTTTGTCCTGACTTTCCTCCTTCATGACCAAGGATGGCAAACACCAGATTATCTTCTGTTTTATAAGACTATCATGTAAGATTATCCTGTTGTCTGAGGTGTGTTAAGGGGGAATTTGTCCTGATAATCGGCTCCGAAACGGGTCAGGGCTGACAATCGTAAATATCAAACGTGTTCAATATTTACAACCAAAAGTATTTGTGTGTATGGGGAAAGCCGACGACTCCAGAGTCATGACTCCGGAATTGTGATGTGAATGTAGCCAATCAAGAAGCGAGCTGACTGAGGAACAAGGAAGTGGCATTAATAAAAACAAGAACGGCCGACTTGAAACATAAAGTTCAGTGGACCTCAGAAATGGAGGAGCAGCTCACGAGTTCACGCTGTCTCCAGGATTTTTTCCACAGTCTTTCCCTTTTTTTTTTAGTTCTGTATTTTTCCGTCAAAAATAGTCCCAAGACCACCATCATTCCCTCGTCTTGTATGTCCTCTTCCATGTTGCGTGTTGTGCTTTCCGGTTGTTGCTATGTTTCTTCTTCTTCATTTTTGTTAGATCATGTTTGATCAGATTTCTGTCTTGGAGGACTAGATTCTAGATCGGTGGTGCGACAGAATAGTTATGTGTGTGGTGAGCTGTGTTGAGATGATGGGAGCACACCTCACACAAAACGATTAAAACTGTTCAGTGCCTGATTTTTTTATCTTCATGTGTGGGGTCTCTAACAGATAAAAAAATCTCTTCAGATTTAGAAAATCCTGATGTGTGGACCCCGCTTAATTTAGTCAAGTTCTTCTCGCTGCAGACCAATATTCCCCCAACTTCAGGGGGCAGGATGTTTAAAATAATCATGCTTATAGCATGGTTTAACCGAAATTAGCACAAAAGATTACTCGCTGTCAACATCGAGAACCCTAAGGAGGAGGTGCTGTGGTTACTCATGCTACTGAGACAAAAAGGGAAAAGAGATGGTCCATGTGACTGCTAAATCAAGGACAAAAACAGAGGGTGGCACTGTGGCACAGCATGTAGTGCAAGTGCCTCACAGCAAGAAGGTCGCCGGTTCGATTCACACTTTCTGTGTGGCGTTTGCATGTACTTCCTGTGCATGCGTGGGTCCTCTCCGGGCACTCAGGCTTCCTCCCACAGACCAAAAACATGCTCATTTGGTCGATTGGTGACTCCAAATTGCACGTAGGCAAGAGTGTGAGAGTAAATGGTTGTCTGTCTCTCTATGTGGCCCTGTGATTGGCCAGTTCATGGTGTACCCCGCCTCTTGCCCAATGTCAGCTGGGATAGGCTCCAGCTCCCTGCAGCCCTGTAGGGATAAGCGGTATAGAAAATGGATGGATGGATAATAACAGAGAAATTTTTCAGCTACTGTCGCAGTAGCTCCTCAAAGTTTTCCATCGTGTTGTTGGCATGTCCATATTTACATGACAGCATCATGCAGTTACTCTGGAGTTGTCAGCTGCACATCTATGATGAGAATCTCCTGGTTCACCATATCCTAAAGGTGCTCCATTGGATTGGGATCAAGTGACTGTGGAGGCCACAGGAGTACAGTGAACTCATTGTCATCTTCAAGAAACCAGTTTGAGATGATTTGAGCTTTGTGACATAGAATGTTGGAGCTATTCCCAGGATATTGTCTAATTTTAATTAATTATTTTTTTTAGCTGTTGTTATGTTGTTTAAATATAAATAGATAATTATGTTTATTATTGCCAAGTTTATTATTTATAATATTTGGGCATATATTTAGGCTTTTATTCTGATAGGTTTGGTTGTTTGGCACCAGATGACATGGATATAGAGGGGCAGGTAAGACAGGGTAGGCAGGCATCGGGGAGGGTGAATGTTTTTTTACCAGGAAGCCAAGAGCTCATGAGGATGCCAATTTGTTTGCAATCATTACCAAACAAAAGGAAACTGTATCTTGTGGCTTAGACATTGACATGTTTTGATCCTGCATAAGATTCACTTCCTTGTGCCACAGAGGCCGTTTGAGTTTTGAGATTTTTAGTTATTTTGGAGTTGACAGCCAAATGGCCGGCCTATATAGCACATTAAGCATGTCAAAACTTTTTGGCTTGTAAGCCGACAGAACGTCAGTCTTGGTGAAATGTCAGCTCATACTGAGCGACAGAATCGTTTACAATGCACAACCAAAGTGCACAAATCATGTGTTCACACTAGACAATTGAAATAGGGATGGGAAGTTTACAGAAGTCCACAAAGTTTCACCGTCATATCAGTGGTCTCTCAAACACTCACACAGACAGAAACATGTGCTGGTTATGGCACACACACATGCACGGCCAACACAATAAGCAGCTCAATCATAAAAATACTCCAGTGTCATTCGAAGCTCGGCGTGCATTTTTCTGCTTGTTATTTCCTGACATGAGGGGAGGACATATGTCACACAGACGGCAGCGTGCCGTTACTATGGAAATGTCAGACGCAGAAAACAGAGGCAGAGGATCATCTCATAAATACTCTTGGTGTTTGAGTAAGTGCAGTCATAAACCAAGATATCAAACTTGGCATAGACATGGACATGGTCAGCAACAATACTTAGGTGTGCTGTAGCCTTTTAATGTGATCAGTTAGTACTAAGGGGCTCAAAGTGTGCCTAAGAAAATATTCTCTACATCAGGGATCAGAATCAGCTTTATTGGCCAGGTATGTTAGACATACAAGAATACAAGGTTAACTTCACTCTCTAAGTACAGACTAGATACACACAGAGTGTATATACATATACAAACAGAACAGAAGCACAAAATTGAAAAGCAGGAATTAAAGTGTGAATAAAAAATAAAATTAAAATTAAGGTAGGGAACAGAATATGTATAATATGTACAAGATAATCGCAAAGACACAAAGTGACACAAACAACAACAAACAAGAAACAAGTGCAAAGGTACACTACATTTGAACAAGTGCCAATTTTTTTCTTGACATATGCCATGGGGGGCAGATTTCAGAAAACAGTAATAATCATTAAAAAGCAATTATAATGAAGTAATTTGATCCAGCTAAATTTTTACAAGTTGTCAGTCCCTATCACCAGTCCTGAAGCAGCCACGTTATAAGTAGTTTTCTTTTTTTCTTTTATCTCAGACATGTATACTTTTCACGTACCTCGACATGTTTCGGTGGAAACTTCCGCCTTCCTCAGAAGTGTCACTTGGTGGTAGGTGTGACGTGTCTTATCAACTGGTGGAACGGAGGCGTGACCCTCCTGTCAATTTTTTGACAGGACGATCAGGCCTCCCGCTGTCTGTTTGCCTCTGCAGGACGCTGCTCCAGATGTGTGGGCCCAGGGACGATGAACAGGGATGAAGAGGCATACATGCTCTGACACACTTGGAGCAGCGTCCTGCAGAGGCGAACAGACAGCGGGAGGCGTGACCCTCCTGCCAAAAAAATTGACAGGAGGGTCACGCCTCCGTTCCACCAGCTGATAAGACACGTCACACCTACCACACACCTCTGAGGAAGGCGGAAGTTTCCGCTGAAACATGTCAAGGTACGTGAAAAGTATACATGTCTGAGATAAAAGAAAAAAAGAAAACTACTTCTAAGACACTGTAGACATAATGAAAACCATACAACCAGTCACGTTATAGTTGTCGTTATTTAACCACAAAAAGCTCTCCTTAAAACAACAACAAAGTTCTACCCCACACACCGTTTTTCAGTCTGGGAAACAATGAGTTCTGGGAATTTCTGAGATTAAATTTGGAAATAATGAGAAAAAAGTCAGAAAATAAAGTAAGGATTATGAGGAGAAAAGCAGGAATTCTGAGAATAAAGTCACATTTCATTTGAGAATTCTTACTTTTATCTTAAAATTCTGACAATTTCTTAAAATTCTGACTTAACACAGAATTCTGACATTAATCTGAAATATTAATGAAAAAAGTCTCTAAAAAACTTTACTTGAAGTGGGAATGGGCAAAACCTTTAAAAGCATATCCAGCAGGTGATTGGACGATCGCTCCATCAATCACATTCAGTACGGGCCAATCAGATAATGTAGGTGGGTGCTTCTTGTGTAAAATACCAAACATACTGTATATAGAACACTAGAAAGCATCAATAAAGGTAGCTCACAAATTTCTGTTACATCTATGATCATCCATGATAAAGTTACCATCATAATATGATTCATGACCCTGAAAACCCTCACCTAGCACTCAGAATCATGTTGATATCATTATTAGACAGAAAATGAGCAAAAACGATCATTTGCTTATGGAAGTTATCTGGACCACCACCAAAATCTAATCATTTTTAAGCTGGGCCATTACCAACGTCTCCTGACTTTCAGCAAAATTTGTCCCGTAGTTTTTGCCTAATCTTGCTAACAAACAAACAGACAAACAAACAAACAAACAAACATACGGCAGCAAAAGCATAACTTCCTTGGCGGAGGTAAAAATATCGCCAAAACGCATAAGAAGTGGAGTGAAATTATTCCTTCTTTTGAGAAATGCTTTCTCAAAAGAAGGAATAAAACTATCAGTGATGCTGTTAGCATCTATGCTAATCCCTGCAGTCACTTCCTGCTGTCATCTCGCTCATAGCTCCCACCTTTTCCTACTCTAAAGGACTCTTACTGGGCCAGGCCACTTTGGGCTGCTCACAATTGTTGTAGATTGGAGCTTGGCAAAATGGATCCGCCTGATGACAGACCTTGAATCAGGCAGGTCCAGCTGCTGTGCAAGGATAGAAACACCCCTTGTTCATCCAGAATTCTTGCATTCTGCAGGGTTTGCGGGTCAGATGTTAATTGATCACATGTAGGGAGACTTATCGTGGTTCTTCTGAGGCTTTCTACAGAAGCTTGTTATTGGGCTGATATGTGGAGAAATAGAGCAGTGAAAGCAGGGAGGTGCAGCCACAGTGCAGCAGACACTGGTATAAAGCCTTGCTGTTCTTGAGCCAGAGCTGTCTGTGAGCCTGCCTGGACCAAAAAGGGCTTCTGAGGATAGACCTGAACCTAAATCCCTTAACAATTGTGTTCAAGGTGAATTGGCGTTAAAATGGTCTGTTTCTTCAGTAGTTTTAATGCAGCCTAACAAACAAATTAAGGCACTTGCTGGCAAACAAAGTGAAGACATAGACAAGTATTTCCCTCGGGAGTTCGGGCAGGATCAGATATAAATGATCATTTTGCCTGATGATAGATGCTGTTCAAACATGCTGTTTGCCAACACTATTCACTAAACAAACTTCACTTGGTGTGGATGCATCAATGTTTGAACAGCTTGTGAAGCACCTCCCAAGTGGCCAAAAACCTCAAATGATGCAGACTGAAGGGACATACTTTTATATCTTAGGCCGTTTTATAAAGGGCATTTAAGGCAGTGTTACAGAACTTTTTCCTCTGACAGACCAATTTGCTGAAATCCTCCACCTTTGGGTTTGTTTTTATTCATTCTGTTTGTGTGCATGTCCCTGTAAGGTTTCAGACAAGCTGTGACCCAACACTGATGGTCAAGCAAGATGGTGGAGCTGAAATAAATTGGGGTGAAATCTGTGAGTGCTGCAGTGTTTGCTCTGGCACAGCGGTCCGATGTCAGTCTGCATAATTTTACCATCCCGCCAAACAACAAATTGTGAGAAACGAGGCAGTAAGTGGTGACGTTTGATGCATGTTTCATAGCTGTGCTTGAATTAAAAAAATGCATCACACCTCAACTCCCGAGTGCTGAACAAATATTCCAGTATTGAAATTCAGTGTTGTTCACCTTCAAAAGATTTGTTCTTCACTGCTGTTAATGTAATTGCTTTCTGCCCCCCGGTCACAGGAATAAAATGTCCAAGGTAATAAGGCTGGCTTCTTTCCGTGGAGCTCAAGTGTGGATGTGCAATAACGCAGGACAGACAGATGTATTTTTGCATTATAGAGTCCTGTAAGTAAAAATATACGGATTCTCATGAGAGCTGAATTGCTCTGTTTTGTTTTATCATTTTCAGTCTACTCTCTTTTTCTCTTTTTCAACAATGTTATGAGTTTCATCCCTGCACAGGACAAGTGGTGTGTGCAGTGTGTCAACTATGCAAGCACTTTAAGGAGCTCATGTTTCGCCTTAAATCAGATTCATAAAGTCATTTCTGATGACTGCCAGAGGATGTTCACAATTACTAATGTTCAAAAAACTTCTAGTTTTCATACACAGAAAACTCTGCTTTCACCGTCTGAGACACTCTGCTGGAGTTCCTGCCTCTTTCAAGGCCCTGGGAGCAGGACTTAAAAGTTTAGAAATTTAAAGGGAGATACCAACATTTTTTTGTTTTCGTGTCTAGCCTGACTCCTGAGTCCATGACAAGCAGATAGACACCATTCTTTCAACTGTACGTGCAGTAACAAGGAAGAGACGGGAAGAGCTTGACCACCTCTAATTAGCTTAGCTCAAACACTGGTAGTCAATGGGAACTGTTAGCCTGCCTCTGCCTACAGTCATCACATAAACTCTTCAGCAACTCTGAGCACTCCTGTGTGCTTTTTGTGACTTGTTTTTTTTTATTGTGTTACGTTACGATTAGTTTTTTCTGTAATTTACGAAAGAAATACATACGAAACTAAACTGCGGAGCACATGCGCTAACCACTTGCGCTGACCTACTCACAGTCAAAAGAATGGCGTCTATCTGCTTGTCATGGACTCAGGAGTGAGGCAAGACACGAACACAAAAAAAGTTCACCTATCCCTTTAAAAAGATATCATTGTTTAATAAGTATGTATATATTTAACTAAAAATAAATACATATTCGGATTAATGGTTATTTTTTAATTATTTATTCATAACAACCTACAAAGACATAGAAACAGATATATAACAAACATACTACTACTGCGAGTAATTAACAAAACTGAAAGACAAAGCAAGTAAAAAAAGCAATACCAAAAAGAGAATAGACAAATATGCAAAGACAAAACAACAACAAGCAAACAACCATAAAAAACATCAACAGAAGCAAGAGTGAAAGGGAAGAACAGAAAAACAAGCAAATAAACAAACAAAAAGTAAGTAAAAATAGAAACAAAGAGAAACACACAAACAAAGGGGGGAAAGAGAGAAGATAATAATAATAATAATAATAATAATAATAATAATAATAATAATAAAACAGTGACCATGTTGGTGTGAGGTATGTGCACTAGCTGCTGCCCCACCCTGCAGGCCTGTATGTATTCAACTAAAAATAAATATATATATATTTTATATATATATTTGGATTTACAGGTCTTTAATTTCAACAATTTTATGTTTGTCCTCTGCTTAGGTAACACCCTGATTGTCTGTTCTTCTCATAATGAAAAACCTTAAGCTTACAGAGATTTGCAAACCAAAGCGTCAGCAGGCGTGACGTTCAGGTTATAAAGACCTCCTCCCTCGGGCTGAGACCAGTCCAGTCCCAATATGAGCTGGAGAATGGCAGACTTAACCCTGTGCCTCCTTGTATACCAATCAAGTAGATAAATAAAGGTTTAATTAAGAAATGCTCCTCAATGGGGTTATGGGGCTAGGGAGATTGGGACTGAATGGGGGAGGGGGATATGAAAGGCACAAAGGGGGCAACACTTGAGCTTCACCTCTGGAGTAAAGCACAATAAAGGGATATTCATCAAATTTCTGTGAGCCCACAAGCTATTGAACGCCACAGACAACAGAGGCTACTCATAATGGAAAAAAAAACTCAATTACTGCTTGTTCATTACAAAAAATATATTAAAAATCGATTCAATTATTTTTGCATTTTATCACCTTTCCCAAAGAGCCGAATGCATCTTCTAGGTGAAGCATCAAGATTAATTGCTGTGGAAATTAATTTGCAGAATAAAGCTCGTCATAAGCAGAATTACATTTCTGCTTTATCAGGATGAGTCACACAATGTTTGTTGTTCGGGTTGTCCTAACGACTCTGTGGGCAGGACAGAATCCAATCTGTTACACGCTTTATATCAATTCACAAAATTTATCTCACTCAGTGAGTCGTGCAAATTAAATGAAAAATACAGAGAAGCAAATGAGCTAAAAGTGATTTTCTTATGTTTAAATGTGGGGGAAAAGGTATTAAACCAATCATGTGCATTCTGTAAATACACGCCAGCAGGCAAATTCAACTTTAGTTCAAAGTTACAACTTTTAAATAAGAATAATGAAGTCTGACAAACAGTCTTATGTTAAACTTTCATAAACGTTTAGAACAGTATGTGATCACATCTTGTGAAACTTTCCTCACATGTCAGTATTGAGTGGCAGTTTTTATTTCTGCCTACATAAAGGTTAGCATGGTAACCCTCTTAGTCAACCTCTTTCCAGTTGAACATTGGAGCCTCTCTGCCCTATAATAATGATGATTGCAGAGCCAGAGTGGAGAGGTGTAGTTCTTATTCTCTGATCTGACTTCTGACAGACCAAGGTGACCATATTTTCAACCCTTCAATTGGGAACACTCAAGCTTTACCTCAAACCCGTCATGTTCTCAAGGTACAGTTGTATTTTTTATTGGTGTGACTTTCAACAGCACAGAAAGCTTATCTGGAGAACAAAAGTCATTGAACTCTTTTCTTGAAGAACGTGATAATTAGGGCTGTCAGAATTTAAACGTGAATATCAGGGATCAACCTTTTTTTACTTCTTAATTATTGCCCATTTGTCAAAGCTTTCAGATTTAATTTCTGTCATCAGGTAAATCAACCTGACGTATTTGTTCCTGGTCGCAGAGTGACTGGAAGTCACTGTAAAAAAAAGTTGTTGATTCTACAATAAAAGTTCTAGCGGCTGTGGAGTAACAACTCTGTGGGTGACTTTTCGTGGAGTTTTGAGACTCCTTTTGCTCGTGCCTTGTGTGTATGTTTCAGAAAGGGGGCTTGTCTTGCAGATGCTATAGCTGCATTCAAAGTCCTTTCCTATCCACTTTACCTTAACCCTGATGGAAAATGTCACAGGCTCAACGAAAGGAGGTAATAAGAGGAAAGGAAAGGGGAACTGTGGTAAAAGAGGAATTCGACTGCACTAACACTTGTGGCCTGATCTACTAAGATCCTAAATAACGGGTGCTAAATTGCGTGTGCAAACTAAAAAATTGCACGTGCTATTAGTGGGCGTGTTACGGGTGATCTACTATCACTGCGTGCGCAATTCATAACAGGTGCAAAAGTGGTGTGGACCGCCCTCTTCAAAGGAAGATTTTGCGTGTGCTACCGACTGTCACCATGGAGAGTTTGGGAGAGCAGAGTGGCTGTAAATGAAAAACGAAGGCTGATTCCATGGAGTTTGAGGCAAATAAACACACTTGCGGTAACCTTTTTTTGCACTCGGAGAGCGCAGGCGTCCACCAAGTGTGTTTTTATACACGCAAACCTTTAGTAGATCAGCCCTTGGTGTCATTTTATGCAACGACTATTTCTTGTGACGTAGGTAAGCCATGATGAACTACAATCTTCCGAAAATGAGAACTACAGGAAGCGTCTGTGTCATCTGCTTTACCTCATAGCGCTGTTACCTCTGCCAAGGAGGCTATGTTTTTGCCGGCGTTTATCTGTCTGTCTGTTTGTTTGTTTGTGATCAAAATAACTTGAAAAGTTCTGATTGGATTTGGATAAAATTTTCAGGAATTGCCGGAAATGGGATATGGAAGAACTGATTAAATTTTGGGACTGATCTGGTTCACCGTCTGGATCCAGGAATTTTTTGAAGGAGTCTATAACATTGCCAGATAGGACCATTTTCGCCAAAGTGGACCGAAGCTGCTTGGCGGAGGTCTGCGCTCTCTGAGTGCTTTTCTAGTTTTGTGTTGGCTTGGCCTATTAACGATAACAATCCATGATCAGAGGATTTACCTGTGACAGGTGTTTTGTCCAACAGATTCTGAAAGCTAAGAAGTGGAGCTTTCCAGTGATTACGGTAAAGGCTGGATTGCCTGAGGGGGAGGGATGGGAAGTGAGTTGACTGAGCAGAAACAGGATTCAGAAACAAACGTGAGTCATTTATTGGTGTTTAATCAGTATTTTCTATGAAAATAATGTACAAATATTGTAATAATAGCATTAGCATTATTCTCCACTGTTTTTTTACCGCTCTTTTGCTGTATTTTTGCCTAGTTCATCTTTTTTGTCATTGATCAACTTTTTCATTATAGTCCCTGTTTTTATAAATATTTTAAAAATATAATGATATAAATAATATGAAATAATATAAAAAAATAATAAAGAATAGGTTGGGTTCTGTTTTGTCTTCTCAAAAGTTTTGTACATGTTCATTTAGGATTGTTTATAAGAGGAACCTGTTGAAAATTTCAATCTCTTTTTTTCTTTTCTTGTAATTACACACGTTTTAAACATTTACAACTTAATAATGACAAATACTTGCTAGAATGTTTCTTTTTTTCCTGATAAAAAGGTGCAAAATGATTTACTCAAAAGGGATTTTCTGTCACATTTATTGACAAAAAGACTAAAAAGACCAGAAGGCCATTTATATTCCTGGTAGTAAAAGGCTTATTATTAATGATAATGTGCTGCACTGGACCACTGACATTATTCCAATGTATCTACCTGTGTAGATGTTGAGCATGCATGCTGCATGTGTCATGATGCAACACATGCCGCTGAGGGTCTTTTTTTTGGGTTTTCAGAATATGGTCACCCTAATATTAAGTATGGATTTTTATATGTAAGGTGAGAAAAGGTGCAAGTAAGTCTCTTCTGCAACATCACATATCAGGTGTTTTCACCTATTTCCAGTTCAAACTTCCTGATTTAAACCCAGAGGTGTCCTTACAGAGCAAGTCAAAGGTGTATCCATGCTTTCAGATGGATTCACATCTAACTCACCATCCGTCTGTCTGTTTTTCTGTCCGTCCCTCTCTCCAACACACACTCACACACACCACAGTCAATCAAATGAGTATTATTGCGTGGTTGTATCCCTCTGCTGAGTGTGACAGTTTATGGGCCTGCTAGCTTTTAAGTGGCCTTTAAAGACTTGCAGCAGAGCCATTAGCAGCACTTCACCATAAAACTGCATCATTTAGGGAGCTGATTCACTGGATTGTGCCTGTGCCCTTAAAGACTGGAATTACTCGTAGGTCTAAAAGTAGGTCTGTCCTTTTCAAGTGAAGTTTTACCGTGTGCACGCTCTTCTCTCTGAATCATGTGTGCATGCTTTGCGTGCTGTGTGTCCAAGTGTGTAACAGATCCAGTGGTAGATATTTTATTTATATATTTGAACAAAAGGCCTGGTCAGCCTTAGCCTGAGGTAACCATAGATCTCCATATGCAGCATGCTCCTCTCCTAGCCCTTCGTCCCCGCGCCACCTCCACGAGCGGCCCCTAGGGTCCGCCTGACCCACCTCCCACCATCCTCGGTCCCTCCATCTTCGTCCGCAGCAGCACTTCCTGTAGCTGGCTCCTGCCCGAGGCCACGGCTGACTTTCTCTGCAGTTTGCCGTGATGTAGAGCAGAGTGCAGACAAGCCATCTCCTCCTCTCCTCTGTCCCCTCAGAGGAGGGGGGGGCGCTAAGGTTGACCGATTTAACAGCTGCTGGGTAATACACAGAAAGTCATTTGTTAAAATCTAATTGATCGCTCCATTTCCACCTCGACACTGTGTGAACATGACTGAACAACAGATGCTTCTGTCCTATAAAAGAAAGGAATGAAAGGACACAGGAGCAGGACGGGTGTGATAAAACGTTTTGTTCATTTTAGTCCTGTGTGGCTCCGTCATGAATTAATTAATTAACCAATTAATGCATGGACAGGTATACAGATGGATGGACAAGAGGATGTTTGTTGATCCCAGGGAAAATTTGGGCATTCAAGTAGTGGCTGATAAGACACATGTAGGTCAAAGTCAGGGATTTGAAATCAGGTTAAATGAATAAACAAAACTCTGCTACTTTAAATCTTTCTTAAAGTTTGTGTTTTGGTCTTTTTATTGAAAGCAGAGAGACAGTTGATGGAGTTGGAACGAATGGGAGACATGAGGGAAAGAGGCTGGAGTCACCCCTGTATGTGCATGTGAATGAGTATATATAAATATTTATTGATTTATTTTATTTTTTCTGTTCACTGTTAGTTATTTGTGAATTTACCAGTTTGCTTAATTTTGTGTTATTATTCTCTTTCTGCAACATGTAACAATGTCACTTGGTAGAGCTGTTATGTACCTTGTTTATTTGGAAACTGTGAAAAATAAAGTGTTAAAAAAAAAAACCTGGGATGCCCACGCTGAGGCAAGAGCATCAATACATGGGATGAGTGAGTGGTCAAATCCCACCAAGCTATTAGCACCCCTATAATGTATATTTTGTTTCCTTTAATGGGCTTTACATAGCTGGGAAATGCTCGGATTGATTAATTCATGTTATTTTTTACAGAGGATTTTTCTTTCTCGACTTACCCAGACTTCATTTGTAAGTTATGGCACTGTTTAGAAATATAAAATACTGAAAATTTACCCTGTTCACATGATGGTAGGCCCTGTCAGGTCTTGCACAAGAACATTTTTGGGCTTGCATTTGTTTTGTTTCAATTTTTGTTTTAAGCTGTGAAAATAGTGCAGCTTTCAGTGTTTGGGTAGACAAGCCTGCCTACATCCAATATACAACATTATCATTTAATGACAAAATTATCAAAATAATCAGCATGAACATTCAGTGTAAGAGGTAAATTCAACTTAGTTTTGGAACATATGTTGATAACATTGGGGCAAACTCGTTTTATGCTGTTTCTGTGTCCCTACAAGTTTTTTTCTTTGAGAGGAAACACCTGATTTAAATCTTAAACCAAGTTTTGAGAAAAAAAAATGGGGATTTTAGTTTTAGGTATATTGTCCAGGCATAATGGAAAGTCCAAAGTGGAGATGATATGGATGATTGATGTTAAAATTCATTTTTTTTTTCAATTTTTATATGCTCTATGTGTTTTTTACATGTCACCTTCTCCACCTCCCCCTGTAGCTACCTGAAACTGCTTGTTCCCCTGCTCTCCAAATAGACCTGCCAGTTTGAAGTCATACCATTTTTTTGTCATCAGTTTAAAAGCTACACAGGAAGAAGCTACACGTTATTTTTAGCATCAATAAGTCCATCCATCCATCATCTATACTGCTTTTCCCTTCTAGGGTCGCGGGGGGCTGGAGCCCATCCCAGCTGACATTTGGCCAGAGGTGGGGTACACCTTGATCCAGTGACCCAGCTGGCACCGTCATCACAAACAGACGTTGCTTCAAGTGAAAAGACATCTCATAAGAAAAGATAAGATGAACTTCTATTAATCTGGCTGGCTCATGTCTCTTAATCATATTAACTCTGTCTGCTCTCTCCTCTTTTGCCTCTCCTCCTCAATGAGTGTCTGATGGGAGGGACTTCCCCACAATTTCCACATAATCGGCCTGCAAAGCCTGCCATCTGTACCATGGTTGTGCCATTCACTGTTGAAAGAATTGGACGAAGCCAGAGTGACATCAGCTGTTAAGCTGTCAAAATTGGCTCTAAAACACTTTTGAAGCCAATCTGTGGACGCAGCCAGACTGTAAATGCTTTCTCACACTCGTTTTCAAATCAACCAACCAACAGACAGAGAGGTTGAGATGAAGCCATCTACTGTAAAAAATATTATCCCTGTACAGTCAATTGGCCTACGTTTTTAACCAGAGACCATACAACAAAATTGTGCTTAGGGCCCCCCTTTTGACCCTTGAGATTAATGCAAGTAAAAGGGATGTGCCAACTTTTTTTTTGTTTTCTTGTCTTGCCTCACTCCTGAGTCCATGACAAGCAGATAGACAACATTCTTTCGACTCTGAGTGCAGTAACAAGGAAGACACAGGCAGAGCTCGCCAACCGCTAATTAGCTTAGCTCAAACACTGGAAGTCAATGGAAAGTGTTAGCCTGCCTGTGCCAACACACATCACATAAACTCTTCTGTTGTCATCATATTGTCTTCTTCTATTCGTAAACAGAGGCTTTGTTTTGTTTACCAACTTACAGTTTGGGCAACAGATGTGACGTTCACGAACAAGTTGAATCTTTTGAACGGCTCTTATAAAGTGAACGATGAGAACCGATGGTGAGTGAGCCATTCGTTTGCGATCCTTTCTTAAATGCAAATCGCCAACAAAACTGAACAGCTCACTCACAACTGCAAATCAGTTCTCATCGTTCACTTAAAAAGGCTGTTCAAAAGACTTGACTCAATTGCGAACATCACATCTGTAGTGAAAACCACTACGGAAGTAGGTCAACGAAACAAAGCCTCTGTTTATGAGTAGATGAAGATATAATGATGATAGAAGTAGATAACGTAACATAATGTGCTGAAGAGTTTATCTGATGACTGTCGGCAGAGGCAGGCTAACACTACCCATTGACTCCCTGTGTTTGAGCTAAGCTAATAACCAATGTGCGAGCTTTGCCCGTTCTTTGTTACTGCACACGCAGTCGAAAGAATGGTGTCGATCTGCTTGACACGAAAACAAGAAAAAAGTTGTCATATCCCTTTTGAGCCTCTTTTAGTGCTTCATACCATGTGATCATGGTCAAGAGCCACAAAAATACAATGAAGTAAAAGTATCAATGAACGAAATTGAAGCATGAAATCATTTTTCACAAAGATTATTATCAACGCTCACTGTATTTTGGTTTTATTGTGATACTCAGCTCTACATTTTCAAAGTCTTAGGATGAATCCCAATTCTACCCCTTAGCCCTTCCCCTTAGCCCTCTGTTTTGAGGGCTAAGGGGAAGGGCTGAAAATCCACTGCTGAGAATCGAGACGCCACTCAATTCCTGCTGCGTCATCACCCAGAGCTGCTCGCTGGCTGTGATGTAGGCAGATGCGACTATAGCCGCATCTGTGGCTGTAAAGGCTAGCTCGTTATAACGAGAAATTTCGAAATACGACCAACAGTTCAAAACATGATTAATATTTAATTGATGAATTAATAATTACTTATAATTAAGCGCTTCCTTCGGTCTCCGCTTTGCCTCGTGTTGCCTGGCGCGTTGTATTATGGGAAATTCTCATAGCCCGTCGTTTCAAGTGAGGTCCTGGTCTGTCTTCATTTCAAAGACTGTGTACCCCTTGGTCTTAGCCCTTCCCCTCAGCCCTACAGGGAATTGGGACACCACTTCACTAGACTTGAACATGCGAAACCAAGGGGTAAGGGGTAGAATTGGGATTCACCCTTATTACTGTCTCTCTTTTCATGTCAAACAAAGACATAGACAGGCACAAGTCTGAGCTCCACCAAGAGCTTTGTGATTTCTGTGCCTGTTAATTTGATCTTATTTGTTGGTCTTCCTTCAGCTCTGTTCACTAACACTGTGGAGACATTTCCTCTGGGACTGACGGGTGCCCTGCCAGCCCTTGTCAGAGAGACCTTTTCTCCCTGTTTCATTTTCACCTTCTCACCAAGACCAGCCTCTTTTATCTCACTGCTTTACCTGCAGCTGCAACGAGCAGCTGAGATCGCACCACATATTATGTACCAACAGCTACACCTGCCTCTAGCCCTCTGGATCCTCGGGGAGCCAAAGTGTGATGCAGCTGCAAAACCTGACCCGCTGTGTAACAACAAGACTGGGTCAGTGTCCAGGCTCCATGCTGCTTAGAGGCATGAATGGAGTGCTGCAGCATTGAGTCTTTAAATGTGTAAATAAACCATCATTTTAGCTCTTCTGGTGCCATTATCTTTTTACTTTGTGATCTATGGTTGCAAGGTGAAGAGACTTTAATACTTGGGTAAGAAAAATCAAATCCATCTGGAAATATTTGCAAATTCTGAAGCTTTTTCACTTCTTATAAAAGGCAATATCTGGCAAAATAGGACTATAAAGTCTGGCACTAACCATCATTATATCAAGTATTTAAACTATAAGGTTGTGACATTGGAGTGAGTAGACTGTAATGTTGTTTCTTATAGCCTTACATTAGCATTGAACTTATGTCGACTTTGATTTCATTACAAAAAGTATGAAAAGAAGAGTTCATTCAGCGCGGCACAGTGGTGCAGCGGGTAGTACATGTGCCTCACAGCAAGAAGGATGCCAGTTCGATCCTAATTCTGGCAGTGGCCTTTTTGTGTGAAGCTTGTAAGTTCTTCCCGTGCATGCGTGGGTTCTCTCCGGGAACTCCGGCTTCCTCCCACACACCAAAAACATGCTCATTAGGTTGACTGGTGACTCCAAATTGCCCCTAAGTATGAGTGTGAGAGTAAATGGTTGTCCATCTTTCTATGTAGCCCATGTCAGCTGGGATAGGCTCCCCCACCACCACCACCACCACCACCATAAGTAGTATAGATGATGGAGATAGAGTTCATTCAGGAGAATATTGCTGAAAACAGGTGGAAAATTAGCCACTTGGCTATAATCCCATATGGTTACATGTAAATGTCCATTAAAGCATACTGCCCCATTAAAAAAAAAATCTCAAATCTCAAAATTCGCCCCACAGATCTTTCCCCTTGTTCACCTATGAGGCCAAGTTTGTAAAAGAATTGAGTCAATTCCACATAAATGAAAGTTACTCAAAAGTTTAGTTCCTTTCATCTCAAACAACAAGGAGCCTGGCAACGAGAGACTTTTTCCAATCAGTAACCAAAGGGTCAGTGATTTCAAATCAAAGCCATCAACCATCAGAGCGCAATTCTCACCTCCTGAGCTGCACACAACACCAACACCACCCCCGTCTGTCTCTCACCTCGCTCCAGCTGGTCCCGTGACCTCTGTTAACACATACAACCCTAAACATCTATATCACCATCAGCTGTTTGATGCACATGTTGAGCACATGGCAACCAAGCACATGTAGGAAGAGGCTCCCGCTCCCTGAACATTAGGAGAGAGCAAGAAGCTAATTATAAAACCACTCTGGGTGCCTGCTTGTTCCTCGGCATGGCTGCTGTGCCGCTCCATGCAGAGTGGGGAAAATGAGCCTGTCAGCCCGGTCCCAGGCTGCTGTGATGAGTGCAAATGAGGTAAGGCCTTGGGAGCCTCTTGGGGTGCTCCACGAGGGAAGGTGGCGCTGGAGGGTGTAAATACACACACATATGCAGCCTCACACACATATGTACACCTCGTGCGCACAGACCGACAGCTCTGATTCGTAAGCTGTCAGGCAAAGTGGGTCGATATGTGACAAACAAGAGGGACTTTTCAGATGCTGGTGCCAGCCTGCACAGTGGGATCAATCCAACAGGTCTGTGGCACGCTGCAGGCCGAGTTCAGTCACCCAAAAACCCACAAAAACATCAAGGAGTTTAAGGCAGAGATGGGAAATTAGCATCCCTGCTGAATGCCGCCACTGTGCTCCTGTTGATAAGAGAGAAAAGAGGACCAGAGCGACCTGATTAAAAAAAGCAGCACTCTGACAAAGTTACTGTGAGAGGGGTGCTGTGTAATGATGGTCAGGGGGCCGCCTGTTATTACAGAAACACACAGGAAGTCCTGACTTTAGGACACAAAGTACTGACAGGGGACAGCAACACGTCTCTGACAATGACAAGAACCCCGGCCTTTCTGTCACTGACTCACAGGGCTGAGCAACACTGGCAAAAATCATATGTACCTCCACCAAGGTGGTTTTGTTTCTGTTTGTCTGTCTGTAGGTAAGATAACTCAAAAAGGTCTCGACAGATTATGATGAAATTTTTGGGAATGTTGGTCATGGCACAAGGAAGAAGTGATGATAGGTGGTGAGCCAAAGATGGACGAAGATCCAGGAATTTTGTAAGGATTTGTCAGCTATATCAAATCATTAAATTAGGATAAGCTCAATACGGCAGTTTTCAATACTTTTGATAACAGGGCCAAGACTGTCAGAAATGTAGGGATGGGGTGTGATAAGATTTTATTGATACCAATGCCATTATCGATTCTGATTATTGATGCAGTTCTTTATCAATCAGTCAATCTAAATCAATCTTTATTTGTATAGCGCCAATTCATAACAAGTGTTATCTCAAGAAACTACTATTTCTTGGATCCACATTCAGATTTGGATTAATGTCAAAATCTAATTTCTTCGTTCTTGTGCCATTATCGACATTCCTTTACAATGTCATCAAAATCGTTTAATCACGTTTAGAGCGATCCTGCTAACAACCTAACAAACAAGCTCTAATCATCTCAAACTGGTTTCTTGATCATGACAATGCCTTCAGTGTGCTCCAAAGGCTTCCACAGTCCCCAGATCTCAATCCACTAGAGCACCTTTGGGGCACTTAGACTGGCATTAAGGGCTCTAATTTCATGGCGCAACTCAGGGTGGCGCAGCCTGTGCAACCTGTGCAGTGGTAATTTTGTCCGGTGCACCGCCGTGTGCAGCCAATTTGGCAATTTGGTAGACCGGCTGCGCCGAGATGGGTGTGACGGCGCACCAGGGGGAGGTGTCAAAAGATTCAGCTTGGTGCAGTGACAATTTTGTGCCAAAAAAATGCGCGGCTGGTGCGCTGAAAGCCCGCCAGCTCCAACCTGGTCTATTCTCGGCGCAGGCGAGGTGCACCCCGGGGCAGTGGTAATTTGGCTGACAGGCGCGCTGTGTGCACACGTCACCAAAACCTCACAGGCAGGTATCCAGAGTGTCAGGCACATTTCAATGCAATAAACAATCACAACAAGCACTATTTAATGTAACCGTCTGAACCAGCACATACATTTATATCTATATTAATTGTCTCGTCACATCTGATATCAGATCAGAGACGTTTGTCACAATGGAAACTCAACCTGACGGCAGCTGGAAGAGTGACGCAAACTAACGAGTTCACATCTCTCAGCCAACCACAAACAGCCACATCATCCGATACGGAGTATCCGGATTCACTCATCGCATGAAATTCAAAAGAAAAGAAAAAAGAGAGAGACGCTCGCTGAATAAATGTAAGTCACTCAGTGTCTGAAGGATTTAGCTGTGATTGCCCATATTTCTCTGTTTTAATCTTTATTCGTAACGTGATCTAAAAAGATGGAGTACATTATTGCAAGGAGGATGAGGAGGAGATATATTTTCACCTAAGGCGCTGCTATTTGGCGATGACAGACCAGGAATGCAGGTGGATCACAAGCATGATGAATGGATTAACCTGCTGCTGTGTTTAAATGTAATTATCACTTAATTTTGTACTCCTATTTATGGCAAAGGAACAAATCACATCTGTCCTGCAAGGTGGTCCACAAGGTGACGCACATCGTGGCCTCCTATGCAGTGGCCCCTGCGCTCTGACCATCTTCGCCACCGAGGTGAAATTGTCACAGCGCCTCACCCGCGGCGCATTTAAAGGCGAGGAGAGGCGTTCATTTGATGGGTGAAGATTACACTCGGCTGTGTTAAACCCACTCACGCCTCCTCTCCTCCTCTCTGCTACTTGAGCCGGTAGGAGGGACGGAGGCGTGGGTGCGCCTCCCTGTGCCATGCACGAAACTTGCAAAATGCCCTGGACACACCCCGTTGGTGCAGCGCAGGCGTGGCGCAGGGCAGGTGCGCTCCGCCTGCGGCTGGTCTATGAAATTAGAGCCCTAAGTGTGTATGTGGCTGAGAAACCTGCAGCAACTGTGTCATGTAATCATGTCAACACTGGCCAAAATCTCTGAGGAATGTTTCAAGCATCTTGTTGAAGCCATGCTATGAAGAATGAAAGCACTTCTGAAGGCAAATGGAGGTCAAACCAGGTGCAAGCAGGTGTACCTAATAAAGTGGCTAGTGAGTGTATGTTTGCAACATTTGCCAGTTCCACCCACTTACTTCTTAGCTTATTATGATGGGAAATAGAGCAGTTAAAACTGGAATTTCCTCTGGTATCTATCTGCTCATCAACAAAACTACAGTGGTTTAAACAATCCTGTCCTACCCCATGTCTACTTACTTTTTTATTTATTCATTTACACATAGTTAAAAGAAAAGTCAAAGAAAACAGTGAATATGATTAAGTTACACGTGCAGATGAGGTAGAAACCCAATGTGTGCTTATTTGCAAACCTCACCTTAAGAGTAATACAGATAAAATTAACAGAGAAAACATTATACCCTAGTAATAAAAGAAAAACAAACAAAAATCAGATAATAACATACAATTTACCAAAATGAGACAACATGCCAACACAGAAACAGAATATAACAAAGGAAAGTGGAACATAAACTGAAACAAAATTGAAATTTGGAGACTCTGTCAGTAAATAAAAATATTTGTTCCTTAAGCGGGGTCCACACATAAGGATTCTCTAAATCTGAAGAGATTTTTTTATCTGTTAGAGACCCCACACATGAAGATAAAAAATCAGACACTGAACAGTTTTGATCATACTGTGTGGTGTGCTCTGATAATCTCAACACAGCACACCACACACATAACCATTCTGTCCCACCACAGATCTAGAATTTAGTCCTCCAAGACAAAAATCTGATCAAACGTGATCTAACAAAAACAAAGAAACATAGCAGCAACCGGAAAACACAAAATGCAACGTGGAAGAGTACATTCGAGAAGAGGGAATGATGGTGGTCTTGGGACTACTTTTGATGGAAAAATCCAGAACTAAATAAAAGAAAAGACTGGAAAAATTCCTGGAAACAGCATGAGCTGGTCCTCCATTTCTGAGTTTCACCAAATTTTATGTTTCAGGTCGGCCGTGCGTGTTTCTATTCACGCCTGCTTCCTTGTTCCTCAGTCAGGTCGCTTCTTGATTGGCTACGTTCACGTCACAGTTTAGGGAGTCATGACTCGGGAGTTGTCGACTGTCCCCACACTTGGAGATTTTTGGTAGTAAATATTGAACAAGTTTAATATTTATTATTGTTTGCCCCTGACCCGTTTCAGAGCCAATTATCGGGACAAATTTGCTCTTAACGCACCTCAGACCACAGGATGGTCTTATAGGATAATCTTATAAGACAGAAGATAATTGGGTGTTTGCCATCTTTGGTTGTGAAGGAGGAAAGTCGAGACAAAAAACAGCTTGATAATCTTTATGTGTGTATCCCGCTTTAATTGAACACCGGGATGCATGATGCAGAGATAGGTACAGGTTATTAGTCTGTCTTGTTGAATAAAAGTTCACTTGAGACTTCAGAAATATTCCTGCGGCTCCTAAAAACTAAATAAACTGGCCGTCCCTCCTTCACATCAGTGTCTGAGCTCATTCTCAAAGGCTGCCTGAATGTCGTCCATGATCACAGCCTTAAATGAGCACAGGCTGGCCGCCTTTGATTCCTCGCCGCTTTCATTCCTCCTCTCTATACCTCTCTTCTCTCCCTCTTCATCTGCTCACCTCCGCCCCCTCCCTCCCTCTGGCGTGGTATTATTAGCGCCCAGGTTTTTTATTTCATTTTGGTGACTGACAGCCGAGGTGATACCTTCCCATCATTTGCATATTATTCCGTTTACCTGCCACTAATGGCGGTGATTCCCAGGCCGCCATTCCCAAATTAGTATGCTCCAGCCTGGGAGTCATGGCTGCTAATCAGGCTGTGGTGAAGGGAGCAGGACGGCTTCAAATTACATCCTTCGCAGGCAACAGGAGGCACACATGAAAGTGCGACGTCCTGCCGTTTTTCTCTGAGCGGAGGAAGTTTGCAGATCGACAGTGACAGCACCCCGCTTACCTCTGAGACACCCACGAGAGCATCTCCAATTAGAAGCCTCCTATGATTTCCTCTATTAATAATAAATGCTCCTGAGCTCCACCGAGCTGTGATTGGTACGTGTCTGTGAGGCTTTTTACTACACTTTCTGTCAGACGTATATTTGCTCGTGTTGTCCCTGTGGTTTCCAGAGCACGTGTGCGCCTTCTCCAGGACAGTGCATGTGTGTTGAGCCTTTTTAAAGTACATCCACCGTGGTGTTTGGTTTCATGTGGTCTCCACCTCCTGTCTGTGGTGGTGGTGACTTCATAATCACGACTGAAAAGCCATAATGCTCCTCTCTGGAAACTGAAGATGCCACATTGGATTTCAGCAGGAAATCCGAAGAGGTGCCTGTCTTCTCGCCGCTGAGGCAGATGCCGGGAAGCTAGAGGCAGGTTTCCAGGAAAAATGTGTTTCTGTTAACACTGTCTGCGCCTGTGACACCTGCACATGTTTTGGTCTGCTTCAGGAGGACCTGGAATGTTAGAGCTCTTTGATTAAAAGCATCACATTGCATTAAATGCTATGAAAACAACTTTCTGCCAACATCAGACTTGAATAAACAAGGATTACTGCTCAGAAGTTCTCTGCCTCTGCAAGGTCGACAACTGCCACATAGATAAGGTACAACAGTGAGCCAGTGTTAATTCTGTTGACTAATTATTTTCGTCATAGGTTTCATCAGCAACCTTTTTTTCCCCTG
This sequence comes from Cetoscarus ocellatus, assembly GCA_037902135.1. NCBI lineage: Eukaryota > Metazoa > Chordata > Actinopteri > Labriformes > Labridae > Cetoscarus > Cetoscarus ocellatus. The sequence goes on from JBAMNC010000008.1 coordinate 1,501,698, forward strand.
ACAAAAACTAGACAGTAACTAATAAAAACAAGTGCACATGGACAAAAAATAAAAGTAAATTACCGTAATTCCTCGTTTATCACACGTACTTGATTATAACACGCACCCCATATTTTCTCGATTTCTGCCTGTAAAACACTGTACTCAAATATAACACACACCCAAATTTTGCCCAAACCTTACTCTCTCCGACAACTCAAAATTTACCTTTATTCAAGATTTTAATCAATGAAATTTAAGTATTTTCACAACAACTACGTGTTTTTTTCTCTCAAACAGATGTGAAAACACCTTTTGCTTCACGCATGAGGAATTACTCGATTTCTGCCCGAGCATGCTCAGTCGAGCAGCTATCAACATGCCGATGTCTTCAACCAATCACAGCGCAGCTTTTTTTGTACCCTTGCTCACAAGATGGCAGCGCCCGTGTTTGCATGTGTTTTCGCAAAGAAGGAGAATACTAAAGCTTTTTGTACCAGATGTGTTGTAATCGTGATGCTGGCGAGACAAAATTTGCTAAGTATTTTGCTTGAACTCGTGAACTACACACCTGAAAAATTAGAGCTTATTTAAAAGCAAAAAATGTGTGTTATCATCGAGAAATTACGGTAACTGACAATTTTCATCAACAAAAAAAAACTAGACTAAAATGTTTGACAGAGACTTAATCCAATCAGACCTAATTTGGTCATGTAGAAAGTAGGGACAAGTTAGGAATATATCCAATCACAGCTGCTTTGGTTGTGTGGAAAGGTTGGATGAGTTAAGAGGGACATCCAATCACAGCTGCCTTAGCTTGGTGGTGGTGGGATAAGTTGTGGAGCGATCCAATCAGAGCTCCTCTCTTTATGAATTGATATATTCATGTAGAGCAGGTTCACTGTTAGTTGTCAGTTCTGGTATTGTAACTGAGATGCCCTGCCAGGTAGTTCAATTTGTTTCTGTTTATTTATACATTCAAACTTTACTAGCATTCAATAAAGGGTTACTAGATGTTTGATTTTATCCAAGTGTAAAACATGACTTCAGACATTCAGGGAAACATAACACTTCATATTTTGTCGACTAAATTTACAGTAGATCTTAAAATGTTGTGAAATTTCATCAACTAAAACTAGACTGAAATTAAAACAATTTAGATGACTAAATTATGACTAAAACTAAAAGATATTTAGGCCAAAGAGTATAACTAAAACTAAATTAAAAAGTGCTGTCAACATTAACACTGTAGTGAGCAAAAACCAAGACCCTGAGTGGTTTCTGTGGATGTGTGACTGGTGGAAATCTTCTTTCTTCCATGTAGCAGGTGCACAAGGGCTGTCACTTTTCCCCAAAATCAAACTAATATTGTCACTAATAACTGAAGATACTAGATCAGGGTTCGCTAACCTTTCTGGGCCTGAGAGCTACCCAAAGATGAGGAGTATTACCTGTTTGATTTGATGTTTTTGAGTGATATCTGCATAGTTCACCGATGCACATACTGCCATGATGCACCACAGAAGTCATTCCTGCCTGTGGCCATCAGACTTTAAAACTCTTCCCTATAACATCACTGCTTCGTCAGGTTCTGGAGAATAACCTTTGTGATAAAGGTTCCAAAGCCAAATGTGATAGGAGGTTATGATGAAAAATAAATCTGGAAGACATTGCTGATATGTGAACAGTTGAGATGTGATGGACACAGCCAATGCTTACCCTGTGAATGTTTCTGCTAATTTATTATTTTTACCTCCGCCAAGGCGGTTATGTTTTCACCGGCATTTGTTTGTTTGTTCTATTAGCAAGATTACGCAAAAACTACAGATTTTGCAGAAATTTTCAGGAGATGTTGGTAATGGGCCAGCTTAAGAATGATTTGATTTCGATGGTGATCCAGATCACCGCCTTTAGTGAACGATCGTTTTTGCTCAATAACTGTCTAAGTAGAGATGATAACAACATAATTCTAAGTATGTCAGTGATACCAATTTCGACATGACAGATCACAGACTGACCAGCAGTAATTTATTTATTTATTTATTGTTATGTTTATTTGTATTTCTTTATTTTTTATTGTTATTTTTATTCACTATTATTATTATAATTTTTTTTTTTTATTGCTTTTATTGTTTTTTTGGAAATCTTATTTTGTTATATTTATTTATGTCTCTGTCTTGGATTTGGTTCCTTGTTTGTAAAATTTGTCCTGTCCTTCCCCTTTTCATTTGGTCTTGTACTCTCTCTGTCTTTTTTTGTATTGTTTATCTGAAAATATTAACAAACAAATTGTGGGGAAAGAAACATGATTCTGAGTGCTTGGTGTGGGTTATTAGGGTCAAGGATTCCTATTATGATGGTCACTTTATTAGGGAACTATTGCTTATAGATGTAACAGCAATATGTGAGCTACCTTTGCAGAAGTTTGCACTCTCTTAGTGCTTTCTAGTTACCTTTTTTTCCATGTGTATATTTGAGTTAAATGGCTGGTGTATTTTCTTTACTATATATTTTAGTATACTATTTAGTTTTGTTCTTTTTTATTATTAGTAATCTTTGTATTGTTAATATTCTAGAAGGCAATAAAAAGTGAATTACAAAAAAAATGTTGGTAATTGACAGAGAATTCTTGGTTAACAGGACCCCTTCTCATCAGAGATTTGCTTTAAAGTATTTTGTGTTTTTAATTGACTCCAAATTAGCTGAGTAATGTTACATAAGTTGAGTTTAAACTTTCTCCAGAGCTCATAAAGTGGAACTCCAGTAGGTGCTGATTAGCCGATTAACTATCTGTGTTGGTGTACCTAATAAACTGGCAGTGAGTGTAAATATGTAAATAAATAAAAAAACATCCTGGCCCAACAGGACTGAAGATACAAACCTACTTTTGTCACAGCTATTCCCTTTGTGTGGCCGTTAAAGGGTTAAAACATATAATTGAGTAACACTGTTGTCTTCCCGGAGGTCAAGCTTTTTCAGAGTAATTTACTCAAATGAAGGAAGCCGGCGCAGCGAAAATTAACTTCCCCATAAAGAAATATTTTCACAGAGGGCAATAAGGCCGTGTGATGAGGCCACGGCGTCAAAATGACACATCTACCTGCTCGCAGTTTCTCATTAAAGCACGCAGTCCATCAGCGCGGTGTGTCAGGGCTACTGAGGCTGAAGCTAATGCATCCTGATCGTTGGTTTATTTACATCTGCTATCACTACAGCACAGCCCTTTATATTCAAATGTCTTTAAGTGTCTTTCACTCACACCCCCTTCTACCTCTCCATTCTGCAGATTCAACTGATTTCACTAATGCCTCCCGGACTTGATCAATATGCATGACTTAAGGTGTCAGTTATCAACACACCAGTGGTTTTTCAGGCAACATTATCCTTCCCCGGCTCCTGATTTCTACCTGAATAATGTCGTCTATGGATTGGCGGTGAGTGCATGTGGCGGGTAATCAACAGACATTCACTGTGCCTGTCATGCTAAGGGAGAAATTTGTCCCTGAGGTACAGGGGGCATGATGCACATTAGTGACCACGGCGTGCTGTAGGACATGGGGACCGCTGTGACAAACACTGGTGATGAATGGAGAGGGTCTGACCTTGGTGGAGACCTCCATGTTCTTTCTCTCCCTCCTGTTTGACAACACCCCTCTCGCTCTGCATTTTTACCAACCTCCCTGTGCTCCGTCCTGTGAAAATCTTGGCTTGCATTGTTCATGTCACTCCACTATCACGCTTTCAACAGATAAAAATCATACTTATACTTTGAGATGAAGCATCGCGGTGCAGAGGAAAGAGCTGCAACACAAACAAATCTCATCTTAGAAAACCTAGACTTTCTTTTTTGCCTGTATCCACTCGTGCAGATGCTCCGTGAAGAAATATGACTCCCCAGACCTCAATTATAGTCGGACAACCACAGGGGTGTGAAGAAATTACAGATGAGGCTATTGTTGCTTGTGCATATTACAGATGGAGTATATAGAAATGCTGGAGGTGTTTAATTCTTGGTGACACAGCTGCTCTGTGTTTGCAAGGAAATATTCTAAACAGTGTAAAGCTGCAGTCAGCTCAGATCTTTGTCATTGTTTTCAGACACATTGACTATATATTAATGCGGACAACATGTCTCAGTGTTCTATATTTGTACAACAGTGAAGCCAAAGTAACCCAAAGTGGAAAATAATGTAATTTGGAGCAACTGCAAATGAAGAGAGGAGCGTGCTGGTGAGGCTGCAAATCTGATGCCACAGACCAAGATCTACTTAATTAAAGGTCTCATGTCGTGCAATATCAATGTTCTCTGCTTTTGTTGTTGTTAGAAGGGCCTCGGAAGCAAAAGAGCACCTTTTACTAAACTCTCATTTCACAGAGACATGTTCTCTGCCTCTTTAACCCTTTGACTGACTTTTCCCGCCTTACCACTGTATCTAAAATTTTTGTTTTTTCTTATTCACCTCTCTGAATAGTGTTTGTAACACCAACATGTATATACTGGCTGGAGCTGCTATGCTTGAATGTATTTCTCAGAAATCTAACAGTAAGTGCACCGGAGTAAGAAACAAATCTTTTCACGTATCTCCAGATCCTGTAACAATCATGATTTAGTTGAAGGAAATATGTTGGGCGATAAAAAATTTATCTGATTCCTCAGAAAACTGGGTTAGGCGCTAAATATCTAAATTTTGCTCTCTGTGTTGTTCTCATACGAAAAAACAAAAATTTAGTTACAGAAATGAAAGAAATCCATTCATGCCCAGGATAACCCTTAACAGGCAAGCCAACCAGGTGGTTGACCAACATATCTGCTTCCTGATTGTGTAATTTGAAAAATAAATCCTGAAATGTTGCTAAATGAACAGGAAGGAAAACAATTTTACCAACAAATAATTTGTTGCAAATGTATTTCTTGGTTTGGAAGTCAAAGGGTTAAAGAAAATTCTTTGTTTCTTACTTCCTAGTGTTTATGATGTCATAGCTATACAGCCTCTACCTACGTGTGTTTTTTGCTTGTCACAGGCAGACACCATGAATGTTTTGAAAGTCCACTCTGAGGCCTGAAATCCCTCCTCCACCCTCCAATCACATGTCATTTGGGAAGCCAATCAGTGCCAGTGTTGTGTGTAGCGCATTACAAAGTAAAACTACTAAACGTAGTTCCTTTTTTAATGCGGCATAACGTTATTTTTCCCACGGACAGATCTGACGCCGACGCGGCCTTCACAGGTGCTCACATTAGACATAGGCAGTGTTGCCAAGTCTGCTCATTACAAGCATCTTTGGGCCTGTTTTTCTCTGAAGTCGCTTGCAAATCTCGTGAGTCACAGCTGCGGGTCGCAGTTTTTTGGGCTTGTTTCTTAACATGCAGTTGCTTGTTGGGGCTTTTCTGTCTGTGTGAATCCCCCCTGATTATTTGTCTCCCAGCCCCCCACAATAAAGCAAAACACAAGTGTGGTGGAGAGTCTGTCCTTTCCACTTCCTCGTTTCCTGGTTATCGCAGCCCCCCCCCCAAAAAAACACTCACGCACATAACGCATGTGCCAGAGTCAGAGTTGCCAGTTCTGCTTCATAAAAGCAACGTTTTTTTTTTTAATAGTTGCTTGTCACTGTGAAATTAAAATGTAATGTAGATGAAAATTAAAACACGCTTTATGTAGATTTCTCTTTTTTAAAAAAGTAATGTATCAATTAGAAATGGAAATAGCTGGAGGTCTCTTGTTTTGGGCTTGTTTTTATCAACCTGGTTGCTTGTTTCAGAAGAAAAATCTGGAAACACTGGACAAGAGCTCTCATTTCACACGTGATGTGACATGATTTTGTAAAATAAAGAGCACAAAAGAAATACCTGTAATGTCCTACATAGAAGAACTTATGTAGGCCTACACATTTTATGAACAGATATGGGGTTCTGCCCAAAGTTGAGAAACATAAAAGTAATGTAAAAGTTACAAGTAACGTAAAAAGTTACTTTCCATAAAGGGTAAGTAAGAAAAGTAACAGATTACTTTTTTTAAGAAGTAATGAAAAGCAAGCAAACACTACTTTTTATAAGTAACTTCCCCAACACTGATCAGTGCAGAGTTCATTGTTACAGCCTCCTGTAGCCTCCCCTGCCGTCAGATCCAAGCGTTCCCAAAGGGGAGGGAAAAAGAGCTGCATCTGATCCTCTACAGGGATGAAATATTTCTTCAGTTTACATCAAATTCTTGCTTAATAGACAACCAAGACATGAAGTAAGCTGTCAAACACACCAGAACATGAGACCTTTAAAAAGTAACTTTATAAGTACTTGGAATTGATAAATCAGGATGTGGTCACCCTGATGGAGGTAGAAGTGAAAGAAATATCCATTAGAAATATGGAAATTTTCAGTTTCTTGTGAGTCAGCTGGATGACGCCCACGTTGTATAAAACTTCCTGAGTGAGTAACTTTCTCAATGGTCCCAAACCTCTTTTGTGACAAACGTTATAGGCAATGTAATATCACATTAAGTTGTTTCAAGATGTCTTCATGCTGCAGTCAAACATTAAAGCAGCATGTTCTGCAGGTTTGAATGGATATGACTGAGGAACAAAACTGCAATTTGGCTCTAATTTCCAACAATTATAGGAGAACAAAAGCCTTTTGTATGTGAAGCAGGAGCCAAACTCCGGAAAAAAACTGTCTCTCCACCTTCAGTGTATGAGCTGAATACTCAAGGTCCACACTCCACCGTCAGGGGATCACTGATTTACTCTGTCCAGCAGAAGTCTGAGGGCAGATGGTCCTCCAGAGAACTGAATTACTACACTCATCATGAAGTACCTCCTGAAAAGTACTACAGTAAAGAAATTGATAACAAGAATAGAAACCTGGACTTAGTCTTCATGAGTCCAGAACTTCCTTAAGTGCCTTTTATTTCCCTCTAAAAGATCTGGCAAATACAAACCAAAGAGCTTCATCTTTTACGTGATATGATAAAGAGAGAAACAGAAATAATGATTGAGGCCTGTCTGCAGTGTTTTCACCATTAAAAAGTATTAATATGTTTGTACATACAAAAGCTTTAATTAGTTTTCTGGGCCTTCATAATGCTGCCGAGCTCTAACAATCTGCATTAGATTAACTGAATTGTTTAAGTTCTTAATTAGCTCATTTTACTCCCTGCTTAACTAATTTAAAATGTAAATGTCAAAAGAATATAAGTCAGTTATCTGGCTCTGTTCTGCATGACACGCTTACATGCTCTGACATCTTATTTAGAATTAATTAGTGATATACATGCAGTCATAATCAATATTATGAGAGTGCTTACTCTGCAGCAGGGGCGCTGCCAGAAATTTTGGGCCCCATGAAAAGACATCACATTGGGTCCTAGTTCAATATATTTCACGAGTCCATCTGTGAAAGAGCCTGTGAAGAGTGTTCGGGGAGGGCAGAGCCTTTTAGGAGCATATTGTTCCATCGCTCAGCATCAGCATTTTTGTTTTTCATTTAATAAAAAAGATGTTGTCCAGATCTGATAAATCTGCCATGGGAGTTGTTAGCGTCTATGCTAATTTCCTGTTATAAACAGTTATTCTCAACTGGTAGGCCCTTGCATGGGCAAAAAAATTAGGAAAAAAGTCCAACAGTTAGCAACAGAGGGCGATAATACCCTGTAATGCTTATTGACACACATTTCAATCAAAGGGTGTTTGTTATGTATGAAATAAGTTGGTACTCAGCTTAAGCTACATAGTTTTAATATATTTTGTAAAAAAGGCTGAATTTACTGAAGTGTTTGGGTGTTGTGAAAGCCCCATGTTCAATGGCTTATTTCGTAGGACTGATTGATATTATTTCTTAAACCTTGTGTCCCTAAGAAGCTCTTTTTTGTTTCAATTAAAATGCAGTTAAGTGAGTGTAAAAATGAATATTTCCTTCTCTAGCACCACCACATGCAGGTCATTTTGGTTTCTCACTTAACTTTTTTGCTGTGTTGGCATACTGTGATATTCTGGACTATCCCAGATTTAACATGCAGCATCTTTATTAAATAAATTTGAGGAGTTGAAAAGTTTCCTCAATTTGGGTCGCAGCTTGAAATTAAGGGGTGATAGAGGCTCCTGAAGCCAGACCAGTTGAGAACCACTGCTCTAATAGACGATTGGGCTGGTTCACTTTTGGCTGCTTCCAGTCTCTGCATATTGGAGCTTGATTACAGACATGAATCAGGCAGTTTTAAATAATGAGTACCAATGATCCACCTCCATTCTCAGTTTGTCAGAGCTCCAATCACTTTGTGGCCCCCTCTCCACATGGGCTCTGATTAGTTGACCAGTTTACTCCGTTTTTTTGCTAGTTTTTTTTGTTAACAAAATAAAACAAATCTTGATCAAATTTTTAGGGCATGTTGGTCATGGCACATGGAAGAAGTGATCTGATTTTTGTTTTGATCCAAAGACGAAAGCGGATCCACAAAGTTTTTTTAAGGATTTGTTAGCATCGTGAGATTGGACAGTTTCCACATTTTTGCAAATAACTCAATAAGTTTAAAAAAAATTGATGAAATTTTCAGGGCATGTTGGTCATGAACCAAGTAAAGAGTGATAAGACTTGGTGGTGATCTAAATCTGGACGTGGATCCAAGAATTCTTTTAATCATTGCTGTCATTGCGAATTAGGACTGTTTTTCGTTTTTTCAGATAACTCAACAGGTCAACAAATTTTGGTGAAATTTTCAGTGCATGTTGGTTGGGGCACAAAGAAAGGAGTGATAAGTTTTTTGTTTTGATCTAAAGTCTAAAGTGGAAGCAGATTAATGATTTGTTTGACATAGTAGTTAGCAATGGAAGATAGGGGCATTTTTCCACATTTTCACAAGTAACTCAGTATGTTTTCCTTAATGTCATTTCAGGGCATGTTGGTCACAGCAAAAGAAGAAGTGATTAGATTTTGCGGTGGTCTGAATTTGGATGTGGATCCAGGAGTTTTTTTTAAGTATTTGTTATCATTGCAAGATAGGGTAGTTTTCCTCATTTTCTCAAATAACTCAGTAAGTTCTTGGCAGATTTTCATGGCATGATCAGGAAATGTTGGTCATGGCACGAGGGAGAAGTGATTAGATTTGAGTGGTGACTGTAATCTGGATACTGCTCTAAAATATCATGCCAGTAGAATTGAAATGGAATTGAGAGAGATGGATACACATATTATTATCATTATTCATATAATGAGACTCAGGTTTTAAAATACAATCACCGGATTATTCCTCTTTTTTAATACACTTAGTACTTTCAACATGTTTTAATATTTTACCTTTGAAAAGTTATCTGGTGCTGTGTTGTCTACTCTAATTTCATTTTTCTACTTTAATTGAATAAGCTTTTATAATAAAATGACACTGTTGTAAACTTTTTCTATTTAATAAAACACAGTGACTCAGAGCATCCCTTTGAGCTTCAATGATTTTAAAGGCTGGAGATAAACCTGAACTCTATAGAACTTATTACTGAGAGAACTTTCTGTGTATCTGATGGTGCGCCATGAGAAGTGTCCTCTCTTCTGGCCCTTGTTAGATGAAGAATTGTCCCCTCCTCACAGAGCCCTTTGCAGTCTTTTTGTCGTCTGTGGGGCGGTATGATATGACCTTTAATGGCTGGCAGGCCAGAGCAGAGCACAGGACTTATAAGAAATGGCAGAACTGCAGCTGACCTTTAAAAAAAACTCATATTGCATTAAGAGCCTTTGATCACTCGGATTATCCACTTCTGTCTGAGACTTCATTGGATCATCCTGACCAGCCAGCCTGTGTCAAGGTGCTAATAAAAAGAAAATTACACACACCGCTGAGGGAGACGCTCTCCTCTTCAAAAACAAATGATCTGTATTCAGGCTGATGGGTGTGTTTTTGAGAATATGCTGCTACAATGTGCTATTCAAGGATTTTCTTCATGTGTCTTTGTTCTAGTGTAAGAGGTGATTCATTTGTTGATACTATAAAAACGCTCTGTGACAGCAACTTGGAATAAAATAAGGAATTACGTAAACACAGAGTTAAAGGTCTCTCTCAGCGATGGGTATTTCAACCGCTCAACTTTTATTCATCATAAATCTGCTCGTTCTTTTATTATGAGATGGTAAATATGTTAACCTTGTCATCATCTGTGCACATTTGTCTTAAAGATTTATTCAGAGTCTGAGACACTTTCCTCTTAATGTTAAAAACAAGGTCCATGAAGAGGAGATGCATTTATCACCTTGGATAAGACGATTGTTTGGATTAAAGTCTCTGGAAGAGTTTTTCAGTTTTATCAAATACAAGGTCTGAAGAGGAGCTGAGCAATGAGTCAAGCTCTCAAGATACAATGACAGATTTTCAAAGTAATCAATCAATCAATCTTAATTTGAATAGCACTAATTTACAACAAGTGTTATCTCCAGACACTTCACAATAGAGCAGGCTGAAGCCATTTACACACGTGGACAAAATTGTTGGTACCCTTCCATTAAAGAAAAACCCACAACAGTCACTGAAATAACTTGAAACTGACAAAAGTAATAATAAATAAAATTTTATGGAAAATTAACTGATGAAAATCAGACATTGCTTTTGAATTGTGGTTCAACTGAATCATTTAAAAAAAAAAACGAAATAATGAAACTGGACTGGACCGTTCAGTGACCATTGTGGGTTTTTCTTTCTTTAACAGAAGGGTACCAACAATTTTGTCCATGTGTGTAAATGTGACAGCCACAGCCACACATGGGTAATATTCACCCTCACCTCATGATCGTTGCCCACCTCATTAGTGCACACTAAATTTAAACAGTGTAAGACATAAAGCAACTCATAAACTAATGATGAATCAAAGTAATGTGTAGATGTGTTCTTGTGACCGCAAAGTATGTGTCAAACTAATGAGGTGAGGGTGAATATTACCAATGGCTGTGGCTGTCACATATATACAGTATATATGGATTCAGCCTGCTCTATTATAAAGTGTCTTGAGATGACATTTGTTATAAATTGGTGCTATTCAAATTAAGATTGATTTATTGATTTCTTTGTATCTTGAGAGCTGGACTCATTGCTCAGCTCCTCTTCAGACCTTATATTTGATAAAACTGAAAAACTCATTCAAAGCCTTTAATCCAAACAATCGTCTTATCAAGGTGATAAATGCATCTCCTTTTCATGGACCTTGTTTTTAACATTAATTATAATTATGTATATGTACATCCAAACCCAACATTAATCCATCATGAGCACAGCACTGGGCCAACCTTCAGTGCAGTGCATCTACAGGAGGCTCACAGTAACAGTGTTTTGTAAAAACCTGTTTAGCAGTTGGAGATCTTGAATGGAGCCAGTCTCATGTTGAACAGCCATCACTGAAGCTGAGTTGAGGGTGTAGGTGAAGGAAGGGAGGTAGGCAGAGACAAAGGGACTAAAGTCACCAAAGTTGGACAAAAGAAAATTGGAAAAGTGTTCCCTGGTCTGATGAGTTTCAGGGTCAGAATCTGTCACAAACATCGGGAAAGCATGGATCCATCCTGCCATGCATTGACTGTTTGAGCTGGTGGTGGTGCTGTAATGGTGTGGCACAATCTGGGCCCCTTAGTGCCAACTGAACATTGTTTAAACCCCAAGGCCTACCAGAGCGCTGTTGCTGACCATGTCCACCCCTTCATGACCACAGTGTACTGATCCTCTAAGTGATTTCAGCAGGACAACGCTCCATGTCTCAAAGCTCAAATCATTTCAAACTCTAGTGGCCTCCACAGTAACCAGATCTCAATCCACTAGAGCAGCTTTTGGATAGGATCATGACAATGGTTTTGTGCCCTTACTCCACAGTAAGTCTGAACTGTCTTTGATTGTTACCTCCAAAAACCTGTTTCTCCAAAATCACACTATTGTAGGAGATTGAGAAAGAAAACTGTTTTTCTCAATAAAGTAACAATTGTTCTGGTGACTAGTGTTAATACTTTTAATTCATAAAAGTTTTATAAAAACAGTTTTCTTACATAGAGGATGGCTAATGACTCTGTTTTGTAAATAATAAAGTAATATAATAAAAGTCAAGAAAAATGGAGGTACAAGGTTTTTGCCCAACAGCAACAATATGTAAATCAGTGTGTTTAAAAAGAAATGTTTTTATCTTAGTGTCCTAGTTTAGCTTTCCAATAATAAGGTTGCAGTGACCCTAACGTACTTGTTTTACATTTGAGCTGCAGGCTACGAGGATGTTTATGTTTTCATGGACCTTGGATGATGTGCATACCGCCCTCAGTGAGGCACTGGGGGCTGACATGGTGACGTGGCCTCATAAGACACACAGTAAGTGTTTTGTAATGACTTTAGGACAAGTTATGTAAAGCTGAGTGAAGGTGTTCTCAACATAAAAGTTAGGTATGAAGAAACCAAGGCGATCTACCAAGACTAAAAGGTTGATATCTGGGGAAAAAAAGAAACAAATAGAAGTGAAAAAATAACAGCCTTCAACCCTCAGCACCCATTAAATCAGTCCAGATGTTGCTCAGATTGAATTGTAAACAGCACTCATTGAGTGTGATGGAAACCATGATACTTGGGCAGAAACCGGGCCTACCAGCTTGTAGGTATTTGCCTCTTCAAAGTATAAAAGTGCCCGACAGAGAAAGCATACTGGAGAATTCAGAAGAAGAACTGGGGCAGTTTTTGTGTTTGTTTAATTGGACTTTCATTTGTGCCTGAAGTGCCATTTTTCAAATCAAAACCAACGTAGTCCAGCATTCTCAGTGCTCACCGCCCTGGGCACAAAAAGGCCCTCAGCGTCAGCTGATTTTTGTCGCCGTGCTCACAGTTATCTTGGCTAAAAAAGGTTCAACTTCTGAGGGTGCTCTGCGTCACTTCTCCCTCACTGATCAATCATTTCTTAACTCTGTCTTCATGGTTTTTGGGTGGTATTATGATGGATTAAAGAAATACAATACACACTGAGCAATTTTTAATGGCCTTACCAGTGTTACTGAGACACGCGGACGTCAACTCTTGTTGCCTGGCAACATTAAGCACCAACAAGAAGCCTTTTGAAACCGAGGCTGAGTGCTTGCAACAGGAAAACGTTTGAACAGCAAAGGATGAACATGAGGCCAAGAGATCGCCCATGTTTGAGTCAACGAGGATGTTTGTGCAAAGTTTAAGGAAGATGTTTTCTAGATATTCTTTTCAAAAACAAGGGTTTAGCACAGGGCCCCGTGAACTTTAAACTTCCACCTTAGACATTTAATGAGTTCATCCTGACACAAAGAGGACATATGTGTGGAGTTAGACCTTGACCTTTAACCTTTAGCCCATACATAGCTCAGCTTTGTCTCAGTGTGCACATTTGTGCAAAGATTAAAAAAAATCTTTTTTATTACTATTTTTTTTTTATTTTCTGCATCTAATGGAGTGGTGGAGAGAGACAATGGATATGTCTGTGAAACAGGACTCTCAGCAAACAGGCCTCAGGCAGGAATCTAACCTGCGCCCCCTCAACTAAAAATATATATGATATCCTTGGCTACTTACCACTTTGCCGAACCAGCAACCCACCTTTGAAGGATTCTTGAGATCTTCCATCCACAAGATCATATTCAGGCCTTTTGACCTTGGCAATCGACCCTCTAACCTGAGAAGATTTCTGTTGTCAATTTCATGTCGGAGTGCTCAATTGTGAAGTTTGAAGACAGTTCCTGTTTATTCTGAGATACTGTGCCAACAAGCAAGAGAGAAACACGTGACTTTTGACCTCCAGTGTCCAAATGGTTCATCCTTGAGTCAAAGTGCACATATTGGGAACACTAGAAGGAAACCTGTTTTTTTAACTATAATTTTTTGGGCATTTTTTGGCCTTTATTGACAGAAGAGAGAGACAGTGGGTAGGCTTGTGAAAGGGGACAACAGAGAGTAGAGGAAGACATTCTGGATTAGAAGCTGGACTGGCAGAAGCATGTATATGAGTTGTGTCTGGTTGTTTACCAACCAAGGAGACCTTTTAAAGAATTTTCTGATATCCTGTCCCCAGAAGAAAAGTTAGTATGGATGAATGTACAGATGCTACACTCATACAGAGTGTCTCCAGCTTCAGGTTCTGCCCACATTAATGTATAAAAAGGAGCTCAATGCACAATATCCATGTGAGACAAGCCCACAAAGCTCAAAGAGAAAATGCTCTGGTGGAGGGACTGGTCTTCAGAGAATGCCCTGACTAGTCTACAGCATCTGTTCTGAGTTTCATCGACACCACAGCATGTGCACATAAACATTAATCGAAGGTGTCACCGCACTGCCAGACACAACAATCATTTCAGAGGTGCTCTGATGTGAATTTGATGCTAATTAAAAGAATCCCTGGAGGTGTTCATGGTGGTTTTTCAGACCAGGTGCTCCATCTTCCATCTCAGTGCAACCTGATGTGTCTGCCAAAGCTATCAGAAGCAGCACAGCCCAGAATCAGAGTCAGTCAGGTGTTCATAAGTGCAGCCTTAAGGGACTGGAGATAGAGCGGGGGAGTCCCCTTTGATAGAGCCCCTTCACTCGGCTCCTCCAGTCTTTAATATACAAATCACTGCTGTCCCATATGGACGAGGTAATTGACTCTGTGATTTAAAGGGAACCTGTCCACCTTCATTCTCTGTGTGCGTCCCACAGATAAAACATAAAAGATTGTTCTGTTAATCTGCTCGCGGACCTCCTCACTCTCTCTGTAGAAATGCACCGACCCGTCAGCAATTCCAGATGAGTGTAATGTGAAATTCTCCCCATGTGCCATAATTACCATGTTGCAATGGGACGTCTTAAATTACGGCTGAAATAATGACAGTGCAATTGGAATGAGAGTCTGTGTGCGGACATGTGTGTTTTTGTGTGCATTTCAATGGACAAAAACAAACGCTGGTTTGCACAATGTTGGTTACAAATCTGTGATTAATCTGTGTATTTTTGTTCTTTCAATATATATCTGACAATCAAACACCAAAAGAATTAAAATGTGGTTGGTTATTTTGTTACCTGCTTTTGAATCTGAAACAAAAAATGCCTTGTTTTACCTGTTAGTCTGGGCTCCATGTGATAAGTTTCCAGATCTGCTTCACTGCATTGCTGCTACGTCTTAGCTCTACCAGCCCAGAGCCTGCAGCAGAAATGCAGGGCTATCATTTTTGCTGGATAACAGCAGACCAAGTAAAGCTGGGAGTCAGACACTGGAACTATATCACAAAACAATTAGCCCTCTAAAGCTGTTTCAGACCACAGTGGTGTGGCTGTGCACAAATAATGCAAATATAAATCTAGAAGTCAACACCATAAAATACATTTTTGACCTTATTTTATTCACAAGTCAACAGACTGGCATGAAATGCTGCACAATCAACTTCATGTCCCCGGTTTGACACTTCAAATGTTGAGAAAGACAAAGATACTACGGAGCCCCTAAGGTGCCACGGAGAAAAAAAATATATAAATCGTGCGCACGAGATAGTAAAACGAGCGCACGATATATAACGTGCGCTCGATTTAATTATACAAGCGGCAACAGACAGCCGGGCTCATCAGTAGATGGCGGTAATGCCCCATAATATTGTGGTCACCTGGCGGTAAAAATCAAGAAGAAGAAGAGGAAGAAGACAGCCAGGCTCGGTTGAAGCATCCCAGTAACCAGCCAACATTAGCTGTGTCTGTGAATGTAGGAGTGCAGGGTATGTACAGTCCCTTAGGCTATTTATCAGTACCTTCAATAAAAGTTGCACAGCTTTCAAGACTCAAGCAAACCTCGTGTCTTGCTGCCACCCGCTGAATAAGGTGGAGGGAGTTAGCCCCGAAGTTAGCTACAACTTTGCCTCTGTAGCAGCAAACAAGTCCCCCCTGTGCATTCCCAGGTCAGGACACTGACTGAATCCGAGTACTCCTTCCGCTGGCTGAGCCTGTTGTCTTTTAGTTTGTGCAGCAAAGTTCTCCAACTTAGGACTATTCCATCTCTCATGGCAAGAGCAGCAGGAATGTCATTATATGACATTCCAAGGTGGAAGTAAAAGTTAACTAGCTCACTTCTTCTCTCCATTGTGTGTGTCTGTAAACATCTGACATCACTATAGGAAGCCGTAGTGGACAAGGACAAGGACAAGTCAAAACATAGTAAATAACTTTATTTCGAGCGCACATTTTAGCTAAAACATGCGCATGAATAAGTATTTTCGTGAGCACGTTTTAAGTTATCGTGCGCACGTTTCACGATCTCGTGCGCACGATTTATATATTTTTCTCCTTAGGGGCTCCGTAAGATACAGTAGTTTTTCATATTTTTTGATAACAGTTCATGACCTCAGTGATTGTTAATATCCACACAAAAAAACATGTAATTTTTAAAGCTCCGTGTCCTGCAAGATCAATTTTCTCTGCTTTTAATGTTGCTAGATGAGGATTGAGTAGCAGAACATCACACCTTTTACTAAACTCTTAGTTCACAGAGAAATGCTCTCTGCAAGAAAATGCCCTTTAAAATGCTCTAAATCAGTGTTAATTTTGACAGCACTTTTTTTTATTTAGTTTTAGTTTTAGTCTTTTGCCAAAAATATCTTTTAGTTTTAGTCATAATTTAGTCATCTAAACTGATTTAATTTTAGTCTAGTTTTAGTTGATGAAATTCCACAACATTTTATTTGATGAAATCTACTGTAAATTTGGTTGACTAAAATATGAAGTGTGACGTGTAAGGCATTTTCTATGTTTCCTTGAGTTTCTGAGCATGTTTTACACTTTGATCCCATCACCATGAAGCTAAGGCAGTTGTGATTGGATGTCCCTCTTAACTCATCTAACCTTTCCACACAACCAAAGTAGCAGTGATTCCTAACTTAGGTCTGATTGGATTTAGTCTCTGTCAAACATTTTAGTCTAGTTATTATCTGTTGATGAAAACGTCAGTTAACTTAGTTTTAGTTTTTGTCAATGTGCACTTGTTTTTTATTTATAGTCTAGTTTTTGTCAGGGGAAAAAGGGTTTTTGATGAAAACTATGACGAAAATAATTAGTCAACAAAATGAAAACTGCCCTGATTTTTACTTCCTGAAGTTTATGATGTCATAGATATACAGCCTCCACCTACACGTGTTTTCTGGTCACAGGCAGATGTCATGACTGTTTCTAAAGTCCGCAGTGCAGACTGTAACCTCTTCTCTCCCCTTCCATCAGACATTGTTTGATTCACCGATCAGCGCAAAGGTCATTATCACAGCATTACATAGCACCCTTGTCCCCTCAGATCAAAGTGTTTCCAAAGGGGAGGGAAAAAGAGCTGCATCTGATC
The DNA here is from genome assembly GCA_037902135.1 of Cetoscarus ocellatus. Taxonomy (NCBI): domain Eukaryota; kingdom Metazoa; phylum Chordata; class Actinopteri; order Labriformes; family Labridae; genus Cetoscarus; species Cetoscarus ocellatus. The sequence goes on from JBAMNC010000008.1 coordinate 1,518,975, forward strand.
CTCTACAGGGATGAAATATTTCATTTTTTATTCAACTTAAATCAAATCATCGTTAAATAGACACCCAAAACATGATGTAAATGGTCAAACACACCAGGACATGGGACCTTTAACCAAAAAATCACATCTGAAGGGCTTGTCAAAGTCAAATAATGATAAGTCAGGTTTGTAATTGTGAATGACAGAGAAATGTACAAATTGTTGTCTGAGCCCCAGTTGAGAATAACATTAACAGAGGGACAATAAAATCTGTCAGAGTGATAAAAGTTAAAATTCTCTTCCTTATAAATAACAGTATTCTACAAAAAACAGGGTGACATGTGCCACTCACATCCGTCTATTTCAACAAAAATCAATTCTTCTGCAGCTAAAGGTCAGTAATTAGAAAGTCCTCGTCCATTATTTGTCCTCCATAAATGATTTACGTGCTTGCTGTTTAATTGCAAGTTTGGGAGAAGCCTGGTGCTCGTAGTAATTGGCATATTTTGACCTGTGTGTAAATTACAGCCATTTAGGAGCATTGAAATTCAATCACCTTCCTCGTCCACTCGCCAAATTGGCTCCATGTCAAACTGTCATTAGGGTCGGCCAAATGTTTCATTTAATGTGGGTGTTGACATCAGTGATGTGGGCTCAAATAAGAAATGACTGAATGCAAATCAAGACCCAAAACCGGAGCTGAAAATACAGAGAGATGTTTTTTAGTTAACACGTCTGCTGGGCAACATGACCCTTGTATCATTTCACATTATTTTTCTTCCTTTGTTGAAATAATACTTTAATTGCAGTTTTTAATTCCTACCATCTCACTTCTCCCTCTAGAGCAAGCCTGTGATGCAATATACAACCTGTGTGGGTGCAGAAAACCACGTAGATGCTTTTAGAAGTTTCTATACGTTTGAGTGCTGTGGCTGTAACTACATGTGGGGTTTGTTTCTCTCCTTAGTTGTAGTAAGGTGCCATTAAAACGTGCTTTTGTCAGTATGTTGGGACACAGTTGTCTCCTTTGGGGATTAGTTGATGATTTCTGGACAAAAAAAATAGAAGTTTTAATATTTTTAGGGCCCCTGACAGTCATAGACCCTTAAGCTGGAGATATACTTTCTGTTTATTACACAAGCGCATATGTATGATAGGCAACTACGTGTCCCCAAATTCAATTCAGCACCTCAATTGTGCACATCAGACAGAATTAATGCCACGCAGATGTGAGCTGCAGTCTACATGTCAAAAACAGGAAGTTTAAATGAAAAAGTGATAAATCAAGACCATAGTAATTAACATCTAAATAATTTTTCAGACTGAACAGGTGCAAACATGACAGTTCATCCAGATGATCACAGATGAATTCTCTTTTAGAAGTCTGGAAACAAGGAAATAAAATTGGTGTAGTAATTCAACTGGTGACCGTGTGTTTTGGTGACTTGGAGTTGGCAATATGGCTGACTTTGTCGTAGATATGTTCGTGTTAGCTTTATTTCTTTGGCTGTATTTTCTCACATATAAACTACAACGATCAATAAACGTGAAACATTGAAGGGTTCACCCTCTGATTTTTCTGGTGTTTTGACGACGACATCTACCAGCACAGTCAGCCACAAGTCATCAGTTAACACGGTAACTCTTTACACCACTACACTGAGACAGTTCAGACAGTGCATGGAGGAAAATATACTGATGGTGAGGTCATCTGATATCAACAAATATTGAATGATGACATTGATTTTTGACGTTTAAATTGTTACTTTTACTCAGATGTTTTCCACCGTGTTTGCAGTTTACTTTTCACACAACAGGTAGTTACATACAGCCTGAGGTCTTTTTGCTCCCTCTAGTGGTGTCCTCCAGTAATACACGTCACATACAGGCAGGTAAATGAACTAAAATGCTCATCAGATCAGTTTAGTTCAGAGCTCATGATGCCAAACACAGGAATACAGGGACAAATTGAAGTATATCTCCATCTTTGGAATAGTCCTAACTTTCCTCCCCCTCACTGCTCCCCTGTCAGTGAGTAAAATGATGGCATAACTGTGAGGAAACAGTTTCAGAACATGCACATTATCATCCCTGTTTCTTACCAAAATCCTTTGGTGGTCTACTGCTGTAATACAATTTCAACCTCCAACACAGTCGTGCTCAACAACTGACAAATTCAATTATCAAAAGCAATATAAATGTGGTTTTAATAGATCCATAACTACATACCAATGCTCAGGAATCATTAAAGTCTGCCGTAAAAGAAATGGATCATGGGATCTTTAGTTGGCGGTGTTAAAAGATAACAGCTGCGTGCACCCAATTGACATGCTGTGCACTGATTTAGGTGGAGTAACTTCTGCCTCACTTAGTGCTGTGCTGCTTTTATCACTCTTTTTATCACTGCCATAGCTAAATTCAACAAAGTAGTTCCTCAAAAGATGTACCAGTTCCTCAAGAAAGTCTAGCTTTGAGAGCCGCTTTCTTTCATCTTTCCTTTAAGTGAGAAGGAAATCCTGATATCCAACATCAAACACAAGATTCTTCTTTTATTAAAGTGTGGAAGATTTAGTGGAAAGTAGACTTAATTTCCATGACAACGCTGCAAAATATCCAGCATCTTTCAGAGAGTGTGTATTCAGTGCAGAGTCGGTAATGGAGTGTATTGCATATGGTGTAGATGAGAACAACAAACCCATAATAACAGAGGACTCTTTCAGCATCTTCGGTTTTACACTGATGCCCACTGCGCATCCACTCAGCTGGGAGTCGAGCCTCTGGAAGAAAAGGACAATCTACCCGAGCTCTTACTTGTGGTGTTTATGCCGACCCCCCGCCTGGCGGATTCTGACAAACACAGCAGAATAAAGCCTCCTCTAAGCTCTTAATATACGTCCCTCCTGCTCACAGATCAGTCCTGAGAGCCTGACCCTTGGTGCTCGGTGGGCAGTAAAGCCAGAAGGAAATCTCTGCCTCGACTGTTAATGGCACTGTTCACACATCCCCTACAGTGGCGCCCCCTGCTTTTTCTCACACACTGGATTAGTTTCATGTATGACAGTTATTTCACAGACCGGCCATCGCCAGAGGTGGGGCCGTCATAAAAACAAATAAGCATAATAAATACAATCATCATGCAGGATCTGCAGGGGGGCCCTAAAAACAACATGCTTACAGGATTTGTGTTTAGGTTCAGCCAGTGACCGTATAAAATGGTGGCTTTCATTGCTGTTTTTGTAATAGACTAGTTTTTCAGCTCATGCTCATCTAATGACAATATTTTCACCCCATTCAGATGATCTAAACAAATTCACAAGGACTTTGTTTTTACCGCAACAGGACGTAGCCAGCTGACAGTTACTGGCTGACATGGTCACCTATTACACCCTAACACCAGATCTTTATGTCTGAGCACAAAGAAGTAGATTAAAATGGCATGTGTACCACACTTACAGAGTGTTTTCTGTCTACCAATAATCAGTCTGAGCTGATCAGATGATTATTGATTGGTATTGCACCCTCTTTTGGCAGCATGAATCCTGTTGTCTGAAATGTTATGCCTTTAATGCTCATAATGTCTTCATTTGTAACCCTGTAAAGCTCTGTAATTTGTTGTATATATAAACAGTGCTCTGTTAGCAAAGCTGCCTTGTCTCTGAGTTCATGGTACAGCCCTGAGATCTCTGCCTGACTCCATGTTTGTAGTTCACATCCAATACGTCAGGTAGTTGTATAAGGTGTGAGCTCTCTCTTGTTCTGTCAGTATCCTGCAGAAACAAGCGTTACACTGTAGCTGATTTTTGTAAACGTAACAGCATCTTACTGTAAAAAATATCTATGCAGTAATTTACTGAAAATGGCAATGCATTTGGCAAAAACGTACTGATTTCTTGTAAAATAAACAGCATTTTACCATAAAACCACAAATACCTACTGTAAAATGTCCATACAATAAATTACTGAAAAGCACAGTGGATTAAGAGAAATTTCAATTTTTGCCCGTGAAAACTGACCAATAGCAGGTAAGATTTCTTTCAGTACATAAACAAAGTTGTGGTGCTCTTTTTCTGCTTATCATTGATCAGTAAAATACTTAAAGATATAATAATTTAAACTAAAATACAGCAAGTTCTCTGTTATTTAAAATGCATTAAAAAAAGTTGTAGAAAAAACCCGTAATGATACTTTGAATGAAAACACTTCGAGGAAGTTGTTTTTGAAAATATAGAAATTATGCTATAAATTGAAACAAAGTAATGATACCTTAAATAAAATACACTAGTAAAACAATTATAAAAATAACAGTTGTAATGCTAAAATAAAATTGAGTAATGCTACTGTAAAGATATTAACAGAAACTTACTGATATCTTGTTGCCAGTAAGTTACTGTAAAATTTACAACAACCTTTCTATACTGTAGGTCTGTTACATTTGCCAATGTCACCTTAATTTATAAAACTCATTAAAAACAGCCAGTGGCAGACAATGAGGAATGGATAGCTGTGTCTTGTGACTATTATGTTTTTGTGTCAGAAATGTACTTGAAAATTTATAAATAAATCATAAACAAAAAAAACAGCCAGTGGCCTACCAAAGTGCTTCGCAGTAAAATAGGCAGAAACAATAAAAACAATAAAAGCAATAAAAACAAAACAAAACAAAAAATAACAGAGAAACATAACAAACAAAAGACCCAATAAAAGCGACTATACTCCTTCAAAGGCCAAAGTGAACAAGTTCGCCATAAGCAGTGTTAACTGGAAGACTTAAGTCTATGGTCATGCTGAACAGTGAGTTTATCTCAGGCCTTTCTTTTTTTGTGCACCACAGCTTCACAGAGACAGGAGGCCTCTTGGTGATAAGTTAGTCCAGAAGAAAACTAGATTTTGATTATTTACATTTTGGTGTGGCCTGGTACCAAATGATCCACTGGTGGTTGGAGACCCCTGCCCTGTGGAGGGTTATACAGCCCTTTTCCTTTCTTTCCCACCCTTGTCGGATTTCTTGTGCAACACTCAACAAAAATGTGTTTCCACTGAACATGTTGACCCTCTCTGTCCTTTTTGCTGTTTGCAGTGCCTTTAAATTACACCCGCTGTGTCTCCAGACAAATCCAATCGGCCCAGCTTGTCTCTCTGACTGTGTGCAGCGCTGACCGATCGATGGGCATCACAGTTAATACCCTCTCTTGTTTTTGTCGACTTGTGGAATGTTTGTTTCTGACGGGCACGCCCATCAGCAGCTTTTCTCCTCCACAGATCAAGACTCTGCTCCGCCTGGGGACGGGTTGTCGATCCGAGCCTGTTCAAAGCGATCAGAGTCACTGTCCGCAGGATCAATACGCCTCTCATACTCCCCCCACTTCCCCGTGTGCTCCCTCCTCTGTGGCAGAGAGCAAAGTTTTCCTGTATGACTTAATGGAAGAACACTGGTTGGATCAATAAATCAAATGATCAATGGGCTCAGGGGAGCAGGCAGGATAGAGTCCTGTAGAGGGACAACCATCCAGGATCAGGTTTCTGTGTCTGGAAAGTCCTCAGGATGGCAGGTCATTAGAGATAACAAGATCATTATTGGCGAAAACATAGCTTTTTCTAGAAGTAATGCAACCACTGTGGGTAAAAAAAAAAACCCAGGTTCTCTGAAAGGTTAAACAGTGAATGAAAAATCTATTTACTTGTACAATAAAGCTCTCTGATTAAACAATTTTAGGGCTGTGTCAGGAGGAAGTGTGTTTTCAGTTCTAAATTTACATAGTCCAGGATTCTCAGTGAGACGCCAGCTGATTTTTGTTGTAGCTCTCTCAGTTGAAAACAACTTAACTTCTGAGAGTTCACAGTGCTCCTCAGTGACACTCCTCACTCACTGACTGATCAAGATGAAGAAAGAAGATGTTTATATTCAACAATTATGGCGCTTTACAAATAAAGATCGATTGATTGAATCTATATTCAGCAGGGACAAATGTGTTGAGGACAGATTTGATCTGAGTGTCCATGGGTTTGTCGCTATCATAAACTCTTATTTTTAGTCTTATTTTTGTCTCTGCCTGGATGGATACATCTCTGAATGTATGTATGTGTTTATACAAATATATTTGTTATATGTATTTGTATATATGCATATATGTGTATCTATAAATGAAGAGTTTGTCTTCAGCCTGCTCTATTGTAAAATGCCCTGAGATAACACTTGTTATACACAGGCACTGTACAAATAAACACTAATTGATTGATTGAGAGAGAAATGAAACAGACCCAACACCTTATATATGTTACAATTATCCCCTGTCTCCCCTGTCTAAGAATGGCCACTCACATTTGGTAGTTCTACAGCCTGTTGGATATTAATCACAGAAAAATGAAAGAAAATGTAAAACCAGAGATGCTCCAAGAGCACAAACCTCTGGCAGGTCATTTTCCACACTGTCAGGCGAGTTGTCAAAATATGGAAACTCTGGCACTGTTAACCAATTCCTGAAAAAAATACTGGATCAGCATCCAGATTTGGGTCACCTCCAAAATCTAATCACTTGTGCCTTGTGTCATGACCAACATTCCCTGATAATGTCATCAAAAACGTTTAAGAACTAATGGAGTTATTGTCAAAAATGTGGAAAACTAACCAGATGGACCATTCAGAATATTTCATTACTTCATCTGGGCAAGACTCCATAGAAAGTGTTTGGGGAGGGGCGAAACTTTCAAAAGCATATCCTGCAGGTGATTGGACGACTGTTCTGCCAATCACCTTCATTACAAGCCAATCAATCAATCAGACCTCGGTGCCCAGCCATGTCTCTCTTTTATGATAGCTTGTGTGAATGTGTGTGTGTATGTGTGTGTGGGCGCAGGTGTGTGTGTGTGTGTATGGTGATGTCTGCGAGTGTGTGTCTCGATATGTCTCTATATTTTTTGGGGGTGGGATGGATGGGTTTGTTGTTTTTATGTTGTTTTTAGCCTCTGTGAGGCACTTTATGTTGCTTTTAAGTATGAAAAGTGCCTTATAAATAAAGCTTGATTGATTGATTGATTGATTGATCAGATAATATATTAGACCGGCGCTACTGCGTGACAGAACTTGAGCCACTTCGTTACACAAAATATGTCAAAATATGCTGGATGGAGCTAAAATATTCTTACTAGAGAGAAGTTTGGAGTGCTGGTATTTGTTTTTCATTTAATAAAGAAATGTGGTCCACAGCGCAAATGCTTTGTGCTCTAACAAAACATGGTATCTTTATTTATCCGTGCTTGTCGCCGACCTCTTGCCTACGTGACTTTTTTATATCATCTAGTGGTTTTTATGTATATTTTACCCTTAGCAAGTAGCACTGCTGTCTAAGACAAATTTCCCACAATATCTATCTATCTATCTATCTATCTGTCTGTCTATAAATGAATGAATTAATTTTATTTTGATCATGTATACAAAGAAATAAAAATGGAGAAATACCATGCACATACAAAGAAGAAAATGAAATAAAGTGTTTCTACAGGTTCGAAAAGGAGAAGGAGGAAGTAAATACTTTTTGAATCTATCTATCTATCTATCTATCTATCTATCTATCTATCTATCTATCTATCTATCTATCTATCTATCTATCTATCTATCTTTTTATCTATCTATCTATCCATCTATCTATGAATGAATGACTTTTATTTTGATCATGTATACAAAGAAATAAAAATAGAGAAATACCATTCACATACAAAGAAGAAAACTAAATAAAGTATTATATTCATTCGAAAAGGAGTAGGAAGAAGTAATCTATCCATCTATCTATGTATCTATCTATCTATCTATCTATCTATCTATAGATCTAAAACTTCAGTAAAGTAGTTGAAATATACACAATAAACACAAGTTACACAAATCACAAAAAGCAAACACAGTCACACATTTTGGATGATGGAAACCCCGCTTTCTGTTTGTGTACTCATTCGTTAGGTTGTTAAATTTTAAACATACTGTGAGTCTCTCCGAGTGCGGATTAATTTACACTCCAAACACAGACGTTATCGTTCTCCATGAAACAACAGCTCCGTGTTGCTCTGCCCAGTCTCATATTTATTTTTGACAAATCATCCCTCCCACTTTCTAATTAATTTTTTGAAAGATAATCCATTAGCTTGTGTTGATGTCCACAATATTCAAGGCATGCATTATCTTGCCAGCTGCACACACACAGAAACACACATTTATCTGTTAAGAACAGAGCCGCTGCGAGGAGAGTTTAAAGTTGATATAAAAGAGATGACAGACGCTGATGTGAAGTGCATGTTTTGCACAGAACACCAAAAGCACTGATTTATGCTGTTTTTACATTCTGCGATTCCAATACATCATCTTTCTATTGTGTTTACTTCCAGTTTAAGCTAAAATGTGACATTAACAGATGATTTGTCCGATGGGGGCACTTCCAACAAGAGGAACACAAACATGGCACAAAGTCAAACTGCACTGGGACGTTTTCTTGATGTTATCAGTGCTGATTTTTAATTCACACCAGTTTTCAGTGCCCTGAGTGGGAAAATGTCCCCTTTATCAGCTGCTTTTTGTCGTCACACTCACGAGTGCTCTCAGTCTTAAACAGTTCAACTTTTGGAACAGCGTAGCACTTGTCAATGTCAGGTATCCCTTGCAAGCAATCAAATTTTTTTTTAAGTACAAACCTGACGTGAGAAATAACTTTTCTTTAAAAAGTAATTTTATGTATATATTAGGGCTGTCAAACCATTTTAAATTTTAATCAGATTAATCACAGGGTTGATGTGAATTAATTCAGATTAATCATGATTAAATATAATTTATCTTAAATCTATATTACTCGCGTGAGTGTGGTTTGTTGCAAGCTGGACGAAGCATTAGCCAAAGTACTATCAGGATCCTGACTGACACATGCTTCGCTTTAATGTGGTACTTTAAGCTGGAAGTGCTTCGGTGCATGTAAAGGTGCGTTCACAGTGAACGCGATGTGGGTGACCTCGGCAATGTCAATGTAGACCAGGCGTGACCAGATATCACGGCATGCGACGGATGCAATCTGGGTGACTTGGTCGCATCTTGTGACTCTGTTGCTGCAGATGGGAACACTGAGGTTGCTTTGGTCACCAAAGTTGAAAAATTTGAACCTTTCAGGCGATGTTGCGTGTGGCTGTGCCATGACAACCAATCAGTGTTGTGTGTGTGAGTGATTGACACCCATGACAGACTTTTTATTCCGGTTCACAGAGTGACAATCCATGTCCGTGTGGGAAACATAAGTTAGTGAGGACATTAGTTTTGCCTTGACGGGACCGCAGAGAACTCGCAGACGATGCTGCTGCAGGGCCATCAGCTGCAGTGTTTTGTGGTTGGTAGGTGAGTGAAAAGGATACAGTTGGAATGATGTCAGCTTATATATCCTATTTTATGTTATATGATGGAGGGGTGAAACTCAAGCGGGCGGGACGTCACTGAGCGACGCAACGGCAACCAATGAGCTATGGACAGGTGACTGGACTCGGGTGGGAGACGCGATCTCGGTCGCCAAGTCGCGCTCTGTGTGAATGCACTCTTCCAATTCAAGTTGGTTGATTCTGACAGATCAACTGCCCATTTGTGCACAGAATCATGCACTACGGCAAGTCTACTGGGACAAACTGCCCGAAACACATCGCCAGACACATTTAAGGGATTTTGAATCATCTTGCGCTGCAGATGGGTTAATTGCATTTTAAGTTTTAAACAGATTAATCATTATGATGGATTAATCCACGTAACTCATTAATTTTGACAGCCCTAGTATATTTATATATACATATATTTATATATATGTACATTTATATTTTGTCATATACAATATATTAAAATATTATTGTATTTTAGTTTTTATTATTATTATTTAGTATATTTATGTGTATTATTTAATTATCATATTTGATTTGACATTTTATATTATCTATCTATCTATCTATCTATCTATCTATCTATCTATCTATCTCTATATATATATACATGCATACATACATACATAGATGTAGGCCTATAGATATACATATCAAAAGATAGATACATAGATATATTTAGATATAGTACTATTTTACATGCTTATTGTAGTCACAGGTACAAAAAGTAATGTTAAGAGAAATTTGTGGTACCTGGTTAACCTGCCAACTTTGACAGCACTAAAAATTCTTTAAAAGTAAAAGATCATGGAGCAATAGTCTATAAAATTGTTTAATTCAATAATAAGTTTTGATCATTTTAGGCTTTGGTGTTTTCATTAAAATGCTTCCTCACCTGCAGGAAACGACATCTGATGTGGCCGAGCATCTTTAACACACAGGATCAACAAGGTGACCTCTGCAGTTTAACTACCTTTAATGAAGCACTTTTGAAGAGCCCCATTAGGAACTGAAAGCTTCCTAATCAATACATCCACACATTCAGGCCTTTGGTGGAAACACTCAGCAGCCATCAGACAGCTCTGCAGACTGAGGGAGGACTATTTTTACTCCGAGGAGAGCTGGTGTTGCCTTACGCTCAAACTGACAACAAACTCAAACACACCTCTGAGCGCTGCAGCTCTGATTATCAAAAGATACCAGAAATCTGGGACACGCTCCTGAAAAACTGCTGTCTTTGAGTCAGTGTTCATTAAAAAGATAGAAGAGGAAGGCTCTGACCTCGGGAGAGGCATTAAAAAGATCATGAAATAATGGGAAAGCTACCCCCTGAAAACGTCTTCTTCTGTGGCCTGAAGAAAGCTCCACAAACATCAGGATCTGCATTACGAGGATAAACAGTCAATTCTAACAGAGGCAGGTCAGAAAAAGGTTGAATTGCTTTGGATTTAAACATTTGTAATGAAAAGCAAAACGATAAAAGAGAACATTTGGACTAAAAAAGACAAAGAGGGGCCAACTGGACTTTGGAGGAAAAGACCTCTGATTCTTGGAGACCTTCTGAACTGACTGGAGGAGAGGAGATGTTAAAAATGAGAGACATCACTGTGTTCAGAGCAGCAGGACAGTTTCTGTTTACTGATTTTTACACTGAAAAAAAAACTTAATATGAGCTCTGATTTGAACTCTTACACCAGGTTTATTATGATTAGACTGCTGATGCTGAAAACTCCAAAAAATACCCATCACTGGCTCCTGCAATCTGCTCCATCCATCAATCGATCAATCAGTCAAACTTTATTTGTATAGCATTTGTCATACATTACATATAGCACAAGTGCTTTACTTAAACAGAAAATAAGTAACAAAAAGCATATGCAATGCAGATGTAACACAAAACAGAGCAATCAGACTCATACTAAACAGATTATGTCAAAGACCTTGATTAAACAGAACTGTGAGACTGAGAACTGAGAGAGTGCTGTCATAATTTTATGAAGAGAAAAGACTGGAGATGATGTTAAAAACATAGTTATTTATTTAGCTGCTTTTTGTCTTGTTTAAATATGACAAGAAAATTGTGTTTGTTATTGCTAGTTTTATTATTTAGAATATTTGGGCATATATTAAGCCAAATGGCCACTATAATAATTATAAATAAAATAAAGATACAACAAAGATAACAACTGTAAAAGAAGTAAGAAACACATAAATTAATAATTAAAGTAAAATAATAGAGGAAGTTATAAAATAAATAATACATTAATTATAAATATAATATATATATATATACATATATATGTATATATATATATATATAAACCAGTAGACAAATAAAAACAAGAGTGAGATAATAAACACTGAGAGTTTTGACACTAAAAATTATAAATGAAATCACATATTAAATAGATTGATATTAATAATGAAAGATTGTTTGGTAATGATAGAACAAACAAAGCTAAAATATATGATTAAATAAAAAATAGAATTAAAAATTGTTAAATAAATACATAACTTCATGTCAAGCTCTAATTTTTACAGCATATTTCTTTAAAGATATTGAAGTGCAAGCATGCCTCAACGTTTCCTGCTTCCTGTAGTTTCTTCTTGTTTTGTGTCTGAATGTTGCGAGAAGTCTTCAGCTTTTTAAGCTGCACGCCTGCATCACATTGGTTGTACATTTAAATTGATGTTTTGTGAAGTAGACTTTAAACTTTCATCTTATTTGCACGTTTAGCTAGCTCAAAACCTGCACAATATATTTGTGAATCAAGCCTTTTAATTCTTTTTTTTGTCTTTAAGCTTGCTTTAATTTGCATGCTTCCTAATTCAACTTATCTTATGTTGTTGCTTTTTTGTATTGGCTTAGGATTTAGGATTTGTTTAACTAGTTTCATCTTAAAAGTGTTTCAAAATGGCTGTGAGCACTGAGTTGAGTTGTATTTTAGACATCAAGTCTTTCCCAACTTTAATTACATACATTATACTGTGCTGAGTCAAAGCATTAGCTAAGAATATATAAACATATTTTCCAACATTGACAGCAAAATTAGACAAGTCAATCAAGCAGGGCACCAGCTGAAAACCGATCAACACCTTCTTCTTCAGTCTGCGCTGTTGCATTGCTGAAAGATACAGGGAGCCGCTGCAAAGCAAATACACAGGATGTCTGCAGAATGGGCCTCATTAAAGTGATCAATATCTCGGCCATTTCCATACGCCATAAAATCGACGCTCTTTAAAATTCCTCATCTCACTAATTGTGCCGCCCTCTGTCTGCATGCTGCCCTGCTCTCTGTCTCAGGCCCCGCTCCATTTATCTGCCGTGCTGCTTGTTATGGTGTGGCGAGAGCGAGGACGTGAAGTTAAATGGAGAGCGGGCGACGGGTGTGAAGGTCAGACTACATCAGCTAATCATTAAACAGGAGGAGAGATACTTTCAGTCACTTCAAAATATATGATATTAAAGTCTAATTTATATTGTTTGAGGTGTTGTTAGAACATATTGTCTTGTGTTCACTGTTTATTTGATAGCAAGATTACTCAAAAACTACAGGACAGACTTTACTGAAATTTTCAGGAGATGTTGGTAATGGCTCAGCTTAAAAATTATTAGATTTTGGTGGGGATCCAGATAACATTAGCCAACAACCATTTTTGCTCAGAAACTGTCTAACTAATAATGATATCAACATGATTCTGAGTGCTAGATGTGGGTTTTCAGTGTCATGAATCATATTATGACGGTAACTTTGTCATGGAACTATTCCTTATAGATGTAACAGACATACGTGAGCTACCTAGGCGGAGGTTTATTTCTAATTTTGTTGCAGATGGTGGTCCAGAATTTTGCCATGGAGGCCTAGCTGGGCTGCCGGCTTAAGGGATGGCATGACATGATAGGCAGTATGGACCATTAATTATATATCCCTGGTCCATGTGAGAAAGAGCCCATAGAACTTTCAATGCATATTGGCAGGTGATCACATCCTATACAGGCCAATCAGATAATGCAGTAGGTGGGTTGGAGTGCAAAACATGAGCCACTTCATACAACAAACTTTCTTAAAAACATGTCAGAAGGGGAGCAAGTATTAACTTATCGAGAAATACTTCTAGTGAGAAATATGGCCCAGATCTGATAAAATTGCAACTGAAGTTGTTAGCATCTATGCTAATCTCTGTATGTGCAGTAACTTCCTGTTGTTGTCTCGCTCGTAGTTCTCACCTCTTCCTGCTCTATAGGTCTCTGGTTGGGCTGTGCTGCTTTGGGCCCCTCACAATTGTTGCATATTGGAGCTTGGCAAATGGATCGGCCTAAATGAAGACATCAAATTAAGCAGAACCAGCTTCACTGCAAGGTTAAATAGACAGCACAAAAACTCTGTTAGACCTCCCATGGGCCTTGTGTGAGGGTCTGCTTCTGAAATATTTATAAAATGTGTCTCTGTTGCTTTGATAAAAGCAGCTGTAGCTTGGCGGATTTGATCTGGGAGTCGGCCAAAGGACTGGGGTCATGCTATTCCACTTTGTGAGTACCTCTGAGTTGCTCCCTCAGGAGCAACAGACCATCACTTTGAGGTCTCACCGTGTGACGAGTATGTCTGAATAACAACAGAACAAACTGGGAGAAAAGCTTTTTTGTATGAAGAACAAGATAAAGTGCACTTTTAATAAGGGCCTGTGTCCATGGGAAGCATTTTTTTCTGTTAGAATGTTGTATAAAATGCTTCTCAATGGTGCTTTTTGTTGCCAGGTAACAAATCAACCAATCAATCAGTTAATCTGTTTTTGTTTTGTTCCAAATCATAGCAAATTTTATCTCAAGACCCTTTACAATAGAGCAGGCCAAAGCCATACTCATCATTCCATAGATACACGCATATACGCTAATAATAATAAAGTATCTATCTATCTATCTATCTATCTATCTCTCTCTCTCTCTCTCTCTCTCTATATATATATATATATATATATATATATATATATATATATATACACCCAAGCTTAACATGAATCCACAACAATCAGTGTCTAACAGTAACAGTGATGAAAAATCTCTGTGAAGCATCAGGAAATCTTGTAACTGAACCAGACTTCTGTTGGAGATTAGACTGTCCCGGGATAACACAAAGTTATAAATAACAACAGGCCATTTGAGTTTAAAAAAGGAGCTTCAGTAAGTTTATGAAGGGCTGAATGGTTTAGGTCCCAAATACATCAATGACCTCCTGACCTCCTGTGACATGAACCAGATCTCCTGGTTCAGGTCTGATCTCTATCCCCAGAGTCAGACCCAAACATGGAGAAGCAGCTTTCAGTTTTTATGCTCCACAGATTCGAACAAACTTCCAGAACACTGCAGGTCTGCTGAAACTGTCAGTTCTTTTAAGTCAAGGTTAAACTCATTCGTTCACAGCTGGCTTTTGTTTGATTATATATTCAAGTTTTTCATGACTGTTTTCAAACCAGCACTGCACTGTAACCATTGTAACTCTCTTGCTGATAAAATATTTTGGTAACTGTTTTATTTACAATCCTGCATTGTACCTTTGAAAAAGATTTGATTTTGAATTTTTAATAAAAATGATTTCTTCTACATTTTAGCTTCTGTTTTTGCTAAGCTTTTCTTCTCCTTCTATCTTTGTTTTAATGTTTTTGTTGTTTTTATATATTTTATTCTAAAGGGTTTTTCTTTTTTTTTTTTTATCATTGTGTTAAGATGTAATGTGTGAAGCTCTTTGTATTGCCCGACAGCTGAAAGGTGCTACACAAATAAACTTGCCTTGCCTAAGCCACTCAGTGGCTAAACATATAAATAAAAGAATGTTGAATAAGTAAATTAAGAGCAAAATAAGAAAATCAATAGACGAAATAAAAATGTAATCTAATGAAAATCAAAACAAACGTTATGTTTTTCTTGACTATATAGCACAAGAAAAAAATATCAATGTTATTTTTTTAAAACATTCTTCAGCACTAATATCAGGTGTATATGTATGTATATAGCTGGAGGTTGCCTGTTTGGGGCTTGTTTTTTTATCAACATATTTCCTTATTTGGTTGGAAAATTTGAGTTTTCACTACTGCCTTAAAACCAGTACTGCACTGTAACCATTTTCAAGTGTCTTACTGAATATATATTTTCGGAACTGCTTTATTTACAACACTACACTGTAACTTTTTAACATGATTTGATTTTGGATTTTAATCAAAAATTATTTCTTCTGCATTTTAGCTCTGTTTTTGCTCAGCTTTTCTTATCTGTCTGTGTTTTAATGTCTTTGTTTTAATATATATTTTCTTGAAAATGTTTTTCTTTTTTTATCATTGTGTTCAGATGTATTGTGTGAAGCTCTTTGTATTGCCTGGTAGCTAAAAGGTGCTACACAAATAAACTTGTCTTGCCTAAGCCACATATAAATAAAAGGATATTGAATAAGTAAATGAAGAGCCAAATAAGAAAAAAAACATCACTGGTAAATAGAAATTAAATTTACATGAAAATCAAAACACACGTTTTGTAGTTCTCTCTTAAAAAGGGACTATAAAGCACAAGAAAAAAAAAATGTTATGTTTATCCAACATTCTTCAGCCTTAGTACCGGGTATATTTGTGTGTACATCAATGGAGGTTGCCTGTTTGGGGCTTGTTTTTGTCGATTTGTTTGCTTAATTCATTTGGAAAATCTGGCAACACTGAATGTTGCCCATCTCTGATAAGACCAAGAAGGAAGGTTTTAAACCTGAAGAATTCAAGGCTAAAAACAGATGTAAAGAAGTCTGAAAGTGATATTAATTTGAGGTATTCAGCTGACAAGCTGCTGTTTTTGTGAGAATCTCATCTGTGAACCTCGGAGGACATTTTCTGTTAAAGCTCCTGTGTGTTGAGATACAGGTATTGCACTGTTAGCTTGTTTTAATCACTGTTGAAAGAGAGAAAGAGACTAAAAAGTTGTTCCTTATGCGGATGTATTATTCCTTAAAACCGACATAGGCTATGCGAATGTCTAATGAGGAATTAGACGAACTTTAAGCATGTTTTGTTCATGTATTGTGATGCTAATGAGATCGCTAATGCTAACGGCTAAGCGCCAATAACGATTACATCTTCTATGCTAACCGATAGCCTGAGCTAACGGCTAAGCTAATACCTTGCACTGGCTAGTGAGGTTTTGATAACGTGATGATGTTTGAAGGTGTTTTTACTCCTTTTGTCAATATCAAAGCTGCTCTGGTTAAGCAAGACTAACTCAAGAGAATAGTTCAAGCAGTATATAATTGCAATTTAATATGTATTTGTCATTTAAAATTAATTTTTATTACATGGACATTTACAACTTATTTCTTTTTACTGTGATCAGGGCTGTGATGTGATGCTGGGGTTTACAGATGGGACATTTTCTGCCTCTTAATACAGACAATTTATTTGTGGAATATATGTCGTCTGAATTTACCTATAATACATTATATGTATACAATATTATATTGTACACAATATTTCAGTAAACAAACAAAATTCTCAATCCTCTAAAACCTTGTGAGAAGTTAGTATGAATATAGCTATGTATATATACATATATGTATGTTGTAGAGGACCAAAAATTTTCACTTGTCAAGGTTGACTCAGGAGACCACCCTATAGAGTTGTTTTTAATTAAGTGATGTTTTTTTATTATTTGTGGAGAATAAGCTCCATAAATAGTTAACTTTTTATTTAGTGCTACATTACTCACTGTCAGCAGGTTGTGACAGTAATATTTGTAGCTTCTTACAAGCAGATGAAGCCTAGTTTAACTGTAACTCCTAAACAAGGAATTAATTTATTAATTTTGTTAACTGAAATGTTGCTCTTCTTGTATTCTGAAAGTACGTAGACTGTTACAGTGAGATCAAGAGGTTAACTATGCCACAGGAAAGATTTAGAGTTCTCGATATTTAAAATGTTGGATACAGCTCTGTCTCAGTATCAGCTAAAGTGAGTTTGGCTTAAACATTTTTAATAATTGGTAAAAACCTAATATTGTGCAAGCCTACTGACAGCACTCAGGTAAAAGTCACCAAGAAAAGAAGTTAAGGAGATCTCATGAAAGAGACAAAAATAATAAGATCATAGAAAGGACATGTGACTTCCTGCTTTCACCATTGTCATATGTTTGTTTTTGTGTTTGTTTCTATTGACCAACAACAGGACCTGGACAATTCTGTGATGGTGAGCCTCGCCCAGAGAGATGGTGGACAGTTGAGGACACATGGTGCATTCCAGTTGTGCTGGGAAGTTGGGATTTCTGAGTTCTGAGTGGGAAATTTAATCTGGAACACTCCCCGAGGTCGGAATTTCCTACTGGGAACTCGGGGGATCCTCACCACCCCTGAGTTGACAATTGAAGATGGCTGCCCCCAGTGTAAACAGTTATTTAGCTCCTGTAATATTCTGTTTATAAGCACTTCTGACTCTTGTTTCTCCCACTAAATCAGCCATATACATAGTATTGTTCAACTTATTTTTGTGGGAATGCTGCCATAGTGTTATTTACATTCTTCATGTGGTATTTGTGAACTACAACGCAGGGCGTGCTAACAACAGCTAACAACAGCTAACAATAGCCTGGTAGATTGGCATGTTTTTTCTGACTTTGTAACTGGAACGCTGATAACTCAGAGATGACGTCATTCCCACTTCCCTCTTCCCAGTTCCGATGTTAATGGAATGCAGCAACAGCATGGCCAGCTGTAGGACCTGCCACAGGGGACATGGGACATCTTCTCTCATTGGATCCCAGGTAAGAACACAAACACATTATTAACACTACCTGAGCAGTAGAATTTAAAACACAAAGTGAACTCTTTGGATCGCAAATCTGAGCGTGACAAACGGGATTTCACCCTGAGGACATTTATTTTTTGGGGGAAATTTAATGTTTGATTTTGATACTTTTAGTCCTCAGAACGTCCCATGATCCTTTTAGGCTTTTCAATTGTGTTTTTGCTCTCGCTTTGGCAGATTTTTTTGCTGGTATGAGGATATCTATAAGAGGTTCATTTTTCAATGAATTTTAGGATTACAGCACACACTCCATATTAACAAAATTTTTCAAACTGACAGTTTGACCCCTAGGCCCTTTTTGGCCCCATTGACTCTCATTAAAACCAGTTTTTATCATTCTAAATTCCTCTGTAATGCTGACTCACAGCAACAAAAAACTGCACACAAAAAAATCACAGCTAGATTGCATAGTTTTTTATGTTTGCAGAAAGGTATTTCGGGAAATGATTACCTTGAATGATCTGATTGTTTATAAAAGTAACTGTAGGCCAGTGGAATAAATTATTTCAACTAGCTGAAGTTACCAGTTGCTTTTAATCATTGACACACAGTATCTCAGACAGATAATCAAGCTTGATTTTTTTTGCAATAATTAAATAGAAAATGATTACTTTTTGTGTACAAAATGTTGCATTGTATAAATAGACTGGCACTTAGAGGGTTAAAATTATGAAAATTGATTTACATTTGCTATACAGAACATTTTTCTTTTCATCATATTTGAAATATAGCCGATGTCCTGAAAGGGACTTAAGGAGGAAAGTGTGAGTTTTTTTTTTGTAGTTACACAAAATGTTTTGTTTTTTTTTTTAATTAATAATCTATCAAAATCAGAGTTGTTGCTGGTTATTGACATATCCTAGACTGATATTTCCTGCACAAAAATCACTTTATATTAATGAAATAGAAATAATACTTTTTTTGTTTAAAGAAAGTGGCATCATATTATCAGGTTAAAAAAATGAATTAACTTTATGGCTCCTAGGGCTCTTCACATTTTCATCCACACCTCTCTGTCTCTCGACCTCCTCCTGTTCCTTCCACACGATTTTCTGTCATCTGATTAGCTCCTGTGTTTGTCAACTCTTGAAATTGAGACAGTGTTTTGTCAGATTAGCCTCTTTGTGTCAACATTTATTTAACCATTTGCATGAACCACAATGTTTTTCATATGCTGATCACTCTGAAGTCAGTACAAACAGTATGGCTTCTTTACAAAGAGGGCTCTAGCTGCAGGCCTCCACTCTCAGCTGTCTGACCTCCACTGTGTAGCCCCATCGTAGGAGGGAAGTGACATACACCTTATACAAGTTATCATACCCCCTGACTCTTTTACTCTTATCCCAAGAGAGGATTTTAGGTGGTGTTACTTTTTTATCATTGCTGCTGTGAATGTCAATTTCTGTTCTATTGACAAACATCAGGTCTTAGAATTTAACTGGAGAGTAAAAGATTGTTATTTTATGTCAAAACACAGGTAGCTCTGTCACTTTGGGGAGGAATATTGCATGACTTTCTATAGTGATGCACCAAATAAAAAATTTCAGCCGATACTAATAACTGATAATTTCATGCTTCTCATGGCTGATACCGATAACCGATAAGTTCATATTTTTATATTTAATATAATCTTTTTGCATGTTAAAATCTTGATCCAACCACTGAACCATTAAGCTGAGCATGCTGACCGGACTAACGTCAGATGTCCATATGTCTGTGGTACGCGTAGTCCATTCTTGTTTTGTGTTATGTTATCAAGTTATGGATGTGTGTGGCAACGATACCTAAGAAGGCAGGGATGGACACATCCAAGAAGAAGCGAAGGCTTGGGAGGGTGTAACATTCCTCCAAATGTGCTATTAACTTGTGAAAACCCGGGCTTTCAACGACAGAAAAGGGCTGGTCGTCGAGCGCTCTGAATACTTTGTCGTGAATGGCTTTTGCCTTTTCACTGTCTCTTAAAAAGTTTTTACAGTTTTCAAATGCGTGCTGAATGGGGACATCCACACTCCGTGTTGCTGTTTTAGCCTTAGCACTGCTAGCTGCCACCCTGGCTGCTTTGTATTCTTTCAATACCACTTCAGGTGAGCTATAAGATCTGTTGTGTTAAAACTTGAAGTCCTCTTTCCATCTCTCAGAATTCTCACCAAACAGGTTTAGCAAACAGAAATGCTGTTTTTATCTTCTGCCACTGAGAAAAAAACAACCATACTGGTGAAGCCATGTTCTCTTTTAGTCTGGCAGAGACGGGGACAGGCTTGGGTCCTTCTGGTCAGGCGCGATAGATGATGTAACCAGCGCAACATGGCTTGTTTTGGGGCTACGTGGCCTGCAGACAATTTCCCCAATTTAAGTAATTTATCAGATGTTTTTATTGGATAAAATGTACGTATCGGGTCGATAAAAAATGATGATTTTCCCCCAAATCGGCCGATATTATATCGGTTCGATAAATATCGTGCATCCCTAGTTTTTTTCTGGAAGCAATTGATCAGAAGCGGTCGCTACTTGATTTAAGGTAATGTAATTAACCATCTCACAGAAAAAATGGATTCAGCCAATGTACAGAAGTGTGCTAATGCTCTAAAAGAAAATGAAATCCCCATTTTTACACGGTAATAGATATGGATTCACAGTATTTTTGGACCAATATCAGTATCAGCAGATATTTGCCGAAAAAGCTGAATCAGTATGGGCAGATAGAGGTTTTTTTTTGTTGATATTTATAGCCAATATTTTGACTATATGAATATCTCACATATTGGCTGTAATATTGGCAAAATGTAAAATGCACCATGATTGTTTACCTCATCATCACGCAATGTCCACTTTTATGAATTCAAAATGTATAATTATTATTAAATTGGAAATATTAGCTCACATGTAATGTTTTTGAGCCATTTGTCAGATTAAAATCTTCATCTTCAAGAACCTCACATTGCATGATAATATTACTCAAACATATCTCAGCTAAGTATCAATACCAGCTCCCCTGTCTTTACCAAGAGCTTTAAAGGTGATGTATTATAGTATTTAATACATAAGTCATTAAAAAGCACCATCAGCCTGATCGGACCAGCTATTCAGGAATTAAGGGCAAAAAAGATTAAAAATATACTCACAAAAATCTCTCGGTGTGTGAATAAGTAAATAATTACCACCTTCTATTATTTCTGTCTTCTGTTTCACACAAACATGATTTGTTATTTATAAGTGGCGCCTCATGACAACAAATGATTTTATGCCTCACCTCTGATTTGTGTTAATGCTCCCGTCGTGGAAAATGATACTTGAACAGATGTTGAGTTAATTATTTATCACTTCATGTTGTGCAGTGTAAATCGACACACTGCTTTGGAGCACTTGTCTCTGCACTGTGCATAACAAGCAACACGCAGTCGATGAGTCCTGTGATGTGAAGGCCTGCATTAGAAAAGACTCCTGAAGCTGGAGAAGGTTGACTGTAACACGGGACCTCTGTGTCCTTATTATGAAGAAAAGAGCACTAATGCATCAGATTAAAGAAAGCAGCAGAGCCTGCAAACACTCGGGGATTTAGGACACGCGCTGAACTTTACTCTGCAAAAACACATTACACCAGTGCAAACAAACAGAGGAAACAACATCAGCTCCTCTCCCGCAGGATTTACTCCGGTAATTCTTTCATCCCTTTATTAGACTTAACATCCCGACAGCTTCATTGACTGCATGAAAAAAGGAATCTATCTTTGGTGTTTTGGAAATGAAAAAGCAATATGGCTCGGCTTACCTTGCTGCTACCTGTTTCACAGTCGAACATTACTCACGCTAAAAGCAGCTTAGAGAAATTAAATCACCATGTGTTCTGACAGCTCAATAGATTTGCGTCTTCACTCGGATACACAAGGAGACACGATTAATCCGGCGGTGTTTGGGCGCAGCGAAGAACTCTAAACCACTGTAATTACTATCATCTATGCCAATTTACACCTGACAAAGAAGTCTGAAAAAATTGAACAAGTCAAGTAATTATGACGAAGACACTGAGCATGGTTTCCTCCGTTTTGTGTCAATATGCAGGTCCTGCCGGGGTTCATTATGAGACAGAGACAAACCTGTGAGACAAAACCCAAACAGATGAGCTAAAATTCACAAAATATTCACAGATGGGGAAAGGTGAAAGCTCTTCTGGGGCCTAATGTTGTGGGGACCCAAAGAAGTTACAGCTCTCGCACTAATAGCCAAAATTTACTGATGGCTGAACTATTACTCAGCATTGCCTTTAAAGTAACAGATATACTCAATTACCCACGATTACTTAATAAAATGAAGCACTCTAACATAGTGAAAATTTGTGCATTTAATTTAATTTTTTGTATTTGATTTTATTTTTCTGTACTTTATTTTATTTTTCTTGTATTTTGTTTTATTTTTCTAGTATTTATTTTATTTTTCTGAGTTTTATTTAATTTTGCTGAATTTTATTTTATTTGTCTTGTATTTTATTTTATTTTTCTGAATTTTATTTTTTTTCTTGCATTTTATTTTGTTTTTCTGAATATTAATTTTACTTTTCTTGTTTTTTCTTTATTTTTTCTTGTATTTAATTTTATTTTTCTGAATTTTAATTGTACTTTTCGTGTATTTTATTATTTTTTTTTCTGTATAGCACTGGTCCATCTATAAAAATGAAAAGTGCTCCAAGCGCATTAAAATCCACCAAGACAATTCTGGTGTTATTGTGTGAGTTATTGTCAAAATGTGGGAAACTGCCCAGTCTTGCACTGTTAACAAATCCTTTAAACAACTACTGGATCCACATTCAACTTGGAACAGCACCACAATCAAATCACTTCTTTCTCCTGACCAACAATCCCTGAAGATGCCACCAAAACCAGCTGAGAACTTATTGAGTAGTTAGTGAAAATGTGGAAAACTGCCCAATCTTGTGATGTTAACAAATCCTTGAAAAAAAATCCTCAACCAGATTTGTTTTTTTCCACCAAAATCTAATCACTCCTCTTTGTGCAACGACCAGTGTTCCTGAATAATGTCATCAAGTCCATTCATCAGTTTTTGCGTTAACCTGTTCACAAACAAAGAAACGGACTAACCGGCAGAAGCACAATGTCCTTGGTGGAGGTAATTAAGGATTTCTCCAGCTTAAAAAACTCTGTGAAATATTTAAATAAATAAAAGTACCTAATTAAACACGTAGCTTTTGATAAGTTTTTGTCATTAATTCCGACATTTCTTTTCCCACTCATCAGTAAACTCTACATCTCTCGTCCTTAAAGGCTGGTTTACAGTAAGCATTTGTGTGTTTCTCGTACGTGTGGTCGGTCACCCTCCCTCAGAGTCATTCTCGGTGTCAGCGCTGTAGTCTTTCTGGCTACAGGCATCCTGTCGCTGCGGTGGATTTACTGGCAACGTCCCCCCTCCCTCTGCGGCCAGCTCTTTAATTACCCTGGCCTATTGATCGTCTCAGGGACACGGCACTCTGGAGCTGAAGCTGGGCCTGCACCAGTTAATGACTGATTATTCCTCTGTGGGGCCCCTGGGAGCAGACAGCCGGTGTGGGGACGGAAGGAGCCCGGGAGCAGCGGGACTGTCCTGCTCTGCAGCAACATTTGCTCTTTCCACCAGCTCACCTGGTGGTACAAAACTGGACAGAAATAGCACTTTGTACTGCTGCTGCTGCCAGCGGTGCGATTTTTAAAAAGTGGACTGTAAATTAATCAAAGTTTATTTCGGGAATACTGAAAACTGTGGGAGACAAGAATCCTCTAGCATACTTAAAAGACGTCAAATAATGATATGCTCTGACTGTCTTTACTTGTCAAGGTTCCCACGTGTCCTGAAAAACCTGGAAAATGATTGACCAATTTTCCAGTCATGGAAAACACATGGAAAATGAGGAAAAAAGTAAAATGTCCTGTAAAAGCTTGAATTGTCCTGGGAAATTATTTAGCTTCCTTCTACCTTGTTAGTGAACAAAAATGCTTTTTTTCCATCCGCTTTGGAAACGCTTGGATCTGAGGGGGCGGGGCTACAGGAGGCCATGATAATGAGCTCTGAACTGATTGGCTGCCCAATCAGTGCCTTATGGGGGGAGGAGGGGTTGCAAGCTGTGGAGTGAACTTTCAAAACAGTCGAGGCTGGAATTTTGCTGATATCCAATATGCTGATATTTAATAATTCATTATTATTGATACCGATATATTGTGTCAGGATCACAAAGTCTCTACTTCACTAAAATTGAGCTGTTCCTTCCATGATTAAAGTCCACTTATGTTAGAAACAGATGTGAAGCAAAAAAAAAAAAAAAAAACATTTTATTCTTTAATAAATAATTTAACATTATAAAAGAATAAAATGTGTGTGAAACAGAAGATAGAAATAATGGTAGGTGGTAATTATTTAATTATTTATACACTGAGAGAATAGGTGATTTTTGCAAGTGTATTTTTTGCCCTTAATTCCTAGACAATAGCTGGTCCGATCAGGCTGATGGTGCTTTTTAATGACTTAAGTATTAAATGGGGGAGGTGGTACTGATGCTTAGCTGAGATGTGTTTGAGTAACGTTATCATGCAATGTGAGGTTCTTGAAGATGAAGATTTTAATCCAACAAAAGGCTTATAAACTTATTGTATGTGAGATAATCTTTACAATTAAATGAATTATACATTTTAGATTCATAAAAGTGGACATTGTGTGATGATGAGGTAAACAATCATGGTACATTTTGCCAATATTACAGCCAATATGTAGGATTTTTATGGCCAATTCACATGGTCAAAATATTGTCTATAAATGTCAGCCAAAAAAAAGTCATATCTTCCAATACTGATATTCAGCTTTTCAGGCGGATAGCTGTTGACACTGATATTGGTCCAGTAATGTTGTGAATCCCTTTCTTTACCCTGTAAAAATGGGGATTTCGTTTTCTTTTGGAGCAGGGATGGGCAACTTTGGTGACCAAGAGGGCCATGCTATGTTGTCCTCAGTGACAGAGGGCCGCATTGTTGCAATCAGAACAATAATCTTGTGGCTTTCAGATTACTTACTAGTTGTTTGGGGATATTAAAAATACAATTACAACTAATTGCGGCTTTATTTTCTTCAAAATATTGCTATTTAAATGTTTTTTGTCGTAGATTCTGACATTTTTTTCTTCACTGAAATGTATTTTTTTGATATTTCAATTGACTAGTGGACCATATTGAGAGAGTAGGAGGACCACGTTTGGCCCCCGGGCTGCCAGTTGCCCACCCCTGTTTTAGAGAATTAATAAACTTCTGTACATTGACTGAATCCATTTTTTCTGTGAGATGATTAATGACATTACCTTAAATTAATGTAGAGACCACTGCTGATCGATTGCTTCCAGAAGAACAGACCACACATTCCCCTCCTACATGTGTTTTGACATAAAATCTTTTACTTTCTAGTTAATTTCTTAGACCTGACGTTTGACATTCACAGCAGCAATGATGAAAATATATCACCACTTAAAATCCTCTCTTGGGATAAGAGTAAAAGAGTCAGGGGGTATGATAACTTGTATAAGGTGTATGTCACCTCCTCCCACGATGGGGCTTCACAGTGGAGGTCAGACAGCTGAGAGTGGAGGTCTGCAGCTAGAGCCCTCTTTGTTTTGAAGCCATAAAGTTTCTGCTGACTTCAGAGTGTTCTGCATATAAAAACATGGTGGTTCATGCAAATGATTAAATAAATGTTGACACAAAGAGGCTAAGCTGACAAAACGCTGTCTCAGTTTCCAGAGTTGACAAACACAGGAGCTAATCAGATGACAGAAAATCATGTGAGAGGAGCAGGAGGAGGTCGAGGATGAAAATGTGAAGAACCCTGGGAGCCATAACAGTAAGTCATTTTTTACCTGATAATTATCTGACACCGTTCAGGCCAGAAAACATTGTTTTTCTGCTCATGTGGATGTTCAGAGTTGTAGAGACTGCTGCTGAAAAACAGAGAAGAGGAGGAACCATCATCGGCTGCATCTTTAATACTTAGTGTTATTAAAGGCCTGCACTTTATATCCACTCACTACTACATTTTCCACTCTCTGGGAGTTACTTCAGCTCTATATATCTAGAAATAGAAATGAGTTGGAGTGGTTAAATAAATGGAGGGAACATTTCACTTTTTAAGGGCTGATGATAAAGAAAAAAGGGGCGCTTTTTTTATTTAAAGGACCCTAAATGATGCTTGTCCTTCCTGTTCTCCTTTAGCTCTCTAGTTCGAAAGGTCCCCAACCAACCTCCCAAATCTGTGGGATCGCCGGTGCCTCCCAAGCAGTTCACTTACATCTCTTGAACCTTACAATGGAGCTTTATGGGAACATATAATAATAATAATAACTTTATTTGTATAGCACTTTTAAAAACAGAGGTTTACAAAGTGCTTTAAAAAACAGACAGGAACATACAGACAGCAAAGCACAAGAGCTTAAGCACAAAAGGAAATGAAAAACTAAGAAGCTCAATTTAAATCCAAGAACCCTTACAGACAAACACAAAAGACATAATAGGCACTAGCAAGTGAGATGTGTGAAGTGAACCCAGACAATACAAGAACCCTGCAACATAAAATGAGACCATGAGGACCAAAATAAAAGCTAAAAACAAAATCGGTAAGAAAAAGAAAAGGCAGTAAAGAAAGCATGAGAACAAATATAAAAAGATGATGATGATAATAGTAATAACAATAAAGTAATAAAATTAATAGCAATGATAAAATAGAACAACAGATATGAGCAGGAGATGAAATAAAAAAGCCTAAAAGGTGATCTATTAAAAAAAAATTAAAAGGATGACATAAGGTGAAGCATAAATTAAATAAATTTTCTCTGATTTAAGTCTATGGAGGGCTTTAGGTCTTATATATGCACAACAGAATTTATTAATCCAGTCTTGATGTTGAGTGCTTCTTTGGAATCTATTTATTCATGGATCCACACTGATAAATCTCTGATCATTTTTTATCCCATTTTATTGTTTGAAAAACATAGCAGTGATGTTATAAGGCCTCCATGTTGGCCCTTGACAGCTCTTCCTGACCATTTATTGGTCATTGGAATGCAACCAGTGTCTACTTCTCTTGTTTCCTTGACGGTGGTGTAAAATTAGGGGTGGCCAAAGGTCATCAAGAGACAAGATAGATATCTGTCACTTCCAAAAAATATCAAAAGGAAGTGTTAGTAATGTGATGCTGCCCTTTGTGACACTGAGACAAAAGAAATGCTTTTAAAAGTGGCAGAAATTACTAAATGGAGCAAAAAAACGTCTGGAGAAATACAGGCAAATCTGTAGACAGGCTTTTTTTTTGCATACGTTAATTTTGTTCTCTTAATAGCACAGGCTCGACAGAATCATGTTCAGATTGGAAAAAGCTGTGAGATTTAAAGTTAGTTTGGATTTTTTGTTTTGCCTCTATGGTCATAAAACTTTCTCTACATCAATATGATGTTTTTACAGCATACATTTTGTGATAGCCCAGGCTGTCCTGAAGTAAATGATGCATTCAACTTGATTTTGCTTTCTCCTGCCACTGCTGCCAGTGTTTGGATTTTTATGATTCATCTATCATAGTGTATTTTGGGAATAGTGTGAACCACGGGATATAAATTAACTTGATTTTGCTTTGCACTTGGGCTGTCAATTTTCAACCAAAATCAAACTCAATGGGCTTTCAAGCATACACACTAATAACCAAAGATATTAGGTTATTAACAGAACATAACCCCCCCACCCCACCCCCACCCCCAGTGGACATGAAGCTTCTTCAGTCTTGTCTGTGATGAAGTTTTTTTCTTGCCTTTGGTGGGGGCGCCTGCTGGGCTGAGCACAAGGCTGCGGTGGTTGAAAGGCCGACAAATGGACCCATAGATCAGTCGTAGTGGGCCAGCTGCTTTGTACATAATTAACACACAGAGGAGGCCAAAGTGCTTCCACACGGTGCTTCTCAGATGTTTCAGTGTTATTGTTTGCTTGGAGTGGCTTTACTGGTCCTCCTTTTCTTTGTGGTATCTTCTTCGTCTGTTGGTGCCAGCGGACTAGTTCTGCCAGTGTTTGGATTTTTACAAAGTGGACGATAAATGTTATTTTTTGAGGTATCTTGCTCACAGACATCCTATCAGAGGTAATAATGATTGGAAACATCAGATGAGCACAGACTGATGACTATCGGACAAAAACTCACACCTTTAGCACTGCATGAATACAGCATTTTCCTCCATGCTCAGGTGTTGTGGTTTGAATGGTTACCTTGTTAACTGGTGACTTTCAGTTTGTTGTGTTCCCAAATGCTATTGTTAAGCACCTGATAAAATCAGAGTGAGTCCCCATGAATGGCTCTTTATTGGGGTTTAGAAACAATGGCTCTCTCTGATCCTGCATTACGGGGAGGTATACTGTGCATAACATGTGTGATTGTTTAACTGAAGGCTGGGCGGCGACTATATTGTGTGACATATATTGTGTAACAGTCCAAGCTTTTCGTTCCATTTTACTCACTAGGCAGCGAGAATCCTATGTGCAATGTCCCTGAAACTGTCACACTTTCACTGTGAAATTGTTGAATCCTTTGCCATTTTTATTGTTTATTTATTGCCTTAACTTGTTCAGCCCCAGCCCCTTTTTTAAGCCTTCTGCTCAAAAACCCATACCCTTAAAGAAAAGAGTGTATCTCTGCAACCACAAGGTCTATTTGAATGATGTTGGTGTCATAATAAAAGTAACACCTGAGAGATTTGTCCAGATAAGTAATTATCAGTCTATGTGTTACTGGGACAGAGTAAATGAAGATAGGAGTCAGAATAATTTGAAAATTCCATCCTCACCTGAAACAAAAACAGTTTTCATTGTGAATATCTCTCTTAGAAATGATGCTGGAGTGGCTGTGAAACTCTAAAAATGAATAATAAAATATGTTTACATCATCTCTGCAAAGGATTGTTGTTATAAAGTGATGCAGAGAAAAATAAAAGAGGTTTGATAACAATATGGTCAGGCAAGGTTTCTGAAAAACAGTGCATATTGAGCCAAAAGTCAAAAACATATGTATTTGTCAAATAAAAGCCAACACAACTATAGTCTTAAAGGCACAGTTCACTGCTTGTACTGTCATGTCGAGGAGCTTTTCTCCTGAGCCCCAGCAGACCCAAATTTGGGTCCCATGGGGCTGAAGAGGTTAAACTTTTTCTTGAAATTGTATTTGTTATGGCGTGTGCTGCTGACCTCTTGGCCAGGTCACCCTTGTAAATGAGATCCTGATCTCAATGGGAAATTATCTGGTGCAATAAAATAAAAAATAAAACAGGCTATGGCACAACAAAGGTTGGAGACCACTATTCTAGTTCATTCTTGTCCATTTCATTTTCCTGCTCCAGGACCACATTCATCGTTATTCTGCCACTTCTGTCCTTTTTTTCCCTCTGAGAGGTGACCTGAGGAGAAATACAGTCGTGTACCTGAATGATCTTTGGCCCTCGTCCCTCTGGGATCAACACGAGTCCGAAAGATGAGGGAGTGAATATTTCAGAGGAAAAGAAAGAGACAGTGACATACAAGACAGAAAGGAAGAGAAGTTCTGGAATGACCTGAACCTTTGTTATCACACCTTATATAATATAATAACCAAGAAAGAGAGTTCTTCAAAAGAAAACAATTTATTCAGACTCTGCTTCACTTAATTTCTCTTACACCCTGGGGCATACATTTTTACTGCTGTGTTTGTTTCTCAACGTACAGTGTATATAAGTTCATGCTGAGAAATCTCTTCCCTTGGTGTTTGTTTTGACTTCTACATTTATTACAGTAAAGACAAATAGACTTTTTATCTTTCTAGATTTTAGTGTATCTTTCTTCTAAACCTGGAGCGGGAGGGAAACTTTTCTCTTCTCTCTTTTCCTGTGAAATACCCTCACTGGTGATTTTATTAGGTATCCTTTGCTCAGAGCAGGTTGGACCCCCTCTGCCTTCAGAGCTGGCTTAATTCTTCATGGCATTTGGTCCATACGGACACGATAGCATCACACAGTTACTGCAGATTTGTAGACTGTTGGCCACGATGAAAATCAACTGTTCCACTGCATCCCAACAGTGCTTTATTAGATTGAGATCTGGTGACTGTGGAGGCCACTGGAGTACGGCAAACTCATTGTCATGTTCAAGAAAACAGTGAGATTATTTGAGTTTTGTGTCATTGTTGATTATCCTGCTGGAAGTAGCCATCAGAAAATGGTACACTGTGGTTATAAAGGGATTGGCATGATCAGAAACAAAGCTCAGGTAGTCTATAGGGTTCAAGTAGAGCTGGGCGATATGGCCTAAAAATAAAATCCCCAATTTTAATCAATTTGTTCCCTCTCAAGGAAAAAAACCCTCCAAGTGACACAAAAATATGAGAGACAAGTTTTGCATTGATTTCATCAAAATATATTCCCAAACCAAACAGAATTTCCCTCTTAAAATTAAAGTGCAATTTATAAAATACTGATTATGTAGTTTTTCTAGATGAGCTCTGAAAGCTGAGCAGTTTTCACAGCATATTAATAGGGAACGCTCTGATCAATATTAAATCTCATTTAAAAGAACAAATATTAGCCTAAACATGTGTTTGTTCAAAACCTGACGGTGCCTTCCATCATAAAAACTGTACATTTTCAGTATTTATATTGTCAGACATTGCTGCAACTTACAGTTGGAGTAAGTCAAGAAAAAAAATCTTGATTTTTTAATTTTTAAATCTTTTGCAGAAAATGATTCAAATTAATTAATTTAATCAATATATCACCCAGCCCTAGTTCAAACAATGTTCATTTGGTACTAAGAGGCCCAAGATTTGTCAAGATTATATCCTCCACACCATTACACCACCACCAGCAGCCTGAGCTGTTGATAAACGGCAGGATAAACTTGTGCTGTCATCTTGTTTTTGCCTAATTCTGACCCTAAAATCTGCAGTCTTGCAGAGCAGCTGGATCATCCTAATTCACTGTCTGTAATCAGGCAGATCTGTCCTGCAAAACAAACAAGTGAGTCATTCTTAAATTTGCAGGCAATTTGTATTTAAGAATGGCTCACAAACGAGCGACTCACTCAAAACTGTGAATCGGTTCTCATTGTTCACTTACAAGAGCTGTTCAAAAGACTTGACTCGTTCGCGAACGTCACATCTCTAGCGCGGAAGTTAGTCAACAAAACAAAGCCTCTGTTTAGGAGTAGAAGAAGATAACATGATGATAGTAGAAGATAACGTAACAAAAAGGGGTAAAACAAAACGAGTCACAGCCAGCACACAGGACTGTTTAGAGTTGCTGAAGAGTTTACCTGATGACTGTAGGCAGAGGCAGGCTAACACTTCCCACTGACTCCCAGTGTTTGAGCTAAGCTAACTAGTGATGGGCGAGCTTTGGCCATCTCTTTCTTGTTACTGCACTCAGGGTCGAAAGAATGGTGTCTATCTGCTTGTCATGGATTCAGGAGTGAGGCAAGACAAGAAAAGAATAAATGTGGACGACCCCTTTAAAGTGGCCGGTGAGTGTATTTCACCTCTGGCTCAAAAATATAAAAACAAAACAGTGATGGGCTGCAGTGTTGATTTTGACAGCACTTTTTATGTTAGTTTTGGTTATAGTCTTTTGCCTAAAGTATCTTTTAGTTTCAGTCATAATTTAGTCATCTAAATTGTTTTGAATTTTAGTCTAGTTGTAGTTGATGAAATTTCACAACATTTTAGTCGATGAAATCTACTGTAAATTTAGTCGACTAAAATATGAAGTGTAAAGTGTAAGGCATTTTTTATGTTTCCTTGAATTTCTAAAGTCATGTTTTACACTTGGATGAAATGAAACATCTAATAACCCTTTATTGAATGCTAGTAAAGTCTGAATGTATAAATGAACAGAAACAAAATGAACTTTTGTGTGAAATGCAGTCACCTTTATTTAGGCTACCTGGCAGAGCATCTCAGTTACAATACCAGAACTGACAACAAACAGTGAACCTGCTCTACGTGAATATATCAATTCATAAAGAGAGGAGCTCTGATTGGATCGCTCCCCAACTTATCCCATCACCACCAAGCTAAGGCAGTTGTGATTGGATGTCCCTCTTAACTCATCCAACCTTTCCACACAACCAAAGTAGCTGTGATTGGATATATTCCTAACTTGTCCCTACTTTCTACATGACCAAATTAGGTCTGATTGGATTAAGTCTGTGTCAAACATTTTCTTATTGTTTTTATTTGTTGATGAAAATGTCAGTTTATTTAGTTTTAGTTTATGTCCATGTGCACTTGTTTTTATTAGGTACTGTCTAGTTTTCGTCCGGGGAAAAAGGTTGTTCACCAAGACTGTGACGAAAATAATTAGTCAACAAAATTAACACTGCTTGGCTGTAAAAAAACTCTAATTTTAGGCTTCAAAAATTCATTGCACAAATAAGTAGATCATGTCAAATTAATCATTAAAAGGTCTTCGCTTCAGTCCACCTTCATGTCTTTGGAGGAAACCAGAGCGCAGAGAGCAGCATGATATCACAGGGCGATTGATCATGAGGAATAAAAGTGCACCTATACATCAGAGGCATCAGCCAGAGACTACAATGAGTGGTCTCCTGGGGTCCTGATGACATGAGGACGTCAGATTGAGGCAGGGTCAGCTTCTCCGAGGTGGCAGGAAGCCATAGAGTTCCCAGCAGGGCTGAGGAGTCAGAGGGACAGCTGTGGACGTCCACTCATCCTATAAATCTCTTCAGAAAACAATTAGAAGCCGATGAAGGTGAGATTTATGGAAATACCTCTCCAATGATACACAAGGTGAAAAAGACAGGAGCTCTTTGTAGCTTGGAGGCTTTTCTGCTTTATTTTAACGTTTGTTCTCTTCATTTAATGCCTGAAAATGATACAAATCACCACAGAATGTATGTGTGAACATCTGACGCTTCATTTGGCTAGCTGGCTGCTGACTTAAGTACCGTGCTGCCCTTGTTTGGATGCACTTCTGCTTGTCTTTGACTAAAGTAAAGCAGGCTTTCGCAGCCCCGCGGCACAAACAAAAGGAGAACATTTTGCAAACACATGCATATGATTAATGTTCCCACACATATCATCCATCCCTGCTTCCTGCTGCTGGATGCTAGATTACCACAAAAACCAAGGCCTCACAAGATGGAGCGCTCTGTGCAGGAAATATGTCTGAGTCACACGGCAGGAGAATATTATTAAAGTTTAAACAATTACATAAACACTCAACTTTTTCATTTAGTCGTCATGCAAAAGGCCAGAAAGTGCACGCTCTTTTCATCAGGCGGCGCAGTTCAACACTGCAGAAGCTAACAATGTGAATTATGTGATAAGCAAACAGTGGTGTGCTGTGCTGGTAATTGTTGATTATAAGATATACACTGCTGCGTTCATACAGTTTGTTTGCCCCCATGTCTATGAATTTGTAATTATTCCACGCTAGTCCTAATCATCATTAGTCACAAACAACAATAGAGATTAAATAATTGGCTGTCATATCTCTCTGTTCTCACACTCTCTCCGTGTCCCCCTGATTGTAAAAGTATTCATCAAAATAATTAATCAAGAATCAGTTCAACCAAATATTTTCAATTTTATCCTTACACAACCCTGAGCAGGGCAACAGCAGAGCAACTGCAGAATTGAAAGATATGCAGGTGAACTTAATGTTCTAACATCCCGTGTTAAGGAGAGTGGCTGAGTAAATCTACACTCTTTGGCCACTTTATAAACTCCGCCAAGGAGGTTATGTTTTTGCCGGTGTATGTTTGTTGTTTGTTTGTGAGAAAGATCACGCAAAAAGTACTGGACAGATTTTTGCTGAAACTTTCAGAAGATGTTGGTCATGGCCCAACTTAGAAAAAAATTGATTTTGGTGGTGATATTTGTCTGGATGCAAAAAAATGCTCAAATTAAAAAAAAAACCCATGAGTGAACATTGGGCGGAATTTTAAGAAATCACACCTCTGCCATTTTTCAATGGATTTGCTTATAATTTTACAGGATAATATGGACTACATGTCTCTATCATCAAGGTAAATTTCATCTGGATCTGATCCAGATTGACTTCCCAAAAACATTGAACTTTATAGTGAGAAATCCCATTAAAGACATTTAATAATTCATATAAAATCAAAATATTGAGTGATGTCCCCAAAACTTGTTGTGTTCATACAGGATAACAACCTCCATGTATGTGCTTAGTTTGATCTGGATCCTGGCACAAATCTAGTTCTGGTGAACCAGAACTGTATCTTTTTACAGGGGTTGTGGAAAAGCCACTGCTGAACTGAGCTGCTTGGCAGAGGTCTGCACTCTCTGAGGGCTTTTCTAGTTTGGTGTGCTTTGCTCGTATCAGGCTGGACCTCATTTTGCCTCAGAACTGCCTTTTCATCAAGGTGCTGAAACATTCCTCACAGATTTTCTATCCATATTCTCATGATGGCATCATGCAGTTGCTGCAGATTTGTTTGCACATCCATGATGAAAATCTGTCGCACTATGCCCCACAGGTGCTCTATTACATTGAGATCTGGTGACTGTTGGAATAAAGTGAAGTCTTTGTCGTGTTCAGTAAATCAGTTTGAGATGATTTGAGCTTTGTGACATGATGTGTTGTCCTGCTTGACGCAGCCATCAGAAGAGTGTGGACATAAATGGATAGACATGGTCAGCAACAATATTCAGGAAGGCTGTGGGCTTTAACGAAGCTCAGCTAAGATGCCCAAAGTGTGTCAAGAAAAAAATCAACCCCCACAGCCTGAACAGTTGATACAAGACAGGATGGATCTATGCTTTGAGATCGTTTACACCAATTTCTGACCCTACCATCTGGATGTTGCGGCAGAAATCAAGACAAGGCAAAATTTTCAGCCTTCTACTGTCCATTTTTCAAGAGCCGTTTCACACTGCAAAACCAGGAGTGACATCTGGCGTCACTCTTGTTCTAAGCAGACAGGAGTGACACCAGGTGTCCTCCTCTCCTGTTTTAGTCTGTTTCAAGTCTGGGCATGTTGCATTTTCAGAAACTATCTTCTGCAAACCTCAGTTGTAATGAGTGATTATTTGATTTCCTTCTGTGTGTCCATCATCTCAAACTGCTCTGGCTATTCCCCTCTGACCTCTGGCATCATTTTCCTCCAGAGAACTGCCACTCACTGGATATTTTCTCTATCTCAGATCATCACTTTGTGTGAAAACCCCACTAGATCAACAGTTTCTGAAATACTGAGACCAGCTGAACTGGCACGAACAACCATGCCACTTTCAAAGACACTTAACTCACCTTTCCTCCACATTCTGATGTTCAGTTTTAACTTCAGCAGTTCGTCTTGGCCATGTCTTGATGCCTAAATGCATTAAGTTGCAGCCATGTGACTGATTGGCTTTTTGTATTAACAAGCTTGATCTGGTGTACCAATTAAGTGAAATCCCACAAAAAGTGTTGTGCTTTATCACCTCTAGATCATTACACATAGCTCTAATCTGTAAGATAAAGACATTTAAATTGGACTAATGGCTCATTTCATATGCTTCTTTAGACTTGGCATATTTGATGATGGAGGTATTCTGCACATGCCATAAAAATGCATTAAAATGAAATGAAAAATAAAACTGAAAGCACACTCAATCTTTCACTATCAGTAGAATAATTAAAAACAAAATACAGAAAATATGGGAAACAGGGGATCACAGGAAATTGAAAAACCCTCATTATTAAAATGACAGTTTGTTGATTGAAAATGGTGTTTTAATAGATAAGAGAAAACCTGAGGGAAAACTGTGTTCTTTCTGTGTCCATTCCACCAAAATGCACTTCTGTGAAAGTAGTTTTTCTTACTTTTGCCATATGATGAAAAATTTGTGACAAAATAACCCTTTCTGTGGATTCTGTGTGGCTGTCATCAGTTAGGAAGCAGCAAGGAAAGGCCAGAGTTTTTTCACTCATGAGGTATGAAGAACTTCAAGTTTTTTGGAGTCTTGAATTTGTCTATAAATAGTCCATCCATCCATAATTTACCAGTTATCCCTTTGGGATCAGGGCCACATAGAGAGAAGGACATTTACACTCACACCTAAGGGCAATTTTGAGTCAACGATTAACCTAACAAGCATGTTTTGTATAACCTGACACGCCAGACATGCAGTTCCATATATCCGCCACGGAAATATTTCACTAGTCCATCTGGAGAAGAGCCCATAGAAAATGTGTTCAGGGGCAGAAACTTCAAAAACAACTGCAGCTGGTGATTGGACAATCAGTCTGCCAGTCACACTCATCACAGACCAATCATATCAAGCCACAGTGTGATGCAGCAGCTAGACCCTGTTGTTAGCCGTTAGCTTAAACTACATTTCAGTCCTTAGACTATCGTCTTACATTAAATTGATGTATCATTTACTACTTATATGTGACATGAACCACGTCAACGACAATCCCCACAAAGTTCTTCCGGTAAACTTCTGAGGAGAGCAAATTTTGCCAGGTATCGCTGAGTAACCACGACGCCGGGCTACCTTAGACTAATAAGCATTGTCCGCAGCATTTCCGCAGCTCTCCCAGTTTCCCAGCAGTGATCCCCAGCTTCCCAGCTTCTCTGATTGGATCATCCAAAACAAAAAAAACATGATTTCCCATAAGAAAAGCTTTAAGTGACGTTCTTTACTCCCCTTTTAAAGGAGAAATTGAGTCCATTTCTGATAAAACCCCATATATTGTTGCACGGGGACTGCTTCAGAAGCTGCCATTGTTTTCACTTCCTGCTGCCGTCATGTCTTCACTTTCCGCCTCTTTCCCCTGATTGGGCCGTCCAGTTTTTGGCCATGACGTTGTAGGAGGTTGGAGCTCGGCAAGATGGCTCTGCATGATTTCAGACAATGAATCAGGGGGATCAATCTGCACTGCAAGGTTAATCAAAACCTATTCCAAAACTAGACAGACTTTGACTCTTATAGTTGAAATGCATGCTGTAATTTTATCATAAAGTATTGATTATGTAGTTTAAACGTGGGGAAGTCTGTCTACATAAACACTGAGGGATGAGCTGTTTTGTGCAGTTTATTAACATGGAACCATCTGATCAATATTTAATCTCATTTAAGAAACAAATAAAAGCCTAAACATGTGCTTTTGCAAAACCTCACAAGGTCAATCAGCATGAAAACTGTAATTAGTAATTATATTTTCAACTCAACATTGATGATTGGAGGAAGTTTAGAAAAAATCTAGATTTTTCATGTTTAAATCTTCTGCAGAAAATCAATCCAATAAATCGATTTAATAGATACACTGCCCAGCCCTGCTTTATTATCAGAGATTTTCTTCAAATTTTGCACAAGCATCGATTTTGGAGGTTTTGGGTCAAAAGATTTGGTCTCAGGGCCATGAGATCATCTTTAGCTCCTAAACATGATACTTCAAGAACAGTTGGAGGGTTTAACTTCAGTTTCCATTGCTCAGTGATTTAATGCCTCTTCATGGTCAGACAGTTGTTGTCCTCACAGAGGCGTGCAATGGCCGAGCTGTAGCTCAAGCTTCAGTTTGTGTCCCTCATGCTTATGTGATTACACTTGTGCTGATGTGTGTGAAAGTTTGGAGGGATTTTTTTAAAACTCTGATGACGAGGAGGTTTGCATTTTGTTGCTGAAAAGATGACAGAAATCACATTTTAAAGAAATTCATAGAGTAACCTCTGAGGCATTACATCCATGTAAGTGTTTAACCTGTCAGGCTTTATTTTAGACTCTCATTCCATATCCATACATAAAATCTTTACGGTGCACTGGACTGCCTCTCTCCTGCCCGGGTGATTCACAATGACCCGTGGGGGAAGTGATGGAGACAGTCGGTGCAGATGGATGGACTTTTAATGATGCTGTGTGTCTGCAGTCTGAGGAGTGATGCTCGGTTTGACAGTGAGTGTGTGGACGACCTCACTCAGGCTAACTGCTCTGTGCAGGGACATGGTGTGTGTCGGTGCTCCGAGCAGATGTATAGTCAAAGTTTGTTGGTTATGTTCCTGAAGGGAAGTGTTTGATTTGTATCAATTATAAAAAAAAAACACTGTACACGTCATCATTTATCAGCTTTCCTTTCAATTAGTTCTGTCATTAAAGAAATAAACACTGCATCCACACATAAAAAGAACATCAGCAGAGGCCATCTGTTTGGATTAAACCTGCAGCTGTGAGAAAAACTGCTGGATTCAAACAATTTCAGAATGATTGACACATAAAAGGGTTTTACTCTTATAAAGTTTATCATGCAAACCAGGAAAGTAAAAATGATGCATCTGTGACAAAGGATTTAAATTTAAGGAGTCATTTAAGGTCACAGAATTTTCCTTTTCCTGTACAGTTCACACACGTCCCAGAACATGTGCACAGCAAATTGAGAAGAGTTAAAATATAAATTCCAGTAAGTGCAGAATTAATTACATTCTGGATGGAGTCAAATCTCTAAAACAGTTTCTCTCAGCTAGAAATGATTTCACAATAAATCAAATCTATAGGTGTCACTGTAGGACCCATTATTGGACAAATACCAACAAACACCACAAGCCGCATCATGAAAACTGCCATGCAATTTTTTTTTTTTTTAATATGTGTGCTCTGACAAAATGTGTTTTCCTCATCAACGTACAGGAAATTATACAACAAAGTTTAAACTTTGCAGTGTTAATACAGAGTTAAAAACATACTCAGAGAGAGTGCATTCCTAACGCTACGTAGAAATGTTGATCAAAAGTCGCACAGTTAAGTGTCAAAAAAGTTTCCAAATGTTAAATCAGCATTCCAACTTTATGAGAGTAAAGCCACATTCACACCAAACTCGACTTGGCGACCAAGATTGCGGCCCCTTTCAATAAATATGGTCACTCATTTGGTCACCGTCCCTGTAGCACAGCCACGACAGCCAATCAGCAATGTCACCAATCAGCGATGTCTCCTGAAAAGTTAAAAATTTTCAACTTCTTCGACCAAGTGATGGGACCTGGTAGCACGTCCAAAGCGACCCGGTAACACGACCAAGTTGCCTAGGTTGCGTCCGTCGCATTGCTGCACGCCTGGCCCCGCCCCATCGCGGCTGTACATTGACTTTACATGGAGAGTGGTCGCCCAAGTCACGTTCGGTGTGAATGCGACTTTAAAATACCAACTCTCCAAGAAGAGTGAACACTACACTTTGTGATGTGAACCCAAATAGACACTCATAACGTTTAAATACTAACTCTTATAGTGTTTATTTGTTAGTTTAGATTTTGCTTTGACTTTGCTTGACGGACTCTGCACTGGTCCGACGTGGTGAAGGAGGAGCTGAGCTGAAAGGTGAAGCTCTCGATTTACTGCTCGATCTTCATTCCTACCCTCACCTGTCGTCATGAGCTATGGGTAGTGACCAAAAGAACAAGATTGTGGGTGCCAGTGGCCAAAATGAGTTTCCACCGCAGGGCGTCCTGGCTCTCCCTTAAAGATGGGGTGATAGGCTCGGGCATTCAGGATGGGCTCGGAGTAGAGCTGCGGCCGTGTGCCAATTTCTTTAATGTGTCCTCTAACACTCTGCACCACAGACTTCAGACTTTGGACCAGCGTTAATTTTGACAGCACTTTTTAATTTAGTTTTATAGTCTTTTGCCTAAAATATCTTTTAGTTTTAGTCATAATTTAGTCGTGTAAATTGTTGTAGTTTTAACTGATGAAATTTTAGAACATTTTAGTCGACGAAATCTACTTTAAATTTAGTCAACTAAAATATGAAGTGTAAAGTGAAAGGCATTTTTTAATTTTTCCTTGAATTTCTTAAGTCGTGCTGTACACTTAGATAAAATGAAACATCTAATAACCCTTTATTGAATGCAAGTATGTTTATTGAGTACAGTGTTTTCAGTCGATCTCGTGTATCCATGTGAACGTGGATCGTTTTCACATTGTGTCCATGTGAATGCAGAGCTCTTTGAAAACTCAAAGGAAAAACCTTTCTGTTTCTGGTGACAATGTTGTCATGTAAACAGGACCTCAGTTACAATACCACTGAACCTTTAAACCAAATTTAACAAAATTAACACTGATTCGGGCCAGGTAGAAGTAGGTTTATAGCGGAGTCTGTTTTGGGGTCCTCAAGTTAGGAACACTCCAGCTTTGCACTTGATCACTCCTCATTTTCAGACAAACACACCCCTGAACACGATTAGGAAGGCACGGTCATTTGCTATTTTAACAGTGTGAGTGCTTGGTGTATAAATGATGCATTAGACAGAAATTAAGGAAAACACCTACGCTCCACGCCAAAGAACCTTGTGCCAGACACATGATCAGGCCCTTGATGTTACCCACTTTTGACCATCAGCTTATTTCTGCCAAAGTCGAGCCCTCCACGACTGCATTACTATCGCTGCTATTTTACAGTCAGCAAAACCTGAACCAGTCTCATGATGCTGGTATTTGTATGTTAAGCTCATTGTCCACACATGGCGGTGTATAACCTGCTGTAAACATGGACCCCGAGCATCGCAGAGGAGCCATATCATCCAGTGAGTCATTTTTCATCTCTTTACATCCTGAGCAAAGCTAAATGATGCTTTCAGCCCACAACGTCTGTAGTCGACTGTTAAACATGGAAGCGGAGCTGTAATAGCAAGGACAGCCATCTACTGGGGATCATTAGGGCCTATGATTGCTCTGCATGATTGCATAACAGCCAGAGGATATGAAGCTATTCTACTGAAACAACTGCACCCCGTGGTGCAAATGCTGCTCCCTTGCGATGTTCCCATACACTGAGATGATAGCGGAAGGATGCATGCTGCTAAATAAATTTAAGAAGTGGCCTAATGAAAACTGTGAGGAAGTCGCACATCTATTTATTTAAAGAATCTCAGCATCATTGGACCGCTGGGGTTTGTTCTTGAAGACAGTGAAGCTGGTTTCCTTTTTCCGTCTCTCCGTAATGACTGGAAGAAGTTTGGTTTAAAGGGATAGTTCAGGATTTTTAAAGCAGGAGGGTGTCCATGATTTTCTTCTACTTCTTCTTCTACTTCTTTTTGTAACTGTGCTTATCATCTTGTTCTTGTTTGTAATGCTCGCTTAATTTTCAGTGCTAATCTGAACCTTGTAAGTTTTCCCACAGTGCCTTCCTGCAGATGATTCACAATAAAATCATTGTTAAGAAATGAATGGTGCATGCCCACTGTAACAGTAGGGGGCTCATATTTTGACAAGGATGTAGATCATTATAAGTTTTTATTATACAAACTCAAATGAATAAATTACACTTGTGAAACAGATTTAATTAGAGAAAAAAGTTACCCTCTGTAGTTTAGGTAGATAAAGGTCTCAGTCACATTTGAGTAAAATAATCCTATTTATATAAATGGACTTTTTTTTTAAAAAATAAATGTTATTTTTAAGGATCCCTTGCAATTACACCACGGACCCCTGGTTGAGAAACACTGAGTTAGATCACCTAATGTGTTTCTGTTCCCATTTTTACCTCAACATAACCAAATAGGTTATGTTTTCGCCAGGGTCTACCTGTTTGTTTGTTTGACTGTTAGCAAGATTACACAAAAACTGTTGGATGGATTTACATGAAAATTTTACCAAAGGTGTGGGTTGGCCCAAGGAAGATGCCATTACATTTTGGTGCTGATCCGATCCAGACTGACGTCACAAAAAAACTGTTGAAGTTTATAACAGCAAATCCAATTCATTTATTGTATTATGGGAGTTGTAGTTTATTTGCAAACTGATGTCTAGTTTTTCAAGCCTATGTCACCGCATTTCCCAGCTTCCCTTGCAATGCCAGGGGGGGAGTTCTCCACACCGCTCCGTCTGCTGTCTCTACTCTGTCTCCAGCATTGTCCCACCCACAGCACCATCTGATTGGTTAGCGGAGAGGAGGAAATTTTGCCAATGGAGAAAGCCCGACGCTGTTCCTGGAGCCTTGGTTTCTAAGATAAATTATGGCAGCAGTCTCTTCCGAAATTGTAATAAACATCCCAGTCCTGTACAACTCACAACTACTAGTAACATTACTGTGAGCCCATTGATGTTATAGAAACATAAGCGGCAGCTCTGCTCGCTCGCAGTCCTTCAGGCTGTGCCGTTTAATCACTCAAAACAAGGCTGCTGATAATATCAATACGGAAATAGTCCATCATAGCAGAAGTCTGTTTGTGTATGAGTAAAAACCTAACGCCCAAACTCCACATAGAGCGAACGCGCCGCGCACCGAAGCGCCGTGGTTTTGCTCCGACTGAAAGGCTGGAGACATCGCCCACTGGAAGCACCGCGGCACACAACACCAACATCTGGACAAGCATCAGCAAACTGGTTCA
This sequence comes from Cetoscarus ocellatus, assembly GCA_037902135.1. Classification (NCBI taxonomy): domain Eukaryota; kingdom Metazoa; phylum Chordata; class Actinopteri; order Labriformes; family Labridae; genus Cetoscarus; species Cetoscarus ocellatus. Next base: position 1,561,538 of record JBAMNC010000008.1, read on the forward strand.
GTCAACAAGTTACAAGACCCACTACTAACTAGATCACTCTGTTGGACGATATTTATATCAACAATAATCACATCTCTTGCAGGTCGATATTTTTCATTCCACAATGTGCGTAGAAATAAATTTAGGACTATAATGTTGGGTGGAAGTCACAATTTATGGTTGGAACTGAGCTGCTTGGCGGAGGTCTGCGCTCTCGGAGCGCTTTTCTAGTTTAACTTAAATTCAGTTCATTGAAAATAATTTCAGAAGTCAAATTCTTTCTCAGTTCTTTCAAGATAACAGTTTGTTTCAAGTTCATTCAGTAATCTTTTTAGAAAAACAAAAAGTGTCCAGATCTCTTACCGCGTTGGTAGGTGATGATGGGTTAATATTCACGGATGATGACGATGATGATGGTGTTCTTCCTTCGCTCGCCATCCAAGAAAAATGTTGAGATGAGATAAGAAACCTGACCTGTTAGAAACAGACCAGAAATGTGAGCTATTTTTCCTCAAAATCTTCTCTAATTGTTTTTACATTTAACTGAACAAAGACATTTGCCCCACACTGTATTTCACAAACAGTTGCATGTGAGAGTTAAAAGATTTCATTCAAGCATAAATAATTAAATAACTTTACCCAACTTTCTTTTCTACAAATCATTACATTTTAATTAGGAATGCACAATATTATCTTTTCAATATCCGTATTGACAGTTAAATGCTTTAAAAGTTAAATATCTGTATTTGCAAATATGAAAAAAATCTTCTGATCTTCTTTACAGCAGATATGTCAGCCTTAGATATCGGCTGTAAATATCGCCTATACTGGCTGACATATCTTCGGAATGACTCATTGTAACATAATGCTTCATCTCAGTCACAGTAAATGTCTACGTTATTGTTTTTAGTAAATGTTGTTTTCCTTGTTCATTATTCTGTTTCCAACTTAAATAAAACTTCAGAGATTAAGAAATAGATCAATTTTTGTTAGGTGATGACTGCATACTTTTGTCCAAAAAAATACTGATGTTGGCAATAATGAGTTTAGAAATATTACCATATCAATATATCAGCAATAATCCAATATCAGGATTTTTTGTTTGTATTATTTTCTTTAGAAATAAAGAACTTTTGATAGCTGCACAAACTTCTGTTTGGCGCTGCAGCTCCATTTAATGGTCTTTGAAACCTGAGTGCTTCCTGCTTTTAGACGCCAAAGCAGCAGTCATTTTTGGCCGCTGAGATCTTGCGAGATTAAACAGGATTTGGGTGATCAAATGTGACGTCAGATCATGCAAGAATTTGAGGAAGTCCTGAATTTAAAGCTCTCTCACATAAATAAGAGATAAAGGACATATAGTTACAATAACCATTAAACCAGATAATAATCATCTATCCTTTTCAAACAAAGTAGAAAATATTAACATTCTCAGATCAACTTAACATGTTAATTTAAATATATATATATGTATACCTTATTGAACGTTTGAAGAGTCACTGTCACATCTAAGTCTGTAAATCACATACACGTCTGTTTTACAGTTTTACATGGCTGCAAAAAAGGCGTCAATAATACCAAGAAAATACAGAAGTTATAATAATAATAATAATAATAATAATGATGATATAAAATAAAAAGTTAAAGAGATAATAAACATGTTTATAGATATATTCACCCAAACACATATTAAACACAAATCTTTACATGTCACCAAAGAATATTCAAATAAAAACAAAATAATGATAAGAATAATAAATAAATAATAATAATAATAGATTAAAGAAGAAATATATGTATCTCCATCAACATGCATCATAATTCAATCATTTATTCAAGGTTAATTCATCGCATTACAATATTCAGCTAAAGCCCTTGCCTTAGTGTCAGTGTATTTCAAATAACCTCCCTGCTTTATGAAGTGTTTCTCAGTCCTGTTATTGCTATTTAAGTTTTTTTAATATATTTTATTTATGAGAATTTTCAAATTAAAATTCAAGTAAGAGACAAGGAGGCAGTGACAAATAAACAGTAATAAGAAGATTAAAAAAACAACAACAATGACATAGGCATGTCAAATAAAATACTATAAAATAAAATAAATAAATAAATAAATATGGGGGGGGCAAAAGCCACAACAGTGTCTCCTGCTCCATTGTACAGCTGTCTGTCTAACTAATGAAGTATCTAATCCAGGTGGGTGGGTGAGGAGATTGACATTGGTCGTTCATATGATGTAGCACTGGACTCCATATCCTTGATTTTAATATTTTAATATTTTAAAGTGATTTTGTGTCCTTGGTTCCATCTTTCTTTAATATGATGCTGAATGGTAAAAATACATCCGTAACTGTCATGAAGCTGCCCTCAGTCTGCCTGGCCTCCTTAAACGGTCTCATCCTCTCCCATGTTTCTTCCTGCTTTCTTTTCCTCCGTCTGTATGTTTGAGGCATGTAATAACTTCCCGTCTGTTATTGTCGACCGCCCTCCCCCCCGAGTCTGAATATGAGGAGGTAGCTGTCTGCTATAGGTGCATGATTTATGATCGTGAGCTTTCATTTCTGCTCTCCATGCAGAACAGGTGTGCTTTGTTTGTGGCTCTGCACTTCCCTGGACTTGTCACTTGGCAGTTCTATTCTTTCCTCTTTTCCAATAAGTGTGTGAAAAGCTGCGAGTCGATTTATCTCTCTGTCTCCGATTCTCTGTGCAGGAAGCTCGAGGTAAGCGTGAACAAGAACTCTCGACCTTCGGAGGTTACTGTGAAACTTATTTTTACTTTATTTCATGGCCTTCGCTCACCTTCAGCTGCAGCTGACATCTTTAGCTTAATGTTTGAAAGTGGTTAAAGAGGTTATATCCTGCTTTTTCATGTTTTTATATGCCCTTCAGCGTGTTTGACGTGCCTCCTTTGCATGATAGAGGGCTGTGTGAGTGTCCAGGGGATTTGTAAACATTGAGAGATAGGGCCGCTTTCCATAATTTTTTCTAATAACTCCTTATTTTCTCACTGAATTTGAATACAATTTTCAGGAAATGTTGGCCATTGCACAAAGGAGAAGTGATTTGATCCCAGGAATTCTTTTAATGAATGTTAACAGTGCAAGATGGGCAAGTTTTCCATTTTTTTTTCAAACTTTTTTTATGAAAGTTTTGGCGAAAAATATACAATAGGCATGATTGTACAGATAAAGCTTGATTTAAAACACAAAGAACAACCACTGGAACATAACTGCATGAAAGATAAGTTGTCTTCAATTTAGTACCATGATAGATATAAGACAGCACATAACTTGAAACAAAAATACATACATATGCACACACAAATATATACATATACATGCATATATATTACAGACTAAAATAAAAAAGAAATACACCAATACACCAAAACATCAAACATATTGTATACACTGTCACATTTGTCAAATTTGGAGGAAGTCATTCATCTAATTCCAATACGTGGGAAATCAAGGCAAGTTGATAGTTGTCCAAGTTTTTCCACAATAACTCACCCGACAGTGTTGGAGACACCGTGGTGGAGGTTTGTGCTCTCTCAATGAGTCCAAAAACACACAGGCTAGTAAGCAAAGCAGCAGCGCTCCCTGAGATGAAGGTGCTCGTGATGTTTTCAGTGTTTGGCCTCTGAAAGCAAAAGTGTGGCAGTTGGTGCCAATCTGGTCGTATTTTAGATTTTACAAGGAAGCTGAGGGGAAACTAATGGAGGACAGTCACCCTGTCTGCAGATAATGCAGAAAAAAGTCTCCAGGAAGGGAGGCAGGGAAGAACCACAAAGCAGCAGCTCCTCCACCATAAACACCCTCACAGCAGAGGGCAGAGGCCTGGCTGGACTGTTGAGAAAGACCTCAGCAAGGACCAGAGAGGTAAAGAGGGTCGGGCTCTAACCACCACAGATCGCTCTTAAATTCACATTATTTTTTAACTTAAATAAAACTTTGTTAAATACGAAACTGTCGCCGGTGAAAGAAAAACACGTGATTAAAACTACCATAACTCCTCGAGTATCCACACTATCCAAATATATATACAAATATAATATCCAACGGATGCTGAAAGCTGAGAAGCAGAGCTCTCCAGTGATATATGGTACATCACGGTAAAGGCTTTGCCTGAGGGGGAGGGTCTGTCTTCAGCTGGACAGGAACTGCTTCAGGGACTATCATCAGTAAAGAAAACGCCTGGACATGGTCTAATATAACAAGCTGTAACATGGACACTAAATGCTGTAGGCAAACAAAAATGTTTGAGTTTATATAAAATAGGTTATGTTTATTTTTGGTCATCTTAAAAACTTTGTTGATGTTCATTAACAATTGTTTGTAAGGAGAAACCTGTTGAAAGTTCAAATCCTTTTTTTTTCTTTTCTTGTAATTACACGCTGTTCTAATAATTCTAACATAATAATGACAAATACTTGCCAGAAGTGTTTACTTTTATTTCTCATGAAAAAGGTTGAAAAAACTTACTCAAAGGACAATTCCTGACACATTTATTGACAAAAAAGACAAAAAGACCAGGCGGCCTGTTATAATATTATTTAAAGGGTTTAATGATTTCAAGTGTCCAAGTACTTTTTGAACATTTTGAGCACATTGCAAAAATACTGTGATAATAATGATAACCGTGATATGAAGTTTTCATACTGTTACATCCCTGATGCACGGTAGCCACCGCCATGGACACAGTCGATCAGGTCATTTGATAAAGGCGGAGTCCTGAGCAAATGCTACATTCACATTCATGCTAGTTTTCTGTGATTACCAATCCTGCCTTTAATTGCTTAAAAAAAGCTCTTTAAACTCACCGATTACATTTAAGCTGAAAAATTCCTGAAAGTTAGGTTCATTTTGAAGATTATGATTACCAAATCATGAAGTTTAATGAATTTTTTTTCACAGACCCTAACATCTGCAGTGACCCAAGAACGGTGAAAAATCCCTTAGGCTTGAAAGGGATCGTTAAGTATTAACTGTACCAGCCCACAGCAGTGTACCTTATTGTTGGTTTCACTATGTTCTTCTTCAAGGGACATCGCTGCTGGGAGCCTTTTCAGCTACTTCACTGACGATTGTCAAATACCTCATACAGCCTCGCTTCAAATTACTGAAATATCCCTTCATTTGGGAGAACGAAGCTGACTTCCAGATTTGCCGACAGCAATCACTGTATGTAAGAGTGTGAGGATGTAGAAATCCAACAGAAGGTGCAGCGGTATTTGTCTTCTCCACTAAATCAGAAGAAAGCGAACAAACTTCAGGTGTAAAAAGTTGAAACTTAAAAAGCTGCCATAAGACTGGTGAGTGTCATATGTGCTATATTAGGTTATATACCGCATCTGTAGGCACCCAGAGGTGACTCAGAGCACAGTTACACCTGGATCCTGAACAGTGAGTCATAATTCTGCCTTTTTTTAATTTCCAATAAGACATATGGAGCTACTTTCAGGAGATCTGCTGCTGTTCGTTGCAGGGGGCGTAAGCTCTATGGTGGCAGCATGGCCTCCGAACAGGAACTGATCATGTTCAGACAAAATGCAGCTGACAGACAGTTCAGGGTTTAGCAGCAGCCTCGCTGCGCCCGCTCCCCACCCTGGGGTGTTTCATCAATGCCTCCCATAGAGACACCCAGCGCCACACAGCCCATCCCATCCTCTAATGATGCCACATGCTGAGCTCTGATTGGCTGCAGGCAAGCTGAGGTGAGCTCTGCCAAGGTCCAAGATAGAGCAGCGTGGGCGCTGTGTCGGGGTTTTTTTTTTTTTTTATTTTGGAGAAGGGAGGGGTGACGTTGGGAGTGGGCATAATTAGCCTGTTGGGAGCCGTGGTGATAATGGGCCGGCTCGGAGCGAGGGAGCACAGGGAAAGCACTTTAATTGAGATATAAAAGAGTCGCTTCCAAGGGCACTTCACAGAACGGAGATGCCAGCTCTGAATGCTTGCTCGGTGCAAACACAAAACAGTGACGCACAGACCTTTGCTCTGTGTTCGGAACACTGTTTACAAGACGCTGTGTAATTAATTCCTAATTGATGTTGGGAACTAATTGTTAGTTTCTTAATGTTTCAATGGGTGAAGGAAGCAAACAAAACATGATTCATCCGAGGCTGTTGGCTTAATTTGCCTGCTGTCTTAATAAAAACTCTTGATGCCAATGGTAACCACCTGCTAAAAGCTGCTCTGGATTTGACTGAAGAAGTCATAAATGTGTTCTGTGACTGAGCATGAAAAGAGGAAGAGTCAAAGAGCGTATGCTTGTTTTTTTCTGGTGTGCTCAGGGCTGAATCTGGGCCAGTTATGGGACAAAGGAGGTAGGCTGGGGAAATACAGCATATTGAGTTATTATGATATATCAGTGGGTTTTTCCAGTGAGATACAGGGTAAGACAAAGTGATTCATGTAACTGTAGTATATTTTGGTACTGATTAAAGGGATACTTCTGAAATGGTGATAGTCTGAGATGTTTCATCAGATACTGGAAACAAACTTCTTGACACAGTCCTGGTGGACCAACACCCACATTGAGATGTTTTCCTTTTGCTTATATGTGTTCACAGACATAGTTCAGGCTTAATACATGGATAACTTAAAAGTATACATACAGGACATAAAAGAATGGATAAGTTGGAAGGATATATTCAAAACCTTGACATTCAAACTAACAAATGTGGTTGTATGAGGTACATGGTATTAGCCTGAGCATTAGCCACAGTGATGGAGATCAGGTCTGCATCTGTACAGAGAGAGTTCAATCAAGAAAAAAACAAATTTAAGGGAACCATTGTTAATTTTAAATGTCTTTTGTGATTAGCATGTCTTTGGTGCTTAGACTCCATTGTGATGCCGTGTATTTAATATAAATTCCTACCTTTACACCAGTTTAAACCAATTTAATGGCAGTTCAGCTAGATGCTGCTATATTGATCAACATCATTCCTCTACAGATTTTAATATTAGATTGATCTATCTATCAATGGTTGTACTGTTTATACTTCTATGTTAACTATCTTTACAATCATAAAGACATGAGGACCCTCTTCAAAATGAGATGCCACCTCCCAAGCTTACCTTTAATAAATTTATATTCAACAAATTTGGTGCAATACAAATAAAGACTTATTGATAGAATCTATATTTAGCAAAGACAAATGTGGTTTTAGTTGCTTTGTCTCTGCCTGGATGGATACATCTCTGGATGTATGTATGTGTACGAGGTGTGTCAGAAAAGTCCTAGGACTGGTGTCACAAAAGATTTATTTCGAAACCAAACTGCAAGTTTTCCCACTTCGAAGTAATCCCCCTGGACTCTAATGCACTTTCCCATCCTTCTCTGCCACGCTTTCATGCACTCCTGAAGGGTTCTTCTGGGATCCTCCGCAGCTCCGTCGTCACGGCCTTTTTGATGTTGTCCACGTCTTCAGAACGGGTCCCCTCGATGACCCCCTTGAGCTTGGGGAAGAGGAAAAAATCACACGGAGCCAGGTCGGGTGAGTAGGGAGGTTGCTCCAGCACAGCGATGGTCTTTTCGGCCAGGAACTGTCTGATGCTCAGGGCATTGTGAGCAGGCGCATTGTCATGGTGAAGCAGCCACGACTTGTCCTGCCACAACTCTCGCCTCCTCTCGCGCACTGAACAAAGCAAACGCCGCAGTATCTCTTTATAGACATGCTGGGATTACTTTGAAGGGGAAAACTCTTAGTTTGAAGTTTGGGATTAAAATAACTCTTTTGTGACACCAGTCCTGGAACTTTTCTGACACACCTTGTATATACAGACATTTTTATTATATATACTGTATATGTATGTATGTGTATCTATAAAATGAAGAATTCTTCTTCACTCCGCTCTATTGTAAAGTACCTTGAGATAAGACTTGTGATAAACTGGCGCTATACACGTAAAAATTGATTGATTGATTGTATACTTCAGGGTACTGAGGGCAAATGTTAGATAGCATGACCCCCCTGGAGTCTAGACAGTGGCAGTGGTGAGAAAAGCAGGATAAGATGAGGAGTAGACTTCTGAGCAGCTTGTTGAGACCCTGATGTGATGGACTGAGGTGCTGATGAGGTGAGGGGTCAGACTTCTGAGGAGCTGGACCTGGACACTGATGAGACGATCGGAGGTGCCGGGGGTGGAGGAGGGTTACAGCAGGACACCACAACACTGACTGGAGGAGCAAAGACACGTTTTAGAGATACAGTAAGACAGCAGCAGCATGATTGGCCAGACAGGTGGTGGCAGAATCTGGTCGGCTCAGTAATCAGCTGATGGTTTGAATCTCCTGTGCAGGAAGGCAGGTGAATAAGAGGTGACTCAATGAATATGTTGGTCTTCCTGCTTGAACTTTTGCTGTAGTTTCATTTGGCTAAGAAGCAAGAAATATGCATTGCTGCACATGGGTCCAACAGATAGGGGTACTTTAAAGACTTTTAGGTGAAAACAAGTCACATAAAGAGTGTAGGGTGAATGCATGCTTTATCAAATACAGGGGTGAAAGTAGTTTCAAATTCTCACTACTACTGCCTAGGGATGTAACAGCATGGAAATTTCATATCACAGTTATTGTGACCAAAATTATCATGGTTGTCATTATTATCACGGTATTGTAATGTGCTCAAAATGTTCAAAAAGCACTTATACACTTGGGCTGGGTATACGCATCCCGACACTGAGGCCATGATACGTGTATCCCGATACACGCAAATTGTGAACATCGACTATGCTTTTAACAGAATTGCCCACAAGTTTTGGCTTTTATTACAAGAAGAAAAAGAACAAGAATGAGTTTTAAATGATTTAAGAACTTAAGAAACTTAAGAAACCTAAATTCAGGTCCTCAAAGATGGTAGACCTGAGATCAAATTTGGAAAGCGTGCTTCATCTTGTAGCTTGGCTTCTACTTTAAACTGTGCCATTGTTAACATTACCCAAAGAGTATTGACGACTGTGAAAACATTGAGGCCGTATCAGTTCTGTCGAATCTGTATTGATACACGTATCACCAAGGAGTGCATGACAATATTTTGCCAGATTGATATTTTGAGCACAGGTCTATTATACACACCCTGAAATTATTTAACAGTTTTGTTTAGTTAAAAGATATGAATTTAAGAACAATCTTCAGTGGTCAGAGCCTGACCCTCCTCACCCCTCTGGTTCCTTGCTGAGGTCTTTCTCAACAGTCCAGCCAGGCCCAATGATGCTGATGTGGGGTTTTTGTGGTTCTTCCCTGCCTCCCTTCACGGAGACTTTTTTCTGCATTTCCTGCAGACAAGGTGACCATCTTCATTTAGTTTACCCGCGGCATCCTTGTAAAATCCAGAATATGACCAGTGTTTAGACTTTATCCATTTTAAGGAGGAAAAAAAAAACCTCCGGCACAGTGTCCATGCGGGCACCAACCACCATACTTTAGCTTTCAGAGTCCAAACATTGCAAAACTGCCTCTGAAGGACCGCTGCGGCTTTACCAAGGAGCAAACACATAGTTCTGGCTTTTCAGGCAATGAGCAGCATCACTGTGGGTTATTGACAAAGTGAGGTAATCGAACACAGTTTTAACGGTTATTAAAACAGGAAACGGTAATACTTACTGTCCGAAATTTTACCGTGGTTTATCATTTAACCGGTAACCGTTACATAGTGTGGCAAATGGTTGTAGAAATTTACATCTACTCCTCTAAAAAGGAGTGGAAACATTATTTCGGTCGAGTATTTCTACCCTTTAATCATCCCAGTTGATATGTATTTTATGCTGTTGTAAAGTCTGATTTCTCACATTTATAATGAGGTACAACTTGTAAGGATTGAGCATTTGCGGAGTGAGCAATAGCTGAACCTGTGGGGTTGCACCCCATAAAAAATATTCCAGTATCTCCTGCAACTGGAAGCTGGTGTTCTCATACGCAGTGTAAATGTTGGATGTCAGCCCTGGAACCATTTTCAAACTTAGGACTAAAATTACTGAAATTTTGATACAAAAATATTGAGATTCATATTATGTTTTGTCATGAAGCTAAAGAATATAAAGATATAAATGTTGGTCCACATCTCCCAGCCCGTTGGAGACATGGTCTTTCTGTGCTTCTTCCTGCTCCAAGTGCAGCTTTAGTTTGTGTCAATGAGGCATGACATGACTGAGTGGAAACATCTGCAAATTCAGTCCATCAGCGATTCAAATACATCCTGATTAAGTGACTTTGCAAATACTAATGACAAATATTTGCTTGTTGAGCTGCAGAGTTTGTATTTGTCTAACAACCCTCTGTCACATGCTCCTGTTTGGCAATTCCAGCCCGAGTAATTTTTGTTCTCCAGCCAGCAGACTCTGTTTTATTCTGCTTGGTCATAGTTTTGATAATTAAAATCTTTCACAGCCAGATTTCTGAAACAGATTCATTTTTGTCTAGAATTAAAAACATACTAGAATTTAAACTTTGACATGTTGCTGGTAAAAATCATAGAGAAAAATCTAGGCTGGCTCCAAAACCTGGCAACATAAACAGAAGTTGAGAGCACTTGATAGATGCTTTTTGTGTTAACAGAATAGTTCTGCATTTTTGAGACAGGGTTTTATGAAGTCCATTTCAGTCCAGTAGCACACCGAATGCGACCCGGGTGACCACTCTCCATGCAAAGTCAATGAACACCTGCGACACGATCTGGGCAACTTGGCCGCACAACCAGGTCGTGTTGCCCGGTCGCCAAAGTTGAAAAACTTTTCAGGCGAGGTTGCGTGTGGCTGTGCCACAACAGCCAATCAGTGTTGTGTGGGTGTGTGAAGACACCCGTGACAGACTGTTTTCGTTCATGTCCGTGTGGGAACATTAGTTAGTGAGTTCATTAATTCCGCCTAGATGGGACCGCAGATAACTCCCTACTCGCAGTTCAGCTGACAGACGATGCTGCATGGCCATCAGCTGCTGGTAGATTAGTGAAAAGGATATTGTTGGAATAATGTCAGCTAATACATACAAATATATGATATATATGATATGATATGATATGGTGGTGAAACTCGAGCAGGCGTGGCGTCACTTAGTGACGTGACTTGAGTGGGCGACGCGATCTTGGTCGCTAAGTCGCATTCGGTTTGAACGCACCTTTAGGGTTTTTAGCAATACCATAATTTGAACTTTGATATGATGCCAGTAAAATAATTGGATACTCTATACCTGTTTAATACAGTTGCAAAAAAGAATACAATAAAATTCAAATTAGACCTTAAAATGAGATCCATCTTTTCAACAGTCTGCGTTTTTACATATAAAACCTGCCATATAAGTAAAGTTGAGTCTGTTTTGTAAACTGACAAGTATTACTTAATATTTAATCTAATTCTAATTGTCATTCTATAAATCCTGAATGTATCTGGAATTAATTCATTTGAAGATAAAATCAGCAGTGGATACTTCTGTACCTTCTGCCTGATGGCAGCAGGGTGAACAGACTGTTGTTGGGGTGGGTGTTGTCCTCCAGTTTCCTTTGGGTTGTGCGTAGGCACCTCACCTCCCTGATATCACCGATGCTCGGTAGATGGTTACCGATTAGGGATCGACCGATATGGTTTTTTTAGGGCCGATGCCGATACCGATTTTTTTCCATCACCCTTAGCCAATGACTGATTATGGACTGCCGATTTTCTTGGGCCGATATTTGTGGCCGATACTGCTTTTTGCTCCCTCAATTTACATGAAAAAAATGACATTATCAACTTTAAAAGGAATAAGTATTCAACCACGTACACAACATTTCTCTCATAGTTTAAGTTTTATCTCCCATCGATGTGATGGCTGCTCCTCCGCAGTGAGACACGCACCCTCTCCCTCCTCCCCCCTCCACACACACACATCAGCTGAGCAGACGCTGACTAAAAAACTCCGCTAACGCTGGATTGATAACGGCAGCAAACAGCTCTAAACACGTTTTCACGAAACACTGACACAATTTAGTACTACATATGAAACATTTCTCTCATCATTAAAGTTCGTCTAGTGCACGCTAAAGACCTCTCTGATAGCAGACACGGCTGCTCCGCTCTGCTCTGAGGGAGAGAGCACACACACACACACACAACACGCATTTAACCTCAGCCCAGTGTTCGCTGAATTAAACTCCTACAAGCACCATGGAACTCAATTGACAACGTTGACATTACTTAATCCTTAAACCGGTGTTTGTAACAGCTGTACATATTAGCCTACAACTACATCAACAGCTCCCTAAATACAATGGTAAGCAGTTTTAAAGATGAAGCATTCAACAGCATTCACGTTTTTCTGACCCACAAACTTAACTATATTTTCAAGCACGTATATTACATGCACTTGGCATTCATGTTTCCTATTTCAAAGTGGGTGGCAGTATTTCAACTAAGTTTAACTGTTAGAGGCTAATTGAAAGTTTAAAACTCGTTGTTGTGAAGCAGCCTCCAAGGCACTGCTGCTTTCACCACTCTTGCAGTGGGGGAGGGCGTCTACATGTGGTGCAGGGTCTTCCGGCAACACAGAGCTGCCCATAGATGCCTGTCTGTAAATCGTGCCGCGGAAAAATACATCAACGAACCCCGGCTGATGCCAGTTCAGGTAAAGAACGCAAATATCGGCCCAATATATTGGTCGGCCGATGTATCAGTCGATCCTTAGTACCGATGATGTTTTGGGCGGTTTTAATCCCTCGTTGCTGAGTCCTCATGTCCTCATTGCTCCACCTCGGCTCCCCTGATGTAGACAGGGTTGTGTTTCTTTGCCTCCTTTTTTTCTAAAATCAACTATCAGCTCTTTGGTTTTACTGACGTTAAGCAGTGAGTTGTTTCTGTGCACCAGTCCACCAGATGGTTGAGTTTATTCATGAGCAAAATTGTTTCCTCTTTGAAAATGTTTTATTAACTCATTGACAGAATACAATCAGCCTGTTTTGATTATGTTAAGTGCATTTAATGCTTTATTGATGGATTAATAGTGCACAAATTTATGATAAAAGAAAAGAAAACGTCTTTTTCTTGAAGCAGTAAGTCTTATTATTCATTTAACTGATCATTTGGCCTCATAAAAGTTTGAGCTCTGATTACAGTAAAAACTGTGAGCACTGACTATTGACTGGGTTGTGTCAAGCTCCCGTTGAGCTCTACGGTGCCCAGAGCATACATAGCAGTGCATTGAAAATGTATTATGGGCATTGCATAATACATTTTCATGTGTGAGAAATACCAGGTTTGGCATGCAAGAGTGTGAAAAGGTTGAAGTGTGTGCGTCATACTCTGAATTCAGGCTGCACGATTATGGCCAAAATGATAATCACTATTATTTTGATCAATATTGTAATCATGATTATTAATCACGATTATTCATCATGTTAGGGAAAACATCTGTATTTTTATTGCACTGCTTTTAAACAAACAAAATGTGAAGCGTTTTCAGAGCAAAATGAAACTTTAATAAGAATAAATGATAAATAAAAAAATAAAACAACATGAATAAATATGCTACTACAGAGGGCAATCATGAAGTGCAACTCAATGGAAACAATTAAAGTTTATACAGAAAAGGCAATAACATCAGGTTTAGGCCTACAAGCTTTTGGCAGGAAACACCAGCCTGTCAACACTTTCTGACTTGAGAGACAAGCAAAGGCAGGTCACTACATTTCATTGTGACAGGTACGGCTCCATTGTTCTGCTTGACCATGGGTCAGTTGTGGCTGCAAAGAACTCAACAGGTGTAATTTCCCGCTCTATTTCCCCTGACTTTTTTCATACAGTTTAGGTAGGTAATGCCACTTGGGAGAAATAATTGCAAGAGGGGGTCATATAGTTCTTGTCCAGTGTTTTGACCATTTTTCTTCATCATTCTCTCGACATGACTCGCTCTCATCAGTCCACCGAGTGACTTGAGGCCGCTGCTGCAGGGTTTGCTCACTTGTTATTTAGGCAGTTTAATGAAGCCTTAACCATGTGTTCGTCCCCTGGTGGTTGGCTAACTAATGGTTGTGAAAGTGCTTGATTAAATATGCAGCAGAGCCTGCAGTTTAAATGTAGATATCGCTGACGATCAGGTTAACTTAGTCGTAGCAGCCAAAATCAATATCACGACTAAAATTCGATTACTTGTGCAGCTTTACTCTGAATGTATTAGGACTTGAGAGCTCTGCTAATGTATGTTATGGTGTTACCTGAACTAGTCCTATAAAGTCCAGCGTGGTTGTTTGCTCTTGAGTGAAACTTTTGATGCTGCTGGACTTAGAAATAACAGAGACTTCTGTTGCCATCTAAATACTCTTGGATAAATAATTGTAACGCAAAAAGGAAAAGCATAAAAAAAGAAAAAAAAAACAGATGTTCCTTATTTTTTCAAAGATAACTTGACCGAGGGGCCCTGCCTGCTGGTCTGCTGCTGGGTTGTTGCCATGATTGTCAAAGTTTGATGTTTGGAGCCAAAGACCATCAGGAGAATTTGATGAGCTGGCAGAGCTAATGTCTTGAGTGCAGATGTTGCTTAGAAACAATCATAGCGGTCTGGTGTGTTTCCAAGCCAATATTACACAATTAAATCTCAAAGATGTATTCTCTGTTTCCTCCTCTGTTCGCACGCAAAGACAAACCCTTCTGAAGGAGCATTAACCAAAAGCAATCTCAAGCTCCTTTTTCCCTCCTCGTCTCTTTCTTTCACGCACTTACCCTCACTTTCCTCAGAGTCACTTTGGTTCAGGACTTTGTTGTTCCATTGATTGAACAAGGCCGTCGATAGCTTTCAAATACAGCTACCTGTCTGAAGAGGAGCCGTGGAGCATGAACAGCAGCAGCACCTCAAAAGATTTCCTGCTAATACTTTCTTTCCCCAGGTAGCCCAGGCGCCTCGTCATTATTTCCAGCCTTTTGCCTTTGGCCGTTTCTCTGTGTTCTGGGGTGAGAGGGCTTTGTCGCCACACAAATGCAGGAGCCACCAAGACACTTTGCAAAGTGACAGGAGAAATGTCTCCATGGTAGCCAGCTCAAGGTCATCCGGACAACAATATGAAATTAGGCCTCCTGGGGCCGAACCTCCTCTGACACTTCCACTTACAGGCCCCATTTTGCCACCAGGGCTCCTTCACATCTATCGCTCTCATACACAAAGGAGGACCGGAGGACTAGATGGATTTTTCAGTTTTGTCCTCTGGGATAAAGCTGAGCAGGAGAGCTGGCACCTCAAGCTGGACAATGTGGAGCAACAAACATAGCTCAGTACAATATAGCGAAAAGGAGATACATAATCTAAGTATCTTCTTCTGTTAATCAGTAACAAATATCTGTACCAGAATCATTAACTTGATAACTAAAAAAACACTCAGAGAGCTCAGACCTCCACCAAGCAGCTCAGTTCTGGCAGTGGCTTTTCCACAACCCCTGTAAAAGATACAATTCTGGATCACCAGATCAAATAAAGGAGTGCCTAAACAAAGTGGTTTGGAAGTTTGTCGAATATAACACACCCTCGTTTATAACATGCACCCCATTCTATCTATAAATATATTTTTTTTTTCCAGGAAAAACGCTGTATTCAAATAAAATGTGCACCCACATTTTGCCCAAACCTTACCCTCGCAGACAACTCAAAAATTACTTTTATTGAAAGTTTTAATCAATGAAATTTCAGTATTTAACCACAAATACCATACACCATTTTTTCTCTCAACCGGATGCGGAAGCACCTTGTGCTTCACGCATGCACACTTTCTCGATTTCTGCCCGAGCATGCTCAGTCGTAGTGTACCAACCAATCTGAGAGCAGCTATCAACATGTCGATGTCTTCGACCAATCACAGCGCAGCTATTTTGGTCCCCTTGCTCAGAAGATGGCAGCGCCATGTTTGTTTGCATGTGAGTGGTACCGTAACACTTGAGAATTACACGATCATTACACAAAGGTAAACTCATTAAGATCCAAAATATTGGATTAGAACAGTTTAATAGTCAGTTTGATAAGAATTACGCAAGTTTGGCGGTAATTTCTTGCAGAGAGAGAGAATATTTCGGCTTTTTGTTTCGGATGTGTTGTAATCGCAATGTTGGGATTTGGGTGAATATACAAAATGTAAGGTACAACTGTAAGAAAGGATACAAGTGTGTGTTTGAAGGGGTGAATACGTCCTGGAAAAGTCCTGGAAAATGATTTCTAGAAAAGAGTGGGAACCCTGAAATAATACAATTATTTTATTATTATTATTGTTATTGTTATTATTATTATGTTTTGTTTGTTAAGGCACTCCAGTGGACAAGGCCTTGAAAACTAAACAAAACCAACAACCGTGACCTAAAAACCAAGAAACGTGAAACTGTGGGCTAAGAGTGTTGTTGCATCCTCACTAAACACCAAAGAAATCGACCTTGAGGTTATTCAGCATGTTATAGTTCGCTGTACTTCCTGTGAATAATCTTTGCACTGAGCAGAAGACCTAGAATCTGTTTTTTTTTGTTATTAACACCAGCATGAACTATATCGATATATCAGTAATGCTGTCCTGCTCTGTATCAAAATAAAAAATACAGTTAACATCTTGATAAATTCAATGTATTTGGTAACCTTACTGGCACCTGCAGAGGGAGAAGCAGAGCAGCAGAACACGAGCGGAGCAGCTTGGCAGTGCAGGCTGCTCAGGTCTCTCAGGTTCGGTCTAATGGCCCCACTTGGCCCAACCTACTGCTGGTGGTCAGATGGCCTGCTCTGCTACCGGGCGACAAGGCCAGGGGCTCGCTTTCACATTCACTTCAACCTGTCTTTGTCAAAGACTCTCAATGACTTTCCAAAAATAGGCAAGTGGGAATTCAACAGAGCAGGAGAGGAGGATGAAAAAGGCTGGAATAAAAGGCTGCCTGAAGTGTGGAGGTGCAGGAGAGCAGCATATGTTGTTTTAATGCTCTCATTACAGACCCCCTTTTCTTCCCCCAGTGCCCTCAGAAGGGTCCTTCAATTTACAACAAGCTCCAGAATGACAAAGAGGACTGTGTTTGTGCGGGCAGTGAGGGAGAGCATTTACCTATGACACTGTCAGGAGCGACATCGGTGACCAGTGGCGTGGTCGAGGATGCAGAATGAAACAAAAAACAAAAAAAGAGAAACAAAAAAGACCCATTCGAACTGTTATTACTGATATTTCTATTGAATTTTTAAGGTTAAATTAATAAATAGCAGGTAACTCCAAATGCAGATCACCATTAAAGGGATAAGCCAACGTTTTCTTTGTTTCGTGTCTTGCCTCACTCCATGACAAGCAGATGGACACCATTCTTTTGACTGTGCATGCAGTAACAAGGAAGAGACGGCCAAGGCTCGCCCTCCGCTAGTTAGCTTAGCTCAAACACTGGGAGTCAATGGGAAGTGTTGGCCTGCCAACAGTCATCAGTTAAACTCTTCAGCAACTCTAAATGGTTCTGTGTGCTTGTTGCGACTCGTCTTTAACCGTGTTGTGTTAGTTTATCTTCTACTTCCATCTTATTATCTTCCTTTACGTGTAAAAACAGGCTTTGTTTTGTTGAGCTACTTCTGCAGTGGTTTGCTCTAGAGATGTGACGTCCGTAAACGAGTTGAGTCTTTTGAGCAGCTCTTTAAGCAAACGATGAGAGCCGATTTGCAGTTGTGAGTGAGGCATTTGTTTGCGAGCCATTATTAAAAGTAAACTGCCTACAAATTTAAGAATGGCTTGTCATGGACTTGGGACTGAGGCAAGGCATGAAAAGGAAAAAAGTTGGCATAATACTTTCAGAGCAGACTGCCCAATGCCAGCTGGGTTAGGCCTCTGCATCCACAAACACGAACAGGACAAGCAGTATAGATAATGGATGGATTAAACAAAATATATATTTTCATGCTAAATTTTTCTTTTGTTTGATTTTCCACCCTGATAGGTTACCCCAAAAGCAAAAACCATGACGTGTATCAACAGTGACTACGAGTGCCCGTGTGTGGTACCTTTTCAAATCTTGATATGCTGCTATTGAAATGATATTGATTTACATTCTTGCTCAAGCAGTTGGCTGATTCATAGATTTCAACTGTTTTATGAGAGTAGTCTAAAAACTAAAGCTTCTTGAGGTCTAAATCAAAAATGACCTTATCAAACAAAAAAAAGATCTTAAGACATATTAACATGTAGCTGTAAATGTTCTTCATTTTTGCAGCCCTTTACAACAACCCTTTCGGTGAACCAAAGTGCTTTATAGTAGTTAGTAAAATGAAAAGAAATAAATAAAAACAATAAAAGCAATAAAATACAATACAATACAATACAATAAAGTAAAAGTGTCACCACATTTCATACAGTAAATGATATCACTCTGTAGAGTAAAATGCTGTAACTCAAGATTCTTTCACTCCTTTAATTGGCTCCCCTGTAGTGGGTGTGCAGGACTGAGTCATTCATGAGATCAATCTGCTCCACACAGGAAAATCTTTAAGGGCACAAAAAACAACTTTTTATAAAAATAAAGAGTTCATACCCCAAGTTCCTGGAAATTTCCTGATGATTCCTGCTGCATGCAGGAAGCTTTTAGCAAATCACTCTCCTCTGATCTAAAGGTTTTACACCAACTGTTTTCCACTTCATGCCTCCATCACACTTATGCATGTAAACATGATCACGTAACTGCAGACCAGCTGTTTCTTTCTGTGTCCTTTGACATTACCGTGCTGCTGAAAAACATGCAGACAATCACCAGGACAAATCCTTGAAGTTAGCCACCACCGGGGCAGATTCCCCTTTTAGTTCACGGACCATACAGACCTGTTAACCATCCAGCTGTTATGGAGAAAAAAACTTCTTGGTACAGCTTGTTCCCTTATTACCTACACCAAGGACATTGTGTTTTTGTAGGTGTTTGTTAGTTCGTTGGTTTGTTAGTTTTTGAACAGATTAGCTCAAATATGGACAGATTTTAATGAAATTTTAGGAAATGTTAGTCATGGCATCAGTAAGATTTGAAAAGATCCAGGTAGGGATCCAGTTTTTTTAAAAGGGTTTGTTAATATTGCAAGAGTTGCAACTCAAAGTTTTCTCAACAGATTTTATGAAATTTTCTGGGAATGTTGTTCTTGGTACAAGGAGGAAGTGCTATGATGTTGGCGATGATGAATCTGGATGCACATCCAGGAACTTTTTAAAGAATCCATTGTTATTCTACTAGGGCAGTTTTCCACTCTCTCGCTACTAACTTATCTAAGAATGTCAGAAAGGCCTTGGCAGTAGTGTGTGCTCTCAGAGCACTTCTACTTCTTGATGTTTCCACTTTTGCACATTATTTTGCACTTTTTTCTTTAAGTGAATAATGAAAATACCTCTCTTTTCTTAGTGTTTCTTTCTCCTGCCTGTATTTTAAACTTTACTGTATTTGTTTTGACCAGGAAAACCTTTCTGCAGTCAATAGCTCTGTTTCCACCAAGCAGTCCAGTTCAGTTTGGTGTTGTATTGTACATATTCACAGTCATTTCTACTTTCAAATACAGATAGAGGTACCTAAGTAACTGATCTGTGCCATCATACTTTTTTTTGCACCCTCCTGTTGGGGTGCTGTGCGAACCAAGCTGACTCACAAGGGGAAAGATGTTGATGCAGTCTATTGATTGGTCGCAACAATCATCGTGTTCTGTAGGACAGCAGCTAAACCGGAAACAACATACCACACCATGTTTAGATCTCTGGTTGATCCGAGTGAGCGACTTTTCTGCTACTTTTGCTGTAAAGAATATCAGCACGGAGCAATGCTGCATGGAGTACTTCAGAGGTGCACACCTTCCTTGCCGTTGTTGGAGAGGAGGAAGTACAGAGGGAGTTGGACGTAGCTGACGTAACTCTCATCTTTCGGCCTACACCCCAGCCCCCAGGTAAGGGTGCAACTGGCAGTGGAGAGGGCTTACTGCTCCAGACTGATCCACTGAATCAAATCAAAACACTGAGTGGAAATGCAGCTAAAGATCTCCTATCTAAGCCACATTCACACACTTTGGCCAACGTTTGCCGACGTCGAGATAATCTTTAAGCCACATAAAGTGAAATGGGGGCACAGGTGAAGTTGGGCAACACTGATGTTTGTCAGGTTCATTTAAAAAAGGGATTGCTTCAAAATTTTTGGTGTTTGATCCAACATGTTGTAAACACCAGCAACAGTTGACCTCCACTTATCTCTTGTACTCTCAGTTACAGTTGTGTTCATCTTGGCCCGGCTGCTTCCTCCTCAGGACTGGACTCTTGTACGGCTTCAGGTTCCCTTTTGGGGACAGCCATCTTTGGTCCTTTAGGCATGATGTCAGAATACTGAGACCAGCTGCGGCAGCACGTGGTGAAATGGAAAATATAAAGTGTTCAAAGTAAGTTTGTTCACGCTCAGCACTGAACGGTCTGCCAGGCCAGAGTTCCTCTCCTGTGTTAAATCTACGTTGGCGAACGGTAAAAATCTGTCTTAAATCAGTTAGGAGGCCATCAGGAAATGCCATACTCCACCAGCACAGCATTTCTTTCAGTTTTTGATATGTCCACCTGCGTTAAGCAAAGCTGATTGACCTTGGGAATGTACTTGTCTGTACAAAATGAAGGTTTGATAATAATAATAATAACTTTTTGTAAAAATGAAAGTAGCTTGGGTGAATCCAGCTACTGTTGTGGTTGCTTTAGCCTAGCTTGCTTATTCTTCTGTAGCTTTAGTATCGTAAAGTTTAATTTTCTGTAACTGCAAGCTTGACTCCTTTTTCTTTCAAATAGCTTGCTCAACACTGACCAGAGACGTGGCTGAGGCTGCAGAATGAAACAGATGGAGGCAAACAGCAGGATATTCTTTAAAGTCAGTCCCATGAAACCACACAGTCTCAGTGCAGCATCTCAAACTGAGCTTTTAACTCTGCATTTGAGACATCTGATATTTTGTAATATATTTACCCAGCGGGCACTGTTTATCTCAACGGGCCAGGCTGGTGCTCAAGATGAAGACATTACCGTGATGACAGAGAACGCCTGGCAGCCCCTTTCTCTACCTCGGGACTCTCTGCACCCCCCACGGGGCCCACATCCCTGGGGCACCAGGATGGTAATTGTTAGAATTCCCAGCAGGTAATAGTGCTGGTTAAATCTAGTGTGGATGTTATCCTTGTGCCCTATCTGGGACGGAGAGGCCCTGAATACACCTGCAGCGACAGAGAGCTTTGGAGAAGAAACCACAGGAGGGAGAAGACTTTTACGGTAAATCAGGAGACTAAATGTAGTTTGAATTTTGTAAATAAAAAGAGATGGAAAGGGAAAGTGCTGATCCAGTGAGTGCAGTCATGATGCAAAAGTAAGGTGCTGGTTGTGTTTGCAGGATCGCAAAAACACAGACCCCAATTATGGTGAAGTTCTCATGTTCTCAGAATTCAGAAAGAGGAGAGTTGGAAGGTGTTCAAACACAGAGGCTTTGCAAAAGTGAAATGCTGTAAGGAGTCTTACTGTCGAGCCAATGAAGTTTTTGTTTTATCATAAAGTGAGGTAATTTTCAGGATTTTGTTGGCACATTTACTGCTGTGCATCGCCTGGCATGCGTACCTGTCAGTGTCCCCTCAGGGGCAGAGTTGGCTAGTTGCTTTAATGGCAATTATATTTTCCAATGCCGTTGGCCTCGAGCAACCCCACTTCAAAAAAACTGAACTATCCCTTTAATGAAAAACAAAAACACGCTCTTACCTGGCGTTGGATTGGAGCCCGTCCCACACCCACACACAAACTGAAAAAACGCTGATCTGTGTGTGGAAATGGCCGTGCACCCATATTTGGTTGTATGATTTTTTATTTATTTTTATTTTTTTTAAGATTATTTTTTGGGCATTTTGTGCCTTTATTGATTGGAGAGAGAGTGACAGTGAATAGGTTTTTTGTGAAAGGGGGTGAGAGAGTAGGGGAAGACACTCTGCACACCAGCCACAGGCTGGATTTGAACCTGGGCCGTTTTAATTTTTGGAGAATTTGGTTTTAAGTATTTTATGCAAATTTAACCCCAAGACACTGTATAAAGTAATAAAATATAACCACTCACTATTCAGGTGGTCCTCACAGGCATCTTTACGGGTCCAGTCAACAGTGTGTTGACAAAATTTGCAGAATATTTGATCGCCTGACACTTAATAATCGTTGGGAAACTGCTTTGCCCTGTACTTCGGAGTTAGCTGGGAGTTTTGTAGCTTCTTTGCCAACTTAGGAGATCTGTCAGGCGGCCGCTTCCACGTGTTTGCTTTGTTAATGAGGGGAGGAGATTTGAAGCGTGCATCGTCCTCAGCCTTAGTGACCCCCACCGAGCATTTTCCTGAGAGATATGTTCCATTTTTTTTTTCTTTTACCTGAAATGTTGGCCATTTCCGTGATATTCTGCGTTTATATTGAATTCCGCTTTTAATGCCCAAATCCATGATTTTATTTGTGATTTCATGATGACAGGTTTTATAGGGCCCTAAAATGAGGGCCTGTTTGAGTGCGCTGCAAAACTCAGATCTAGGCAAGTGTGTTTGTCTATTTTCAAGTCAAAAATATCCAAAACACTACTTGTAAACCACATTCACTTAACCAGTTGAGATAAATATCTTACTTTAAGGCATAAAAGGCAAAAATATCACTTTGAACTGCTTGTAATGAAGAGAAAATATCTGCCAGTGAAACAAGGAAAGTTTGACTCAGTGAGAGCCTTAAATTAGGGTTTAATATCTGCCCAAGTTAAATTTGTCTTGTCTTATTGGCAGATTATTTTACTTATTATAACAAGCAACTCAGACTTTACTTTAAATTTTTATATCTTAAAATAAGATCTTAATCCAAGTGTGTAAGGAAGTTGTGGATAAGAATCAGTCTAGTGACATTTTTTTGTCTTAAAATTGGACAAATACCCTCACCTAGATCTGAGTTTTTTCAGTGTGAGTGGAAAGAGTCAGTAAATTAAACACAACCCAGATATCTAAAAATTCTACATTCTTACCTCCTGTGACTTTAAAGAAAAACTGGAAGTGTGACCCCGCATCTGCTCATCGGACAAAGACAGAAATATGGTGACAAGTGCAGTCAGAACTGAAAAAGTGCTGTTATTGTGGAATTGCTGTAAATGAGGGAACATGTTTGGCCCGCGGATGTGTGAGACGGGATGTGACCTGCATTAACTTCATACAGCTGGGAGGGAAGCCCCCCCGGTGCTGCCCCGAGGCCTGGATAAATGTTGGCTTTTTAAGGCTCAGTGGTTAGAATTATTTCCAGTATCACCAGATAATGAATGACTTGTTAGGAAAGCTTCACTTTCTCCTAATCTACGTCAAATATTCAGCACTTTTTTGCGTGCGTGTTTCAAGCGGGGCGCACACTGTGAGGATAAATTGACTGCTGGCATGGAAATCACACAGGCTCCACTTGGATACACATGCATACACAGTCACCTCAATCAGCGTGTCTGTTTCCTTCTGCAGTCACAAGCAGTTAACGTTAACAAGCACATCTCCACTCCCCTTCAGCTCCATCTTCAGTGGCTCCAGATCTTCTGTTTAAATAGCCGGGTTTGCACAGGCCGACGCTTGCTATCTCTCATACCCTGTTTTTCCGTTGACCTTCAGATCTCCCGTGGAGACCCTGCACCGTCATTGTGTCGGTGTGGGCAAGCTGTAGCTGGACTCTTTCCTGGGCCCTGCTTTTCTAATGAGGGATATCAGCACTTTGGCACGGCTTACTGGCACCATGCATAAAATGGATGGGGGTGCAGCTAAACAGAACTGTCCCACAGTCCTGGCCCAAGAAAATGCTGCCCAGAGGGGATTGTGTTTCATTATCAAATTTTAGAATATGCCCATTATTTCGCAGTTATATTTAATCCAAAAGCACCTTCGGATTCTGGGTATTTGTAGATAATAAGGGCCTCATTGTTTGCAGACAGGTATTTTTCCAATGTCACGGTATGTCTGGGTATTATATCCTCTTTTCTCTCAGCTCCTGTCAGCGCTGTGCAGCATATTCACAAATTCACTCTTTCAGTTTTAGACTTTAGAGCTTAAACAGATATTGGTGACAAGGAGTGCAATTACATGGACCTGAAGATTCCTGTTTTTTTTCATTTATCTTGTTTTGGGGCATGGAAACATCAAATTCCACATTCAGAAACTGGTCTAAGACATTTTCCAGATGTTTAAAAAATATATTTCGATCCCTGGAGACCTGAAAAAGTGTAGAGCTCTGTGGCATGTTTACACTTAACCCTGTTTTATGGCTGCTGCCTATTACTTGCACAAGTGCAGGCTAAACCAAATGACCAAACCAAGTCATTCCATCCCCAAAGGTGAAGTTTTCAAGCAAACAGAACTTTTCTTGTTTTTAAATTTCTTTTTCTTTTTTCTTTTTTTTTTTTTCAAGATTACTTTTTGGGGCATTTTGTGCCTTTATCGATAGGAGAGAGTGACAGTGAAAAGGGGTAAGAGAGTAGGGGAGGACACTCTGCAAACTGGCCACAGGCTGAATCCTGATTGAACCTGGGCTGAGAGAAGCATGTATATGGGTGGTGCCTGGTTGCTTACCACTCAGCCAAACCAGCACCCCAAAAACAAAACTTTTCAAAGGCATCAACAGGGTCTTCTGTTCTTCTAGAAGACAAAGAAACTAAGTTTTTAGTTTAAATGATTGGAAATAATTCCCCATTCAAGTTTTACCTCTCCAAATTCGGGAAATGAAGTTCACTCATAGACTGTGAAAGAACTGAGTGAAGCCATATTACGTCAGTCATCTGAATATCATAGGAGCCTTTGGAACGGTGCTGATGCCATGTAATGGATGCTGCCATACTGCACGTCATCTCAACCAAACTTTAGCTAGTAGAAACTGTTAGGCAGGAATTAAGGCTTTCTGAACAATATAACACTGCTTTTCCAAAACTGGAAATCCTCAAATAAATCCTCCATAAAAGTGCAGTGAGAGCACATAAATGTATTATAGTTTGAGGCTGAAGCTATTTTTTGAACCAGGCTGTAAAGATGTAAATTAAGACCCCGCATGCAACCACTAAGATGTCAGGTTTCTGCAGCCAGCCTCCAGTGGACACTTGGGGTACTACAGGCTTTGGCTCTTCTGCATGGAACTTCTCCATTTTCAGGAGACCAGCAAAAGTTTAGCTACATCCCCTGCAGCACAACTCTCATGTTAACAAAGTGATTATGACCCTGTGCAATGATTAGAAACTAATGTGGTTCCTATGGTTACCAAAGTTGCCCTAATCTGAGGTTGTTTTCACACCTTGTTCGTTTGGGAGAGTTATACAAACACAATGATTGTTCCGTGCTTCGGAAACAACCACACCAAGCTTGCCTGAAACATGTTGTCTCATCTCTCGTTTCCAATCGGTTCCTGGAGTGCTTCTTCTGCAATGAGGGGCCGACAATCTTAAATATAAAACTTGTTCAATATTTACGACCAAAAATCTTCGTGTGTGTAGGGAAAGGCGACAACTCCAGAGTCATGACTCCGTGAATTGTAACGTGGAACAGAATGTAGCCAATCAAGAACTGAGCTGACTGAGCAACCAGAAGGCAGGCGTAAATAAGAACAAACATGGTCGACCTGAGATAGAAAGTACGGTGGATCTCAAAAAATGGAGGGCCAGCTCACATGTTCACGCTGTCTCCAGGATTTTTTCCACAGTCTTTTCTTTTTATTAGTTCTGAATTTTTCCGTCAAAAACAGTCCCAAGACCACCACCATTCCCTTGTCTTGTATGTCCTCTTCCATGTTGTGTGTTGTGTTTTCCGGTTGTTGCTATGTTTCTTCCTTTTTGGTTTTGTTAGATCACTTTTGATCACGCAAGATTTTTGGCTTGAAGGACTGGATTCTAGGGCCCTGTTTACAGGACAACCAGAAATGGAAAAGTTTTTCCTTTACGTTTTCTTAAAGCTCCACGTGCACACAGAGACGATGTGAAAACGATGCCCATTCACACGGATCCACGAGAACAACTGAAAACAAGGTATTGTGCATGCCAGGCGATGTAGGTTTGTAGTGAAACAGCATTGTTACAACATGGGGACGCTTTCCATTGAAGACAAACTTTTCACAAACAACAACGGTGAGTGGATGCACGAAGACGTAGGAGTTTCTTGCCTGGACAACAAATCTGTCTGGATATTTTTGTCTGGATAACAAACCGAGCACAGTAGGCAGCACAGATGTTGCTTGGTAGTTGGCCACAGCCTTCATCCGAAATAGGACTGCGCATGCACCAGGCTGAAAACGCTGATTCCTGTTTACACGCAGACGGATACCAAAACATTTTAAAAACTTTTCACTCTCGATCCTGGTTTCATGCAGTCCAGGCACCATTCTCGTGTTAACAGACGGTACAAACACAACGAAAACTCCATTTTCAGGCGTTTTCGTTGTTGTGTAAACGGGCCCTAGATCTGTGGTGGGACAGAATGGTTATGTGCTGTGTAAAGATAATCGGAGCAGACCACACAGTATGATCAAAACTGTTTGATGCCTGATTTTTTTATCTTCATGTGTTGGGTCTCTAACAGATACAAAATCTCTTCAGATTTAGAAAATCCTTGCGTCTGTACCCAGCTTAACGGTTTTGACATTGGCACAAAGGCTTCCATAAGAACCCAAACACCAAAGAACTGAAATCCAGCAGCAAAGTGCCCAAACAACAACCACTAAGAGTGAAGAAAGCATAATAAAAGATCAGCCAACATATTAAACCACAGTTGTGTTTTTTTCACAGTGAATGTTTAAAGAATGCACTCCTCCTCAGAAAATGACACACAAGGATAAAACACCCACAAGGGATATTTTCAGGGGTGCTGGAGACTCATTATCTTGTCACGTATCATAAAAAAGACAGCAATGGCGGGCGTCGGGGGCCTCTGTGAGTGTGCGTCCACACTCCCTTGGCTTTTCCTCAGCTGGAGCAGGCGGCAGCCTCCCCCCCGACGCAAATAAGAAGAGAGAGCTGCAGTCACACACCTTGGCGAGGCGTATCGATTGTCTCTGCGGCATCTTCTGCTGAGAGGTCTCAGTGTGTCTGTCACACTCCCACACAGGCCACGCACACAAACACATAAACAAACCGCTTATACATAGGCAACATACAGACGAGGACAAACATTTCCCACCCTGGAGGGCTCTGCTGTTTGACATCTCGCTCGCCCGGCGCGCAATTAAAGTGTGAAAGTGTGGCGGTAAAGCCTGAAACTGTTCACAATGCAGAATTCTGTCAGGGAGTGATTGCGCTGTTAACCCCTGCACTCTGTCCCACTTGACTTTGGTGCTTTGACGTCGTTTCCAAGCTTGGACAGCGTAAAACACGGTGGCTTTATTAGTCTCTGCCACTCAGAGCGAGCGCAGAAATAACCCTCAGTTAAACGGAAAAGAATGAAGATGAAGAGTTTACCATCCATTTCTCTCCCTCTCATTTGATTGATCATTAAATTAAGTATTACCACTTGTATGTGTTGGTCTGTTTTGCCGGTGTCAGCACATCAAGGGCTCTCTTTGCTCCTGGTCTACAATTCACCCAACCCCCATGCCTATCCCTCAGTTGGTGAGCCCATAGGGTGGTGGCTCCATGTTTTTCGGGCTGGCTGGACTGGGCCCCATGGAGGGAAGCCGAGCCACCAAATGTTCACAGTTGGGCTCTTCTACCAGGTCTAGCTCCATGGGGGTTACCTTGGTTTTCCTATTTGGGGCGAAGTGACTAGACTCTGATGTGGCTGATTCAATGAGGGTTCTTGGGGAACCCAAATGTGTGTTGTATTGAGCGAAAGAATGAGATCCTGGATACAAGCAGTTGAACTGAGATTCCTCAGGAGAGTGACAGGGCTCAGCTTCAGAGCCGCTGCTCCTTCACATCGAGAAGGATCATATGCCAGTCTGGCCTGGGAACACTTTGGGATCCCCCCATGAAGAAACTAGAAAGTGTTGCAGGAGAGAGGGACGTCTGGGTTGAACTGCCCGACCTGTTGCCTGTGCGACCTGGCCCTGAATATGCAGAGGACGATGGATGTATAGATGGATGGACTTGTATGTATTTCAGAATATATAAATCTTCTTTAATACCGCCTCATGAGAGCTTGTTTGTTCCTGTTGTCAAATTATTAGTTGCCACTATTCAGCCCTGTGGAAATACTTAGAAACTAACGTGACCCTCATGGTAAACGTTTTTTTGAAAGTCTTTACCCTGACATTAATTTTCCAAAGTGTGCATTTTCAGTGATCTATTATTCAGTTTGTGTGTTGACAGAAGATCAAAATGCACACGATCAACTGTGTTTTGAAAACCCCTTGTCTCCATGCAGACATGGCTGAAGGATCGATGTTCTCTGCCTTTTGAACAAATATTTGCACCACAAATTTGTTAGAAATACTTTTGAGGAAACAGTTTCTGGAGTAAACAAAGAAAAGAGGAAGAAGGCCAAAAACTACTGCTATCAAAGGTTGGATTTTTTGTGAATTGGTCTTAAAAAAAAACTCCATTGCCAAGACTTGCTGGCTCTATTTGCAATAAGTTTATTTTCAAAAGAATTAAATATGAAGAAAGTTATTATTGATTTGAAATGTTCATTTTTGAGGGTGTATTTTTGTTTGCTTGTTTAATTTCAGTGGCAGTGTAGCTCAGTCCTTAAGGGCTTGAGCTGGAAACTGGAGGGTGGCCGGTTCAAGTGCTGATGGAAATGATGCTTGGAAGTTGGTGTTGGGATGCAAGCTGATTTCCTTGGGCACTGCTGGCATTCACGGTAGTTGTTAAAGCAGCTGAAGGGGTTGGTGTCCCTTGCCTTTGAAACTTCTAGGTGTAGGGTTTGGACCCTTGTGTCCTTAAACGCCATCAAACCTAAACACCTACAAATGAAGTAGGGTTGGCGTTGCTGGTGGTGCAGATGAGTTGTCTGGACGGCTCAGTGGAGATGTGCCGATCCAGTGTGTGCTCCGGACCTGACCTGCCCTGTCTGATTTCAAATGATGAATACGGTTGACAAAACGGAAAAAAAATCCTTTAACAAACATTATAGAAACAAGGCAAAGAGTCAATGATTTACTCAGAATCTTGAAAATAAATGTTTTTCTTTCTTTAGACAAGATAGCAACTAAAAAAAAATAAAAAAGCAACAAAAATGTTTCCAAGAATAAATTTAAAAAATACCAAAATATGAGACCTATATATTCAAACAAGGTTGTTTTGGAGAATGATTTGTTTTTAGTCATAGTAATAAAAATTGTAATGGTTATTAATCACAATGTTCCTTTTTTTTAAATACAGTATTTTTTATTAACTTTCAATTTTGAACAAACAAACAAACCATACAGTACAACATACTAACAAGTAAACTTAGGCTACAACAAATACATCCTCACCTAGATCCCTCACACATGACACACAGAATACATCTTACTGTCCAAAATATAATCTTGAATGTCCATAACAAAATATTATATATCATAAAGATGTGCATGTACTGGTTGCACTCAGTTCAATACATCAGTAGCTGCCAGCAATGAGATTGTGATTAAAGGACATCAACGTTGGGGCAAAATAAAAACTAAGCATAAATGAAAATAACAAAAAAATAAGAACTAGATCAGTCAGATTTACAAAAATCAATAAATAAAACAATAAAAATATTCAAATAAAAAATGAAGAAAAAGGGAAACTTCAAGTTCTAAAGTCCTGGCAGACCTATGACCCAGGACTGACATTTTGCATGCTTTGGGGGTTGCAATCAATCATGCCTTTTACGATGACATTTGTAAGTCTTCTACCAGCGTATCTAAAAAAGGGAGTCCAAATGTCAAAAAATCCCCTCTTACATTTGATCCTGTAAGTAAGATATTCAATAGGAATAAAGATTAATCTGTGCCATCCTGTAATCGTGGTTGATGAATTATCAATCCATTTAAGTAACAAGTTCTTTCGAGCAGCAAATGTGAGAATACTGAATAACCTTCTCTGATAAAAACCCTTAATTTGAGGACTTGGTAAACCAAGCTGAAGAGTCTGAGGCTCAATGTCAAAACAGTATTTATTTTTGAAACCCTGTTTTTGTTGGGTCCACGCTGCTCTGTACAATTTCAACTCCCTGCTCTCCATCCCTCTTGACTTTGAGGCTTCCTTGCAGGCCTCTCCGGTGCCCAGTCTCTGTCGTCTCCGAGCTTGGAGAGCGTAAAACTCGGCTGGTTTATTAGTCTCTGCCACTCAGAGCAAGCGCAGAAATAACCCCCAGTGTAACAGGAAAGAATGGAGATGATGGAAAGTTTACCATCCATTTTCTCTCCCTCTCATTTCATTGGTCATGGCTCTGTGCATATGCATAGAGGTGCTCTCAACTTCTGACGCCTGAATCACTGCAAATATATTTTTTAAATCCTCGTTGAGCTTCCTTAGCTTTCACTGTAACCTCTCAAATTAAGCTTTTACTGCGTCTGCCGCTCATAATTCCAAAGCAGGTCTTGCTGAATAAGTATGAAACGCACAGTGCTCTCTTTGTGTGATGTACTAATATCCTGCGCCACAATTTGCATTTCTCTGATGCGTGCACATGAACTCATGCAAAAGAAAGAAATTAACGCCTTTCTGGGTCTCTATCTAAAGGTACAACATAAACATGTGGATGCGGATCCAAAACACACGTGGGGGGAAAAGTGTTAATTGACCAACCTGCCAGACAATTATTGTCGGTTGACCTCATAACCAAAATGTGTTTCTGATTATCATGCTTCAGAGGCTCTGTTGTCAAGGAAGCCAGGTTTTAAACTGTTTAGACAGCACCTTCCACAGTCCGCAGGGGACTGTTCTCAATCAGGCAGAAATGTAATCTAAGCTACAAACTAATGGGAAAAAAAACCTGAGGATTTTTCCATTTTATTACTGAATACTAATCATAGAAACTCATGGAATTGAATAGGAAATTGGAGAAATGCGTGATTATACATGATTCAAGCTGATCATAATGTTGTAATGTAGTTTTGAGGCCCCAGGGAACTGGCTTTACCTCCTTAAAGAAATCATAACCAGTTACAGCTACAATACGTTGAATTTTTGTGCTGAAATAATTCAACGTATTGTATCAGTCAATCAAATGGCTGCAACTCAATGTATTTAGGCATGTAGACATCAAGACAAGACCAAAACAAGCATCAAAAATGAGAAGAAAGGAGATTTAAGTGTCTTGAGCGAGGGCTGAAAGATTTTTCATTTTTGGATCGAAATCGCAATTTCAGACAACGCAATCATGTGATCGCCAAAGCTGTAATTTTTTGCAGCGCTCCTGACTGACCCAGAATCTGTTGTGTCAACTGTTTTACAAATTTGCTGGTAATTTGCATTTAAGAATGGCTCGCAAATGAACAGCTTACTCACAACCACGAATCAGTTCTCATTGTGCCAGTAAAAGAGCGTCACATCTCCACTGCAAAAGTGCTGGTAAGCAGGTCAACATCACAAAGTCTCTGTTTAAGAGTAGAAGTCTGAGTATCCCTTAAATAATGAAAACAGATTGCTTATCATCAATATTAGATGATGAATAATGTGTTACGTGCTTCTGATAATTGATTTCCTTTCTGTTGTCTGTACTGTAAACATAGTGAATATTACACTGAAGCTCGATTTGAAGAAAATCGTGAATTGAGTTGAAATCGCAATATCTGCCAGAAAAATCACGATTAGATCTTTTTCCTGAAATCAATCAGCCCTATCTTGCTTGTGGCATCATGGTTGTTGCAGCAGACTGGCTGGTCTGAGTATTTTGGAAACTGCTGATCTACTGGGATTTTCACACATAACCATCTTTAGGGTTTACAGAGAATGGTCAAGAAAAGAGAAAATAACCAGTGAGAGGCAGTTCTCTGGGTAAAAATGGCTTCTTATGTGGTTTGACATAGCCATCAACAATACTCAGGTAGCCTGTGGCATTAAATGATGCTCACTTGATACTAAGGGACCCAAAGTGTTTGAAGGAAATGGCACCATCACAGTTTCACCACCTTTAGCCTGAACTGTTCTGACATGGCAGAGCAGTTGTAGCAGACTGCTTTACCTTATCATCACTGCATGGGTTAATTTTAGAGGTAATTGTTGCTTTTACAAATAGACTGTCACGTTGAAGCAAACAAGTCCATTTTAGTGAAGTAAAGAGCTTGTGCTCTTGCTCAAAAATATCTGTGTCAGTATCGGCAATAACGTGTTAAGGATTACAGTATCAGCATATCAGATATCAAAAATAGTCCACATCAACACCCTACACCCTATTGGTTAAAGGGATATGCCAACATTTTTTTCTTTTTATGTCTTTCCTCACTCCTGAAGCAGGTGACACCATTCTTTTAACTGTGCGTGCAGTAGCAAGGAAGAGACAGGCTGAACTTGCCCAGTGCTAATGAGCTTAGCTCAAACACTGGGAGTCAATGGGTAGCATTAGCCTGCCTCTGCCTACAGTCATCAGATAAACTCTTCAGCAACTCTAAACAGTCCTGTGTGCTTGTTGTGACTCGTTTTTTTTTTAAGCGTTATGTTACATTATCTATTTTTACACTAAGATTAGCACTTCATGTAATTTTCAAAAGAAATACATACAAAACTAAACCACAGGGGGCATGTGCAAATCACTGCAGATGTGCTCTGTTTTGTTGCCCTACTTACATAAAGTTCAAATCTTAGTCTAAAAATAGCTAACTTAGAACAATGCAATAAAAAATAGAGTCACAACAAGCGCACAGGACCGTTTAGAGTTGCTGAAGTTTATCTGATGACTGTAGGCCGAGGCAGGCTAACGCTACCTATTGACTCCCAGTGCTTGAGCTAAGCTAATTAGCGGTGGGTGAGCTCTGCCCGTCTCTTCTTTGTTACTGCACACACAGTCAAAAGAATGGTGTCTGTCTGCTTGTCATGGACTCGGGAGTGATGCAAGACACGAATAGAAATAAAAAGTTGGCGTATCCCTTTAAATTCTAATAGTCTTCTTAATGAGTGAGGTAACATTCGACGTGTACTCACATTTGAATCTTGTCTGTCCAGCCCTTGTCTTGGTTGCTGAAGCCCTGACGACTGTTTCTCTGCCTGTGATGATCATTTTCAGATTCTTATGCACAACAATTTCACTGCAGTGCAATGAATTTTTCACAAGTCTGTGTAAACGTCCAAACAACTGCGTGTAAAAATTGAGTGAGATACGACTCAATCAAGTAATGAAAGTGATGGCTCCTTCTTTACTCTCTCTGAGGTGGTATAACCACCGTGGAGAGGGGCTTTTTAGGGCGCGGTCTCCACAGCGGGAACAGGACTGTCAGCGTGCAGGGGTTGAGCTTTGTAAGATGAAGATAGCTCCAGCAGAGTGGGGGGGTGAGGTTACAGTTTGTTTGTCCAGGAGATTATTATCCACGCACTCACACACACACGTCGCCCCGGGATAAACACAGCCATGACAGCGCTCTAATAATGTTCCACCTTTATCAGGACACAAATGTGCACTTTGTGTCCGTTTGCCTTTCTGAGCACAAATCATAGCACAAACGAAGACAAACATCAAGTGGTGCAGTAAATTGGAAATTCTTTTTTCCACCGTATCTAAATCCTTTGAATTCTCCAGGTCCCCAAAGTAATTAGAGTCTCAGGCGAGAGGGGCTCATAGGGGGGTGCCCAGAGTCCCACTACTCAAATAGAGGGAATGCCCCACGCCTGGCCACAAGGATATGATGTCCCAGCCCTTCTCCATCAATTACCCCCCTCACAAGTCAAATTTATATTAGCAGATACTCGCCGCTTCACAAATATGCCCTCAGGCGTTAAACCAACGCAGCTAAATGCACGGTTGTATATTTTCTGATTAACCTTACTTTGCAGTTAGTTGATCATTCTTAGAAGTAGGACTGGGCGTGGTGGACCAAAAATAATTTTGACATACCCTCACTGGCCACTTTATTAGGTACACCTTGCTGGTTCCAGGACCCCCTTTTGTTTTCAGAACTGCCTCAGTTATTTGTGGCCTGGATTTAATAAGATGTTGTAAACATACTGTACCTCAGAGATTTCGGTCCTTACTGACATGAAAGCATCTCACAGTTGCTGCAGATGTTTTGGTTACCCTTAGCAAAAAGTTGTATACTTGAAGTTCATTTTATTAAGTATGCTTGAGTGTGAGTATAAGAATAGCAAGTATACTGTGGACCACGTACTTGTAGTGCACTAGAAATTATACAAATTTAATACTTCTTCTGACTAAACTGACACATTTTTAAGTTTATAAAAGTATACTTTAAGTTAACTTCATAAGGTCATTTTAAGTTCACCAAAGTACACTTTTGAGTATACTACAAGTACACGTATCTATACACTACTACTGTATGAAGTGTGTACTTCTAGTCCACATTTTATTTTATTGAAATATACTAAAGTGTACCCCAAACCCATATGAAAAGGACTAGAACTTGATCAATAAAGTTAAGTCAAATGTTCCTTTGTTTATGTTTTTAAGGTACATAAAGATAATGCAATTGAGCACACATACTATTGACTATAAAAAATTTTAAACTCCAGCACTATGTGATTTTGAACATATAAGTTTACAACAGGGTTAATACCTTAAAGCAAATGTGTGTAGAAAAAACATTTTCATTCTGCTAAATTAAATGTAAGCACAATTAATTGATCTTTTTCTGTACTTGGATCAAGATATACTAAGTATTTTTACTTTGTGGCAGAAAGAAATTAAAAGTATACTAAAGTATAAGTTTTAGTGTTAAAGTATAGGTTTAAGTCTTATTATTAATGCACTTAGTCTTAGACTTTTCTTAATACTTTTCAGTATAAGTCAAGTATACTTCACTATATTATTCTTAAGTATATAAAATATAGTATAAGTAAACTCAAGTATACTGCCTCAGTTTAAGTATAAAATAAGTATACTTGTAGCACACTTGAGTAAACTACTTTTTCTAAGGGTGCACATTTGTGATGGAAATCTCCTGTTCCACCACATCTGAGGTCTGGTGACTGTGGAGGCCTCTGGAGTACAAAGAACTCAGTCATGATCAAGATATCTGTTTGACATGATGCTAACTTTCTGACATGGTAGATGAATCAACTTCATTCCTCTCCAGATTATAATCATTATCGATAATAATTTTAATATTAGATTGGTATCTCTATCCATGGTTGTTATTGATTATACATCCATAGTAACTATCTTTACAGCCATATAGACATGAGGGCCCTCTTGACAATGAGATGCCACATCTCAAGGGGCTTACCTTTAATAAATTTATATTCAACAAAGACCAATATGGTGCTATATAAAGAAGATTAATTGATTGAATCTATATTCAGAGACAAATGTGATGAGGACAGATTTATGGTCAGGGCGTCCGTGGGTTTGTCTCGATTATAAATCCTTTTTTTTAGTCCCTTTGTCTCTCCCTGTATGGATACACCTCTAGATGGAGGAGACTGAAGGAGAAAGACCGTGAAGAATGTTCATGTTTAATATTATCACTGCAAAAACTCAGATCTAAGTGAGAGTATTTGTCCAATTTCTAGTCCAAAAAATCTCAGTAGACTTATTCTACGGCACAATTCTCCAACATGTCTGGATTAACTTCTTATTTGCAGGTATCAGATCTAAATATAAGGCTTGAGCTGCTTGAATAAATACAAATTATCTGCCAATGAGACCAGACAAATTTACCATGAAGGGTGTCCTAAAATGAAATGTTCTGTTCAGAGTGTTTATTAAAGCTGAATTTAAGACACTCACTCAGGAAAACTTAACTTGTTTCATTGACAGATATTTTCTTACCATTACAAGCAATTCAATACCTTATTTTTTGCCTTTTATTGCTTATAGTAAGATATTTATCCCGATTTGTCAAGTGAATATGAGTTAAAATAAGTACTTTTGACCTGAAACTCACTTGCCAAGATCTGAGTCTTTTCAGTTATATTACAGCATTAGTCTCATTTTTAAAAGCCGTACCTCGTACAATAATATCTGTTTGTTTCATCTGAAGAAACCAAAGGTATATCCAAAACTGCTATATTGCCCCACCCTACCTACAAGTAACATTTCCGTCATGTTGATGATAAGGTGTGTTCAGCTGTAGGCTCAGACATCGGTAGCCAAAACCAAGAGGCCCTGCAGGCCATATGTTATCAGCCGGACAGACATGCGTGTGGTTAGTCGAACCCCGATAGCCCGTCCTCACCCGGCCTGAGGCGCTGTATCACACTCCCTGTCAAAGGAAGATGAAGTCAACATGAGTACTGGTTGATGTGGGTTAATAGCACTAAAAGTAAGGGTCAGGACTTCTATTATGGACTAGAGCCTTATCAAACTCACACAAGTCACCTGCCAATCACAAGTCTTACCTGGTACGCATCTGAGCGAGTCTTCAATTAAGAGTGATGCGTGTGAACAAAGGAAGAGTGTATCTGTGAGCAGCAGCCCGTCATGTTTCACTTTTCTCTTTGACAATCGGACAGAAGCAACGGGCAGAGCAGAGCTGACAGATGAAATTAACAAATGTCCATCAAAGAAAAATGTCCATCAAAGAAAAATGTTTAGCCAAAGCTTTTCTCAGCAAAGAACATAGATAAAGATAGCAATTCCACTCTGAACTTGGATTATTGGCATTTTTATGTATTTCAAAACAAGAAAACAAAATGCATTGCGTTCAGCATGGCTTACTAGTGTTGTTGATGTTTGTGGTCTTTAGTATTATTACATTAGTAAGAGCTGCACTGCTACTCAGTCAAGGTCTGAAACTATGACTGGGTGGCAGGAGACAGCTTTAGATGACTTATTCTCTTATTTTGTCAAATATACAGACGCACAATATCAGGATTCCCATGGATCCTGGAAAACCCTGAAAATGATTGACCAATTTTCCAGTCATTGAAGACCTATGGAAAATGAGGAAAAAGTCAAATGTCCAGGAAAAGCTTGAATTGTCCTGGAAAAGTGTTTATCTTCCTTCTACCCTGTTAGTGAACAAAAATCAAACATAGGAAAGAAGTAAAAATGTTCATAGTAACTCATGCACACTTAGACATAAAAATGAGTATATAAAATAATGCAAGTTAAGAAATAAAATATAAAAACTCAAAACAATGGTGACAAAAAGAAATAAAAACATGGCTAAATAAAAGTTAGGCTACTTAGACAGCTTTATTGCCCACACTGATACTGTATCTTGAGTTGGTTATGTGACACTGGAATCTGTGGGTGTCATTGTGCTATTCTATGATAAATTTGTCATAATTTCTAGGAATGTTAGAGAATGTCTGATATTTCATAGATTTGTTACAGCCATAGACTGCACATCTTGTAAATCAGAGCTCTGGGGTGGAAGAGGCATAAACAGTAAAAATGTTCTGTTTAGACCGTTCTGCCATTTGTGGGGGAAAATACTAAATATTTACTTCACAAATATAACATCAATATATTTTGAGGAAACAGTTCTAGAGTGAACAGAGGAAAGACAAAAAGCACTCTATGGTCACAGTTTGTAATTTGCTGGTTGTTGCTGACTGTTTCAGCAACTGTTTACAACTCACGAGTTGTAAATGATTCACAATCGATATAATTAGCATCAATTACAACAGACACAGTGAGGTGAACATTGAGTGTGGGACCATGTGTAAATTATTTAAAACGGTGTTAGCAGGCTGTGTTAGCAGTTAGCAGTAGCTACATTCCAACGGGCTGTGTGCTTCTGATGATGGTCCAGGTGAAGTGATAGCTCATGGGCATAAGTTAAGTTTTCCTGACGCAGCTACACCTGCGCATGTAACGTTACAACCATTCACAGACAAATCTGAACATTTAATGAACTTAAAGAACCACTCGTTTTCATTTTAAATGATATAAATCAAATTATTTAGACTCATTAAATTCCAGTAATTGTTACTTTGTGAACTAAAAGTCTGAACAATGGCATTTCCAAAATATATATGAGTGGTCTGCATCCACTACTCCACATTTCTTCCAATACTATGGCCATTTTTTGACTTAA
This sequence comes from Cetoscarus ocellatus, assembly GCA_037902135.1. Lineage (NCBI taxonomy): Eukaryota > Metazoa > Chordata > Actinopteri > Labriformes > Labridae > Cetoscarus > Cetoscarus ocellatus. The sequence goes on from JBAMNC010000008.1 coordinate 1,599,531, forward strand.
AATTAGACAAATAAACTTGCTAACACCTGAGTTTTTTAAGTGATGATTTTAGCATGCTACTGATGATAAATAAATGTGGAAATAATTTTAAGGACTAAGTTAAATTAAATCTTTGACATCATAAGGAAAAGATTCATTTTGGCACGTCCACTGAGCTGTTTGAGTCTTTCAAAATGAGACATACAAGAAAAAGCAGTGTCCTTATTTCTCATCACAGTGAGAGCAGGACACTTGGGTAAGTAGCATCCACGTGCTGCCCACTGTGATGCACCGAGAATTAGGGCTGAATGATTTCAGGATTGTGATTTTCTGGCTGATATTGCGTTATCAATTCAATTCATGATTTTCTTCAAATCCAGCTTCAGCGAATATTCACTATGTTTACAGTAACATTTACAAACATGACAGAAAATTACATTGTACCATCAAACATTAAAAGCTATTACTCTAAGGCAAGGATGAAAACTAAAGGTAAGAATTGCTTCCAAATGTTTTTATTCATAAGAAACATGCATGTACACTCTTTAAAGTCCTCGACCAACGGCAGTTATAAGAACGAAAAGAGCCATCTTTGACTGTCTTAACTTAAAAAAATGTTTAGCAAAAAATCCTTAACTGGGTTAAGTGAAAAAGTTAAATAAACTGCAAAAAAAAGTTAATTAAGTAATAAGAAGAAAAACAAAATTCAACAATTCCAATAGAGGAAAAAAGCCAGCTATGCCAAACCAGTATGTCAACCCTTTGATGGTTTTGGACATGAGCGCTGACACGTGACAACATTAACACTAACAAATACTTGACACAACAGCTCCTGGGTCAGTCAGGAGCGCTGCAAAAAACTGCAGCTTTGGCAATCACATGATCACATTGTCTGAAATCGCGATTTCGATCAGAAAACAATAAATTGTTCAGCCCTACCGAGAATGACAAAATAGAACAATAAAAGTATTTTAGTTTGTTTACCTGGACTCTAATCTTATAGCATTTACTGTGTCAAAGCCAACAGCCCGGTAAAGACCGGGTTTTGCTCTTTCTGCAGCTTTTATTTAATGTTCTGTTGTTCTCTTCTCTGGACCCAGCCACTTCACCCCCTCTTCAGCTCGTTGTTCCTCTATAGATCACCACATTATCAACTCTTTGTTACCTCTTCTAGGTCCCTCACACCCTCATGCCTTTTATTATCCCCATCTGCCTTTCTTTCAATAAGAAAAAAGCTCAATGTACATTCAAGTGGACCGTGAGCATATTTGCTTTCTTCCTCCTCTTTCAGCCTCCACACCCTCCCCCTCTTTGTTCTTGTTTTCAATTCTTCCCCGGCCCCATCCCTCTTTTCCTATTTTTCCTGTCAATGGACTGATTTCTTTTTATCCAGGAGCGCAGCAGATTAACAGATATTGTATCATGGCCAAGACAGGCAAAGCCCCTCTCTGTCCCTGACATCTAATTAATGGTAATCCTTTAATCTGCTGCTTGTAGTGCAGACCCCTTGGTCGCCGTCCCATTTGCGGCAACAGAAGTGAGCCTGAAGGAGGGGACGGCGATGGAGTGGAGAGAGAGTGGGTTTGCTCACTCAGCAGGTTGAAGTCCTGACAAAGACGCATGAAACACAATGAGGGACAATGTCTTTTTCATTATTAGGGATTGCTCATATTTCGGTTTATTGGAGACATCAGTAACTTTCAGGCCAAGCTGCCGCTCGTATTTTGCATTCTGCGCCTTTCAATCTAGCTGTAAGATAAATGATTTTAAGAATTGACTGATTGTGGAGGACAGAAGACATGAGGACAGATTTTCTAACACTATAATCCTCAAAATGAACACAGAAATAAGCACCAGGTTTGCTAATTGATGGCTGTTTGTCCATTTTAACTGTCGGGGTCCACTGTTGAATTCTGGGTCACCAGTCGCATGACACCTGCAGGTGTTATATTCAAACACCTGCAGCAACACATCCCTGTTGAGTAAAAGATTTTTGGGAGTGCCTCAGCATGGGCTGCCAATTTTACCTTTGCCGAGGAGGTTATGTTTTTGCTTTGTAAACAGGATAACTCAAAAGTTCTGAACAGATTTTGATGAAATTTTCAGGGAATGTCGGTCATGACTCAAGAAAGAGCTGATTAGATTTTAGTGTTGGTTCGAGTCTGGATGCGTATCCAAGTTTTTTACAGAACTTTTTAGCATTAGACTGTTTCCCACATTTTCACAAATATTTTTTTCAGTGGATTAATGGTAGTTTCAGGGAATGTTGGTCATGGCTCAAGAAAGAGCTGATTAGATTTTAGGTTCGAGTCTGGATGTGTATCCAGGTATTTTACAGAATTTGTTAGCACTGGGCAATGTCCCACATTTTCACAAATATGGACTTTCAGTGGATTTAATGACAGTTTCAGGGAATTATGTCCATGCCACACAGCAAAATCTGCAAAGACAAATGAACACTATCTGAGTTGATATTAACACTTCTCAAGTGTCTATATGGGTCCACACCACAGAATGCTGTTCTCACATTTTTTGGAGAGTTGGTGTTTCAACTCTCACTTTTGCAGTTAAAATGTAAAACTGTGTAACAATTAACATTGTGACTCTTGAGCTACACTTCTGTGTAGAGTTAGGGATGAACTCTTAGAGTATATTTTAACCACATGAGTGTTAACTTAATATTAACACCGCAAAGTGTAAACATTGCTGTATTTTTTTACTGTATATTAATGGGGAAGATTATCTGGTCAGAGCAAGTTCATAAAAACAAATAAAAATTGCACTGCAGTTGTAATGGCTTGAGCTTGTGGCGTTTGTTGGTGCTCTTCCAATAATGATGGACAGGTTTGGTGATTGACTCGAGTGTCCCTTACCGGATCGGAGTTCAGAGTTAAAGATCAAACAGTGACACCTATGGAAATGATTTATTGACATTTGCTTTTGACAACCACTCCTTTTCAACTGAGGGTACATTTTCAGGGATTTGACTCTATCCAGAGAATGATAACGTTTGTACTTGCTGAATTTTTCCAACATGAACAACTCTTTTTTTATTTGCTGTGTATTTGGAAGAATTGACACGATTTTGGTTGTGATCCGAATCTGGATTCAGATCCAGAATGTTTTTAAAGGATTTGTTAACATTGCGAGAAACAGTCTTACCAGATTTTGGCCCTGTTTAAGATAAGATAAGATAAGATAAGATAAGATAAGATATTGCTTTATTAGTCCCACAGGAGGAAATTCCAAAAACAAAAAAATTACACAACAATGTTGTCACCAGAAACGGAAAGGTTTTTCCTTTGCATTTTCAAAAGCGGTCCGCATTCACATGGAGATGCAAAAACGACTGAAAACGCTGTACCGTGCATGCCAGGCCAGTAGCTAGCGATGTAGGTTTGTCATGAAACAGCAGTGTTATAACACAGCGTACGGTGAAGACAAACTTTTCACAAACAACAATGGCGAGTGGACGCTTGAAGACGCAGGAGTTTTTTGTCTGGACAACAGATCTGGATATTTTTGTCTGGATAACAAACCGAGCACAGTAAGCAGCACACATGTTGCCCGGTTGACGGCTGAAGTTGTTGTTGTTGTTCCTAGGTGTGTGCATAACATTCATCTGAAAGAGTGCTGCACATGCACCGCGCATCATCGTTTTCCCTGAATATGCTGACTCCTGTTTACACGGAGACGGATACCAAAACGTTTTAAAACTTTTCACTCTGGGCCCTGGTTCAAAAGATGGGGGATTTAGGCACTCCGGGCGCCGTTCTTGTGGAAACGGAAGGCACAAATGCAGCGTTTTCGTTGTCGTGTAATCGGGTTCTTTGATTACGTTATGAAGGAATATTGGTCATGGCACAAGGGAGAAGTGTGTAGATATGTGCAGTGATCTGAACCTGGATGTGGATCCAGGATGTTTTTCAAGGATTTGTTTACAGTGCGATATTGAGCAGTTTTCGACATTTTTCACAATAATTTGCCCAACAATGTTGGCAATGCCTTGGGGGAGAGAATCTGATTCAGTGAAGTCAAAATCTAAAAATGTAACTTATTTATCATTGGTAAGTCTGTTCTGTCACTTTTTTCTTTGTTTCTTTGTATGAAATTGTTGAACTTTATATCTGATATTTCAGATTTATTTTTGGTGGTTCAGTATTTACCTCCAATTGTCTCTTCGGTGTGGTTTATATCAGCCATTTGCAGGCTTCTACCGCTCCCACACAATGCTTTTTTAAATATTTATTTATTTATTTATATATTTATATTTTTATGTGCATTGTGTTTCTATAACTGTGTAAAATAAATAAATAAAGACTGACACCACACACCTGAGGATATTTTTGGACCAGTAATAAAATAATGCGCGGAGCCTCATATTGGGTCATAACCCCGGGTGTTTGAGGACCTAAAATCAGGCATACAGTTGTTTAGCAGTAACACAGCCTTACTTCGTTAGCACTGACATTTAAATCTGAAGAAACACATGCATGTGCAAACACACACTAAGCCCAATCCCAAACAGAGATGACATCTGTATTTATGACATCAACCTTGCTCTGTAGACACAGAGATAATTAACAGCGGGGGCGAGGGAAGCAAATCCTCCCATCTTAATTAACTTAATTAATAGATATAAATAATCACCTTCAGCCTGTCGTCATTTGTTAGGCAATAAAAGAGTGTATTAAAAAGCTCATCTTGGTTCTGTCATAAACAATATGCAACCTCTCTCTGACAGTGACACCACAGATGGTGTTTGGATGTCTTCTGATGAATTTGTAGTGTCGCCTTAATGCGGTAGCACCGTCCTGGACTTCCAAAAAAGAAGCTGCATCTTGCAGCCAAGTTCCTGTGACAAACTTATGTATCACCAGCCTGCAGTGACTAATCTGCCGGGGAAAAGTCTCCAACAGAAATAAATATATAACACTCCAACCATCTGCATTGTTTTATTTCTGTGCTGAGCAGACAGGCCGAGCCCTTCCAAGATGGAAAACAGTTCTCAGTCTCTCGTGTTTGCTCATTATCAGACAGGTTTGATTAATCAATTAACACCAAAAGTTAATGAGCAGGAGGAGAACAGCTTCCTGTGTCGGTGCCAAATCCAAGCCGAGTGTCTTTTACTGGCAGGGATACAAAGGTGGTGGACCGCGTCCAAGGGCAAACAGAGGAAGGACAGTAGCACCTTCTGCATGCACACTGCAGCTATTTCCCTAACAAATACACATGCAGGGTAGGGCTGGGTAACACGGGCCAAAATCTATATACTGATATTTATTATTTGGACTGCAATCCACTATTGACTTTTTCCTTTATATAAATAAAGAATGGTTTCACTTAGGGCTGGGCGATATGGACAAAATTGTAAATCTCTATTTTTTTTTGCTAGATCTCGATATTCAATATATATGGTGATATATTTTCTCTGTAAAGAAATAAGATAAAACCTACTCAAACAACCCAAACAGCCCAGAAAACGAGTCACACCTCCAGGGCAAAACTAGGTCAATGACCCTGCCAGCTACTCTCAGCTGCCCTGGGAGGGGGGCAGGTAAGGTCAAAGAGCAACACAGACTCAGAGAATTACACAAAATGGTGGCTCACGGTGAATTATTTTTAACACAAATTATATCAATATATGCGATTTATATATACAACATGTCCTACCACATATTTATATTTTAAAACATATTGGTATATTTTAAATATCAATATATCGCCCAGCCCTAGTTTCACTAATACCAGAATTATGAACTTTGTTGTGATTATTTCAAAAATTAAAAAATACTGAAACTGGTTAGATACCACATTAACAAACACAGAAGTCCTTGACACCCAAAATTGGGCAACTTTTTTGTTTTAATGAATGAGCAGCAAACGAACTCTAACACAGATTAAACACCATCAACATTTCTGCAATTAATGCAACTTATAGAACTTTTCTTTCCTAATAAAGTCAAAATGCAATTTGAATCTTTCATTTTGCAACATAAAATGCATCTGACATCACCCTGATCTGAATTTTAGAGTGTTGTTGTGTTTTTGAAAGGATGAATGTAATGACAAACTGAAAAGAACTACAAAAATGGCCATGGCCAAATGTAATCATTGCTGATTGTTTTTTTAATAAGCTATAATCTATACAAGTTACTGGATACTCAAACAAGAGGTCATAACGTGACATTATACAGCGAAAGTGCAGTTGCTAATTCTGAGTCGAACTGCCATGTTGTAGCTCCATAATATCTTGATAATAGCTTTTTACTCCTAACCTTGCAGTGCAGCTGGATCCTTCTTCTTCTTATCAAGTGCAAATCCACAACAAAAGTGGGGGGGCTGTAGTGGCACAGCCCAATCTGAGTCTTTTAGAGCAGGATAAGGTGGGATCTTAAAGTGTGACGACAGCAGAATGTGACTGCTTGTCCAGAGATTAGCATAGATGCTAACAGCTTCAGTTTTATTAGATCTGGACCAAATTTCTTGATTAGATGACAAAAATTGCTGGAAAGAGTTCCTGCACCTCTGTTGAGTTACCAACCCTTCAGAAAGTCCAACAGCGAGGTGTGAACTCTGGAAGTGCAAAACAGAAAAACACCATTTTAATTTCATGGATGAATTTGACTAAATGAGGTGGGAAAGCTGTAAAAACGGCCCTCCAGGCTGATACTGTGAGGAGTCTTCAAATGCTTAGTAATTAGCTTGAAGTGCAAACCGGGACGGAGAATTTTGACAGCTTTTCTCCCTCGTTATATGAAATTATTTAGTAAATGTATTCATGGAGTGTAGTTTTTATAGTTTTATGAATGGAGTAACCTTGCACAGCAGCTGGATCCGCCTGATTCATGCCTGGCTGATCCATCCTGTCAGGCTTACATCTACAACAATTTTGAGTGGCCCAAAGTGGCACAGCCCGATCAGCATCCTTCAGAGCAGGAAGAAGTGGAAGCTACAAGTGTACCCCAGCAGGAAGTGACTGTTTGTTCAGAAATTAGCATAGATGCTAACAGCTTCAGCAGCAGTTTTATCTGATCTGGACCAAATCACTTAATTAAACAAAAAAAACTAGAAAAGCACTGAGAGAGCGCAGACCTACGCCAAGCAGTTTCAGTCCACTTATGCGAAAATGGTCCTATCTGGCAGTGTTAAAGAATCCTTTAAAAAATTCCTCTATCCAGATGGTGATCCGGATCAGTCCCAAAATCTAATCATTTCTTTCTTATCCCATTCCACACATTTCCTGAAAATGTCATCCAAATACATCCATAACTTTTCAAGTTATCTTAAACTAAAACAAACAAACAGACAAACAGACAAGCTAACCAAAGCCGGCAAAAACATACCCTTCTTGGCGGAGGTAAAAAGACCACTGGAAGTGTATTTTTGCTCCACTTTAGACATGTTTCAGTGTCACCTGCTGACGGCATCATCTAATTAAGGTGTAAGATGGAATGTGAATGGTTGTTCGTCTCCCTGCATCAGCCCTGTGATTGGCTTGTGACTAGTCCTGGGTGTACGCTGCCCTGATCCATGTCAGCCCCCACCAACCCCAAAAGGGATAAGCAGTATTGATAATGGATGGATTCTCCATTCTGACATAATTCAAAGGGATTATCTTTGAATCCATAAGCAATCTACTTTCATTGGTTTTTACTGCAATCGTTTAACTGAGCATTACTGTCGTGTTTTTATCCAAAAAATCAACTGTATGCAGGGTTCTCATGCGTCCTGGAAAACCTGGAAAATGATTGACCAATTTTCCAGTCATTGAAAACCTATGGAAAATGAGAAAAAAAGTTAAATGTCCAGGAAAGGCTTGAATTGTCCTGGAAAATTCTTTATATTCCTTCTACCTTGTAAGTGAAAAAAAAATCTAACATAGGAAATGAATTAAAAATGTACTTGGTAACTAATGCAGACTTAGCCATAAAATATGAGTAGATAAAATAATGCAAGTTAAGGAATTAAATATAAAAACTCAAAACAATAATGACAAAGAGAACTAAAACAAATGGCCAAATAAAATGTAGGCTACTTAAACAGTAAATCAACAAAATATATTCATAAAAAAGCAGAGTAAATAAAGATAAAAAAATAAGTATCAACCATAAATTTATAATAGTAAGACACTACATAAAAGCCAGACTAAAAAGATAGCTAGCAGACAATGTTCACGCCCGAGAGTTAGAAATAAATAAATCTTGAGTTCAGTATGATACGGTGGAGCTAGCTTGAGATATTGGTCATCAATCTTAATCCTGTTTTTTCGAAGGCTAGCTTAACCTGAGAATTACCCACACCAATATTGTAACTCCAGTTGGTTGTCTTATCTTACTCTGATGTACAAACTCATATCGGTAAGTGAATATGATATAAAAATGATGTATCTCAAACACCTGACATATTTTCCAGCCCTAATCCACACACAAAGAGCAGCCTGTTGGTGTGTTTATCCACATACACACACACATGTCCGGGCACGCACATCAGGCATGCCTGCACACACAGCGACAGAGCGGGGTTAGATACCCGCAGACAGCGGCGGTGATTAATGCGTCATTCTGGCGGCCCTGCTGTAGTCCCTGTCTGTGTCTTAATCACTCTCTCAGTGTGTTTCATTAGCTCCTCATGCTCCCTGATGAATGGACTTAACCTGGGTGTCCTGCCGTCTCTGGCACTGTTGTCAACTAGCAATCGATCCCGACATCCCTTAAACAACCCTCCTCCTCCTCCTCCTCCTCCTCCGAGCCCCTCACATGAGAGAGGGGAGGCCAGGAGTTACTCAGATTTCACTGACCATCCTAAAATCTAAGCTTTGAGTATTTGTTTGTCTCTTTGGACTTGGGCTTGTTTTAAAATAAAGAGCCTAAATTATTATTATTATCATATACGTTAAACATGCTAGTCCACGTGATAGAGCACTTCTATAAACAAGACAAGATGTCTGTGGCATCAGGACTTTTCTCTCCCCGCCCCTCCATCCCCCTAATTGATGATCATGAGCAGTTTGTTTATTTATCTACATAACATGCACATACTGTCACATTGGTGCTATAACATTTATTAATCAGTGACATCTTTTAAATCACATCTTAAAACTCACTTTTTTAGGCTTACTTTTACATGATACTTTTTTACTGCTTACATACTTGTTAATCAACTTCGTTAGTTACTTTTATCTACATACTTATTTTACAATTACTTACTATACTTTTAATCTCTGCTGTTCTTACTCCCCTCACTGGTTTCTCATCGTTTTAGTCCTGTTTTCACCATCTTCTCATGATTTAATATACTCCCTTTTTTATCTGACCTCTGTCTACCCTCTTCTTTCCATCTTCCTGATGTGATGTCGTCAGCTGTTTAGAGTTGCTGAAGAGTTCACCTGATGACCGTAGGCAGAAGCAGGCTAATGCTACCCGTTGACTCCCAGTGGGTGAGCTCTGCCTGTTTCTTCCTTGTTACTGCACACAGTCGAAAGACTGGTGTCTATCTGCTTGTCATGGACTCGGGAGTGAGGCAAGACATAAAAAACAAAAAAAAGTTGGGGTATCCCTTTAAAAATGAGTTTTAGGTTGCAATAAGCGGTAATTTTTCAAAGCTTACCACACTGTAGAAACTAACATTTAGTAAAAAACTTAGCTCTCCCCAGTGCAAAGGTGAAGAAAGCAACTTTAGTATAAAACAAGTTTTCAAAATAAACTAAAAAAACAAATGAAAAAGATATAACAGACTGAGAACAGTTAGTGAGGATGGACTTTTGGTGAATATAAATCAACTGTTTACACTGCAGTACCATGTGTGAAGCCACCAATGCCCCAGCATTTTTGACTCATTATATGAAATTAATATGTGTAAAAAAAAAAAACCTGTGGCTTGTTTGTTTATATACCTCTTAAAGCACAGTTCTTATTGAATAGAGCCCTCAGCTAAAAACATGCCAGTGTTAAGTTTGACAGCACTTTAAATTTAGTTTTAGTTTAAGTCTTTTGCCTAAAATATCTTTAAGTTTCAGTCATAATTTAGTCACCTGAACTGTTTTAATTTATGTCTAGTTTTAGTTCATGAAATTTCACAACATTTTAGTCGATGAAATCTACTGTAAATTTAGTCGACTAAAATATGAAGTGTAAAGTGTAAGGCAGTTTTTATATTTCCTTGAATTTCTGAAGTCACGTTTAACACTTGGATAAAATGAAACATCTAATAACCCTTTATTGAATGCTAGTAAAGTTTGAATGTATAAATGAACAGAAACAAATTGAACTTTTGTGTGAAATACAATTATCTTTATTTAGGCTACCTGGCAGAGCATCTCAGTTACAATACCAGAACTGACAACAAACAGTGAACCTGCTCTACATGAATATATCAATTCATAAAGAGAGGAGCTCTGATTGATCCAAACCTTCCACACAACCAAAGTAGCTGTGATTGGATATCCCTACTTTCAACATGACCAAATTAGGTCTGATTGGATTAAGTCTCTGTCAAACATTTTAGTCGAGTTTTTATTTGTTGATGAAAATGTCAGTTAATTTAGTTAAAGTTTTTGTCCATGTACACTTGTTTTTATTAGTTACTGTCTAGTTTCCGTCAGGGGAAAAAAGATTGTTGGCGAAAACTATGATGAAAACAGTCAAAAATTAACACTGCTACATGCTGTCCTTTGTTATAGTTTGTTTGAAAGCTCTGGAGCGGCAGCATTTTCATGCTGTGAATTCAAAGAATCAGGCTGAAGATCTCATGTGTTATTTAATGATTTGCAGGGGTTGGTGTTTGATGAAAAATTCCCACCCCTTCATAGGTCACAGCCTTAATTGGACCACCGGAGTCCAAATAGTTTGGACGCCACTGCCTCCCCCACAGATTGACGATGTGTCTGTCAGGTTGTTAAAGGTATGACGCTCATGAACACAGCCTGCCTCTGAATTCATTAACCTACATTCTGAAGGATAATTCAGGCACCAGTCAACGGCCATATGTGCTTTCATTGCTGGATTCTTTCCCACTACTGGGATTTACTGCGAGGCGATGGGCAGTTTAATAACACGTGCAGATGGCCCGCGGTGTTCCTTCATTCTTACTACCAGTCTCTTATCCCCTACTCATCTGGGAATGCTGAACTTCTGTTGCACTCTTAAGTTGCTTCTCTTGCTTCTCTCTGTAATATACTGTAATCCCCACAAATATGGCACGTCTCCGATTCCTCTGCAGCTCCTACGCATTGTGTTGTTATGTAATGGGAGTCAAACACAGTAGCTAATCTGCCTGATGTGCGTAGCATGTAAAGATAATGGTTTTGCTTGGAGAATGCAATGCATAATGTAACCTTCTTTTCACCATTTAAGGCTGCGTCCTTGTTTTATGTCTTCTTCTTTTTGTTAAACACAGCGCCTGAGGATTATTGGAGGTGTGTCAGCACAAAAAACAGATGAACCTGAGGGTTAAAACATGAATTTGGGTGGGTTTTGAAGTCTGACAAATGACTGAGAGAGATGTCGATGTGTTGCCGTTTCATTGCGATTTGCAGACATTATGTGAATAAATGCACTGTCAGGTTATGTTGTGGACTATTACCTCCTGTTCTAAATGCTGTTGCAGGGATTGTTGCTGAGGCAGGCAGTGCAGGGTTGGGGCTCAGCGTTGGCACATGTGCAGCAGAGTTTGCCAACCTTTTCTCATTTAGCGCCCTCGCAGTGCATCATAAGAGTGTGGGCAGCCAGGACTGAGATGGAGGAGAAGGGGAGGCTGTCTAGACTGCGGCTCTTCCAACATGTTTCAAATGAGCTTTGTAATGCACCCAGCTCTGCTCTTACTCTGTCCGATCAGATTAGAACAAAGTCTGACATGCTGACACTTCAATACTCCGGTGGAAACACGATTAAGACAAAGAGTTTATGTGTAATACTATTTACAAGTGAAGTGTGACGTGTATTTTCAGTTATGTCAGTCTCATCTTAAGGAGATTTCCACTTTGGGTAAAGATACTCTGGACAAAGTCGACAGGACAGTAGCTTATAAGCTAAAGCAGATCTAATGTGAAGACAAAGACCCTGTTTACATTTTTTATTTTAAATAGACACCAAGTAATCTTCACTTAAAGGGATGCGCCAACTTTTTTTTCTTTTTGTGCCTTGCCTCACTCCCGAGTCCATGACAAGCAGATTGACACCAGTCTTGGTGCAAATGTGCATGCAGTAACAAGGAAGAGGCAGAGCTCGCCCACCACTCATTAGCTTAGCTCAAACACTGGGAGTCAATGGGTAGCATTAGCCTGCCTCTGCCTACAGTCATCAGATAAACTCTTCAGCAACTCTAAACGGTCCTGTGTGCTTGATGTGTCTTGTTTTTACAGCGTTATGTTACATTATCTTCTACTATCATCGTATTATCTTCTTCTACTTTAGGCTTTATTTTGTTGACCTATCTTTCTTTCTTTCTTTTTTTTAACTATCTCAAACTTTAAAAAAAACAAATAACAACCAAAAAAAAAAAACACCAAGTCAAAATAATAATACAAAAAATAATACATATGTACACCAGATAACTGTCAAATAAAATATATGTATTAATATGTTAACAAAAAAAAACAGTTTGAGAAGGGACAGAATGAAGCAACTACTTCTGCAGTAGTTTGCCCTAGAGATGTGACATTCTTAAATGCGAATTACCTGCAAGTTTAAGAATGGTTTGCAAATGAATGGCTCACTCACAACTGTGTTCTCATCGTTCACTTAAAAGAGCCGTTCAAAAGACTCAACTCGTTTCAAAAATCACATTTGTAGTGCAAACCACCGCGGAAGTAGGTCAAAGCCTCTGTTTATGGGTAGATGAAGATAATACAATGATGGTAGAGGATAACGTAACATAATGCGGTAAAAAAAAAAGTCACAACAAGCACACAGGAGCGTTTAGAGTTGCTGAAGAGTTTATCTGATGACTGTAGTCAGAGGCAGGCTAATGCTACCCATTGACTCCCAGTGTTTGAGTTAAGCTAAGTAGTAGTAGGCGAGCTCGGCCAGTCTCTCTTGTTACTGTGCGCACAGTCAAAACAATGGCCTCTATCTGCTTGTCATGGACTCGGGAGTGAGGCAAGACACAAAAACAATTAAATGTTGGCGCATCCCTTTAAGTCACTGTTTACAGTTTGCATTGGCAGAACACCTCCGAAGACTAATTGTGTTTGGATCTTACTTTTAACTAACCAGCCCATTTCAAGTTAAATTTACCTCTTAGTGTTTCCCGTTTCATTAAGACACAGGTTCATGATGAACTGAGGGTGAAAAGCTGTTAAAAGATTCACTATTAGCCTCTCAGCTTGAGGCGTGTATTCCTGTAGTGTGTAGAGGCACTAGCAATCACATTACTCATGAAAACTAGGACAGAGTTCACCTTTAACAAATTTCAATTTAGAAGAGAGAAATAAATGTATGGTCTGGGCATCCATCAGTTTGTCCTCATCATGAATCCTTCTCTTAGTCCCTTCATCTTTGCCCACCTCCCTACCTCTGCCCACCCACACCCCTAACACAGCTTTTGATCAACATGAGTCTGGTTTAGCTCAAGATTCAAGCTTCACAGAGGTCTTTTCTTGCTTTGCTCATGGTTGATTCATGTGGGTTTGGAAGTATGTTTGTACAAATATATGTAAATGTGTATTAAAACCATATATGGATATATGTGGCGCAGCAGGTACGGCATGTGCCTCACAGCAAGGAGGTTGCTGGTTTGATCCCCATGTTGGTCAAGGTCTATCTGTATGGAGTTTACATGTTCTTCCTGTCCATACGTAGGTTCCCTCTGGTAACTCCAGCTTCCTCCCAAAGACCAAAAACATGCTCATTAGGTTGATTGGTGACTCTTAATTGCCCTCAGGTATGAGTTAGAGTGTGAATGGTTGTCCATCTCTCTATGTGGACCTGCGATTGGCTAGCAACTGGTTCAGGGTGTAACCTTCCTCTTGCCCAATGTCAGCTGGAATAGGCTCCCCATGACCCTGAAAGGGATGAGTGTTATAGATAATGGATGGATGAATGCATATACAGTGCTGAACAAATGTATTAGACCACCTGTCATAAAACAAGAAAACCATCCAGCATCAAGAAATGCTTTAATGTGGACTCTTTCATTTTCAGTGAGCTCTCTACGTTTTATCATTTTGAAGAGGGGATGAAGTATTTCAAACTGAATTCATCTTTTTATACCCAAATTTGAGCCGCTCACAGGGCTTCTCTGAGAAGTTAGAAATTAATCAAGCTTAACATTCAACATTCAGTTAAAGAGCTCCTTCATACTGGTGTATTAACCATTCTAGAAATGTAAAAAATGAAATAAAGAGTATGGCTTCAACCTGCTCTGTTGTAAAGTGTCTAGAGATAGAATTTGTATTGATTTGGTACTATACAAATAAAGATTGATTGAGTGCTTGATTGAATAGTGCCCTTCTACCCCCAGTTTCCAAACACTCCACCAGCGTAGAGTTTCATCATCCTGCACCTCGATCTGTCTGGTGCATACCACTAGTGCAGCTCTGCACTGGAACTTCCACCCTTTTTCAGTTTCCACCAAGTGGATCGACCCAAAACAAGGAAGCAAATGTTCATAGTTACTGGGTGATTTCAGAGTTTCTTCTGTATTTCAAAATATAGCACCATGTGGAAAAGGTATCGATGCAGCATATGAACATTGGGCAGGCAATATAACCTGATATTTACATGTTGCTCTTCCTGGTAGAACTTGATCTTGCAATTACTTCATATTTGCTGCAAAAATCTGACATTTATCAAGTTTGGTAGCTGTTCTTTCCTCTTGTGAAGCCTGCAGGGGCCTGGTTACCTAAGCTAATTCTTATGTGGATGCAGTATTTTCAGTTTACTTGGCAAAATGGAAGAAAGACTATATTTAGATCAGCTCTCTTCTGGCAGGAGGACACATTGACTGTGCTGTGCACCGAAGTACTGAAAAACAAAGTTGCTTGATGGCGGAAAAATAAGTTGATGATGATAAATACAGTGAACAATCACACCATGCTGTTGGAGTTGGTGGCACCAACTGCAGCAATGTATAGCCCTAGCCTTCGTGTTATCCTTTTTGTGCATATTGCATATTTTGTATATTCTGTATATTTCTGATATATACCCAAGTCAATTTTGCACAATTTTCTACCTGTTTTTATACTTTATTTTATTCCTCCTGATCCTTATTTTTTTATTCTATATATACGTAGTTTGTTTTTGCACTAATTTACCAAGTCAGATTCCTTGTATGTGCAAACGTACTTGGCAATTAATACTGATTCTGATTATTCTGTAAATGCAGAGCTGATCTCCATCGCTGTGGCTAATGTTCAGGCTAATGCCTTGTACCTTACACCATAGAAAGTGCCTCATCTCTTAAATGCATGTATGTAAAATAAAGGTTAGCACAAGCCTGCTGGCAAACATTCTGGCTCCAATCAGCTTTAAAGCTAACAGAAAATGGTTGCAATCACCTACATTACTGTCCTAACATGAGTTTAATAGACCCAAACACAACAATAATATTTATGAAATAAAGGCTCACACAATTTTAGGGCATATTTCATGGTGGTAGATAGATGGTACTTGTGTTACTTTGTCAGTAATGGTGAGTACTTGGGTTTTTAATAAGCTAACCCTTGCTCAAGTTTTGGATGGACCATGTCTTAACTTACCTCCATGGGCTCCTCCATGGCTCAAGTCCCTAAAAAGCTTTGACCCATTTCCCCTGTATGCGTGGCCTTGCCTTTAAGGCTAATAGTGCCTCTTTAACAGGCTTTAATGTGTGCTGCTACATGTGAGCATCAGCACAACAAAACCCTGTGAAGGCATCCCAAATGCACTGGGGTGTTTTTACAAAAAGGATTATCACTCAGTATCTGCCCTCACAGGTCTGATCTTCATATGAAAAGTATATGAGGTCCAATATTTGGGAGGAGATAAAGAAGCATCAAGACGCAACATAAAACTTCTATTTTGGCTCCTTCACAGTTTTAAAGTCTTTTTCATGGTCTTAATGGACCAGTATCCATCTGATTGATTACTCTTCCATCCTCCAGAACTCTGCAGGGACATGCCGTTCATTAACAAAGATATCTGATTTATAAAACAATGTTCTAGCTTAGTCAGCTGTTCAAATATGCTGATCTGGCTTTAAGAAAAAGTGATTGATTTTTGCAAGATGCCAACTTGACACAGAGGGGGGATTTGATGATCTGATACAATTTTATCGTCTCCATGCAAAAAAAAATTGGCTATAAGAAAAGTTGAGACACCAGGTATCTGTTTGCTTCTCATAACATCCACACTTGTTAATGTGATGTCATAAAAAAGTGCCAATATGTCTTGTTTCTTCAGGCTTAAATCACCCAAACACCAAACAACACCAAACAGGAGTCAATAGAAGAGTAGGCTGTTGTTTCAGCTTCTCCTGGTTAAATGAAGTTTAGATAAACCAAAATGTAGATATGTATGTAAGTGTTTACTAATATCTGCACATGCTCGGTAGGATTGGACTATACTGAAAAACAAATATGAGTAATATTTACTTGCTATTTCAGTCAGTTCAACTTATCCACGGCTACACACGGCTTTTTTTTTCTAAATATTTATTATGTTTCATTTTTAGAAGTGTATATAGTGTAAATATAGCATTATTAAATCTTGATTTTTAAAATTACAATTTTGCCACTTTAAAAAAGAAATTGTGCTTTTTTTTGCCCTTTGTCAGCTCTCTTGTTTCACCGATCACAGCCATTTCTCACAGCAACTGTTGTGAAGCCGCTGTGATTAAACAGACTTAAGTCTGAGCTGAGTCTTGTCAGTGAGTTAAGATTAATATGTGACCTTTATTTTGCCATTTTAACATGATTAAAGTACGTGGGGTGTCCATGTGAGCGATATAAGGTGTCCACATCATTTTTTTCATCCTGTTTTGAGAACTGAATGTTAAATTAGGAAACTTGTCCCCTTTGGATTTATCCCTGTGGGTGACCATACCAACTATTTAACCCAGTGATGATCTTTACAAGTCGGAAGGACTTGTATATGCATAAAGCTTAGAGGAAATATATTTTATCATTATGAACGATGTGCAATGTTCTTGTATGAAAACAGCAATAACTTAATTATAGCAAACGTACATACAGACGCCTTGTACTTGAAGGGGCAGAGCTGGCTCTTCGTCCTCAGGCTCAGGTCTTTGGATGTCTGCAGTGAGATCTGCAGATGTTCCATCAGTCAGTGGTCTACAGTGTTCTGGTCTATCCTGCAGTCAGCTGGGGGGGCAGCATGACTGATAGGAACACCAGGAGGCAGGACAGGCTGGTGAAGAAGGCTGGCTCTGTGCTTGACAGGAGGCAGGATTCACTAGGACAGACTCAAAAAGTTTTTAGAGATATTAAGATATTCTCATACATCCCACTGTATCTTTGTCTTTTTTCTTTCACTGAGGACAATTTGATAAAGAAAGTAAATTAAATGTAAAGTGATGGGCTGGTAACCAGTTGGTTAAGAGGTATAGATAATGTATGGATGGCAAGAGAAATTGACTAGCCAAGCAATTGTCACCAAGGAGGATGGACCTGGATAAAGGATCACTTCCTGGAGAGGGTGGGCCTTGACAAAGAGTCATGCCCCGTTTATACTACAACGTTGTCACCAGAAACAAAGCTTTTTCCTTTGTGTTTTCTAAAAGCACTCCGTGTTCACATGGAGACAATGTGAAAATGATGCGCGTTCACATGGATCTGCGAGAACAACTGAAAACGCTGTAGTGTGCATGCCAGGCCAGCAGTTGGTGATGTAGGTTTGTGGTGAAACAGCAGTTTTACAACATGAACACGTTTCCCTATGAAGACAAACTCATCAGTCGCAGGAGTTTCTGTTCTGAGCAACACATTTGTCTGGATATTTTTGTCTGGATAACAAACCGAGCACAGTAAGCAGCACACATGTTGCTCAATAGACGGCCAAAGCTGTTGTTGGTGTTGTTGTTCTTAGGTGCGCGCGCAACCTTCATCTGAAGACTACTGCACATGCACCGCGCGTCATTATTTTCTCTGAAAACGCTGAGTCCTGTTCGCATGGAGACGGATACCAAAATGTTTTCAAAACCTTTCGCTCTGGACCCTGGTTTCAAAAGTTTGCGGATTCAGACACTCCAGGCACAGTTCTTGTGTAAACAGAAGGGGCAAATGCAACGAGAACCCTCTGTTTTTGTCTTTTTTTGTCGTCACATAAACGAGGCCTCAATCTCATTCTTTATGTTACTACTTTTGAGAAGCTATAATCACCAAATTTCCCCAAATAGAGGATTAAAAGACGTTTATCTTATTTAATCTTGTCTCTTCATGCATCTCTGGTGGGAGGGACTGAGCGATAAGGAGGAGTTGCAAGTGGAGGAGGCATGGATGCAGTTTAAGGAGAGTTTTGCTCATGGTGGATCAATGTTAGGTCTCAGTGACCAGTATACCAAAGATCCCAGTCTAGGTCTGCTGTGTTTGTAAGGTGAGGTGATATTAGTTTTTCATTTGCAGCTAAACAAAGATTGATTTCACTTCTATACTGTGTATTAGAGTTTAGCTAACATGGAAAAAGAACAGGCTGCTGAAACAGAGTCATGTAAATCCTCTGTGTGTCTTCTCCTGCTATACATCCATGCTGTTTGCTTTTTCTCACCCTTTGGTTTGTTCCACCTCCCCTCTCTGCGCTCTGCTTCTTGGAGTCTCACAATCCCTCGTGTTGTTTCACACCAGATTGTGTGGAGAAGACTAAAAATATATGTGTTTGGTCCTGGGCGTCCCAAAAGGCAACTTTATAGAGAACAAAGGAGATAGAGGGGCAGCTCGAATAACTCATGATGAGAGAGCGGATGCTGCTCTTGGGGCTCTGTTGCCCCACTGAAGAACATTATTACTGGATTATTGATTTACAGCACAAAATGGATGGAACATAAGTAGTGTTAAGCTCATTAATCCCTCTGCCGCCTCTTTTATGAAAATGGACTTGTTATCGGTGATTATTCTAATGGATTGTTATGATCGAACACTTACCGTGCTCTTGTCAGGATGCCTTAACAGGAACACGGAGCGTAGGGACGACTGAGAAAGGTTCAGGGACGAGTAGACCGGAAGAAAATGGCCCAGATCACACTGGGAATCTGCTAAAGTGAATTCACCACATTAAAACACTCAAAACACAGGCGGTGGGATTGCTGACATTCTGGTGACATTTGGTGCATCAGTGGCATTTCAGAAGATATATGAGCAGGTAGTTCAACTCACGTCACTTCCAGCATGAGATGGGAGCAAGCACCTTGAGAAAAATCCTGAGTGTCAGACAGATGTTCTCTTCTTCAGGTTTAATGTTTAAACTAGGGCTGTTAGGGCCCTATAAAATCTGTGTTTTTTTCCCAAATTCTGTTTTTGTTTTTCCCATTTTCCATTTTTTCAGTTTTAATTTTTTGAAAATTCAGTTTTTAATATTTTACATAAATTTAACCCAGAGATACTGTACAAAGCAGGTGATCAACGTGGTGCCGGTGAGCACCTGGTAGCCCACAGGAAGCCTCTGAGGTGCCCCCAGGGAAATTCTAAAAACAGCATGTTGCCACCAGAGCTTGAAAAAAAGCTTTTATTTTAATTTCTATGTTTTGCAAATATATCATACTCACATCAATACAAAAAACAGTAAATTTAACATTTATATACTATTTAAAACTGTCTGTGTTCTTTTAAACTTTGACGTGTGTGGCATCAAAGTTTACGTTGATGCACTTCCATCACCACTGATTCAAGCTCGGGCCCTTATAGTGCCACATGTACAAAAAAATCACAGAAGTGTGACTGTTGTACATATCAATTAGGATTAAGGATTAATTAATTAGGACCGTACTTTCTCGATTATAACACACACTTTCTTGCTTTTTAATAAGCTCTAATTTTTCGGGTGCGTTCTAATATACACTTGGGTGCAACTTAGACACATCATCAGTGATGTATCCTGGGTTCATTGGGTGTTTCGGGTCTCGCAACATCAGACACCCTCGCCCAGGTGACCCAGCCGGGGTTGATCAGTCCCCGGCTTGTGTCTAAGTAGCTGTTACGGTCCACGGATCTCCCCTCTTGATCCACAGCCATCTGGACGCCTTCTCTGCTGCGTCTGTGATGTTCTTGATGGCTCTTCTGTTTTGCAGTCCCTTCACTCCCAGCATCTTGAGTGCCCTGACGAGAGACTGGCCCACGAATCCTCTGCACCCGACCTCGATGGGGTTGCATCGGGTCCTCCATCCCCTGCTCCGGCACTCACCTGCCAGCTCCTCGTACTTAGCCCTCTTCCTCTCAAAGGCCTCCTCCATCCGGTCTTCCCAGGGAACAGTCAACTCCAACAGGACCACTTGCCTTGTTGTTTCTGACACCAGGACTATGTCTGGCCTGAGTGTGGTCACTGCGATGTTCTCTGGGAATCTGAGCTGTTTCCCTAGGTCGACTTTCAGCTGCGTATTATACCCGAGTAAAAGCAAAATACTTACCATATTTTGTCTCGCCAACATCGCGATTGCAACACATCTGGTACAAAAAGCCGAAATATTCTCCTTCTCTGCGAAAACACATGCAAACACAGGGCGCTGCCATCTTGTAAGCAAGGAGACACAAAATACCTGCACTGTGATTGGTCGAAGAAATCGGCGTGTTGATAGCTGCTTTCTGATTGGTCACTACACTACGACTGAGCATGCTCGGGCAGAAATTGAGTAATTGCGCATGCGTGAAGCAAAAGGTGTTTCCGCATCTGTTTGAGAGAAAAAATTGTGTACCGTATTTGTTATGAAAATACTGAGATTTCATTGATTAAAACTTTGGATAATGGTAATTTTGGAGTTGTCTGAGAGAGTAAGTTAGGTCAAAATCTGGGTGCGTGTTATATTCGAGTACGGTGTTTTTCCAGGCAAAAATCAGGAAAATATGGGGTGTGTGTTATAATCGAGAACTTACGGTAAATAAATCATGAAGGATGCATGTAAGTATAATGGTCTCATATTATTAATCATTAGTTATAATTATTTTGAGAAATACCTCCTTGGCAGAGGTAATAAAAATGAAAAGTAAACTTTCAGTGTCATATATAGCCTATTAAATGCATAGTAACAGTCATTTTCAGGGTAAACTATATACAAATTTATATAACTCAGAAACATTAAACAAGTGGCCCTCCGTAATACTCCTCACCTTTGGATAGCTCTCAGGCTCAAAAATGTTGGTGACCTCTGATATAAAATAATGACATATAATCATTCACTCTTCAGGTGGTCCTCACGTATCTTTATGGGTCCAGTCAACAGTATGTTGACAAAATTTGCAGAACATTTGATCGCCTGACACATAATAATTGTTGGGAAACTGCTCTGCCCTGTACTTTGGAGTTGGAGTTTCATAGCTTCTTTGCCAACTTAGCCAGTAGTAAGCTGCATCGCACACATACAGTTGACTTTCTCGAGCCAGGACAAAAACATATTGCTGTGTGGATAATTTGTCCCACCCCTACTGTTGACTTCAGTATGCACATGAATAAATATTTTCTTCCTCTTCAATCATAAAACAATTATTATGATTTATATTTTCCAACAAGCTGAACTAAAAGACAGTCTCTTTAGTTAGATCACATCCCTATCTGTTTCCAATTCAGAATCAAAGCAAGTCCACAAAAAATGACTCAACTGTTACTGTAGTGTCTAAATTCTTATATTTTTCTACTTTATTTTCCCTCAAATGGATCCTCTACGGCCTCTAACCTGCGTATTCTTCATCTAGAGTGTTCAGTGATTATTAAAAACTTTGATGGCTGTTAGCATTTTTTGTTAAAATCTCACTATGATCTTTAATGGCAGTTGTTTCTGCTTCCCTTCTGCTGTTATGAAGCTTAATGACTGTTCTAATGTACAGTAACAAAAAATGTAAGACACCCACACCTTAATCTTTGTCTTCCTACCTCCCCTGTCCTCCCCCTCTCTGCTCTCCCCTCTCAGCTCCGCGTACATCCATCAGGGAG
Source organism: Cetoscarus ocellatus (assembly GCA_037902135.1). Classification (NCBI taxonomy): domain Eukaryota; kingdom Metazoa; phylum Chordata; class Actinopteri; order Labriformes; family Labridae; genus Cetoscarus; species Cetoscarus ocellatus. The sequence continues at coordinate 1,621,580 of JBAMNC010000008.1, forward strand.
TGCTCCAATGGAGCGCGGCGGGCCCAACGATTGTCCTCATAAATTGCGTGTGTGTCGGGGTGCACGGGGGCTAAGTGAGCAGTAAATAACAAAGGGTCCTGCCACCATCCGCTCGCCATCGCCACGTTTCCGGCCATGCAAGATTACCCAGGATGCCCCAGGAGGGGTGTCTTCTCCTCCTCTGTGTGATGAATGAACAGGAGGAGGGAGAAACACGCCTTCACCACCCGGTGTCTGACGGAGAAAAGGTGAGGTCCAGAAACCCTGCCGATTTAAATTGATGAGTGTCTTTATTTCGCCGTAAAAACCGAAAGAAGCTGTTTGTCTCCCTGCTTCTGTAATAACAGATTGCTCGGCAGATATCTTTAACTGCGTCCATTCTTCACTGTCACTCCCTTTTCTCTCTGTCCCACTCACTTTCTCTTGCTCTCCTGCGCCCTTTTCGATTTTTCCTCTCCTGCCTCATCTCTGTCTCTCTATTGACTGTGCATTCAGGCTGCCTCTGGTCACTTATTCTCTGCTCTTTGGCCCTGCACTTTTTCTAAGAACCCACATGATTTTCCATACCTGCTGCTGCCTGTGCTGTTCCTCTTCATTTCTGCTGCTAAAATGGCTCGCAAGGTTATCAAAGTCATCAAGTCAGTGCTGTGTATTTAATTCATGACTTACAGACAGATCACCCGAGGTCTAGACCAGCTGCCATTACTGCAGTGGCATCCCAAGACAGTATTGGTGCATTTGAGTTCATGTTAGCTTAAGAAGTGAGCAATCTTTTTTTGGTTAAAATTATTTTCTATGGTACTTTACTTTTGACAGTGGAAAGGACATCAAGAAGAACCTGTGTTGTTTTCCCGTCTTGCCTCACTCCCTAGTCCATGACAAGCAGATAGACACCATTCTTTTGACTGTGCGTTCAGTAACAAGGAAGAGACGGGTAGAGCCCACCACTGGTTAGCTTAGCTCTCTGCTGGGAGTCAACCAACAGTGTTAGCCTGCCTCTGTCTACAGTCATCAGACTCAAACTCTTCGGCAACTCTCAATGGTCCTGTGTGCTTGTTATGACTCGTTTTTACCCCTTTATGTTACGTTATCTTCTACTGTCATCTTCTTCTGCTCCAAAACAGAGGCTTTGTTTTGTCGACCTACTTCCGCGGTGGTTTTCATGAGAGATATGACGTTCACAAACAAGTCGAATCTTTTGAACAGCTCTTAAGTAAACAGAACCAATGAGAACCAATTTGCAGTTGTGAGTGAGCCGTTTGTTTGCAAGCCATTATTAAATGTAAATTGCTTGCAAATTTAAGAAACAAACGGCACACTCACAACTGGAAATCGGTTCTCATCGTTCATTTAAAAGAGCTGTTCAAAAGACTCGACTCACTCACGAATGTCACATCTCTCACAATAACCACTACAAAAGAAGGTCAACAAAACTAAGCCTCTGTTTAGGACCAGAAGAAGATCATATGATAATAGTAGAAGTAGTAGTCTGATAAAGTGAAGTAGGCTGCAAGATCTCGAAAAGAAACACATCATGCCACGATCCAAAGAAATTCAAGAATAAATGAGAAACAAAGTGACTGAAATCTATCAGTCTATCACAAAGCCATTTCTAAGGTTTTAGGACTCCAGTGAACCACGGTCAGAGCCATTATCAACAAATGGAGAAAACTGGGAACAGTGGCGAACCTTCCCAGGAGTGGTAGACCTATCAAAATTACACCAAAAGCACAACAACAACTCATCCAGGAGGTCAAAAAGAACCCAGAACAACATCTGAAAGGGACTGAGCAAAATGGCATCCATGGGAGAGCTCCAAGGCGAAAACCACTACTGACCAAAAAGAACACAAAGGCTCGTCTCACATTTGCCAAAACACACCTTGATGGTCCTGAAGACTTTTGGAAAAATATTCTGTGGACTGACGACACAAAAGTTGAACTTTTTGGAAGGTGTACGTCCCGTTACATCTGGTGTAAAAACAACACAGCATTTGATAAAAAGAACATCATAGCAACAGTCAAACACGGTGGTGGCCGAGTCAAAGTTAGGACTTAAATCCAATTGAGATGCTGTGGTGTGACCTTAAACAGGCAGTTCATGCTCGAAAACCCTCCAATGTGACTGAGTTAAGAGTGGGCCAAAACTCCTCCACAGCGATGTGAAAGACTCATCGCCAGTTATCGAAAACGCTTGATCGTAGTTTTTGCTGCCAAGGGTGACACAACCAGTTATTAGGTTCAGGGGGCAATTACTTTTTTCATGTAGGGTAATGTAGGTTTGGAGAGCTTTTTTCCCTCAATAAATGAAATCATTATCTTTGTCGAATGTTAAAATTTGTGTGATGATCTGAAAACATTTAAGTTTGACAAATATACAAAAAAAGAAATCAGGAAGGGGGCAAATACTTTTTCACAGCGCTGTAGATAGACAGACAGATAGATGCACAGATAGATAGATAGACATAAAGATAGATATTGCTACAGACGGATGGATGAGCCATCCATCTATTGATAGATAGATGGATGGGTGGATAGACGGGTAGATGGACTGATAGACAGACAGATAAATGGATAGATAGATTGATAGATAGATGGATTCCAGCAGATGAAACACACACTTTCCAGGAGCATGAAATGGAAAAGCTAAGATACTAAGCAGAAAGTTTGAGCTCCCATGCCTCTGGTAAAGGGCACTGCAAGTGGGAAATATAAGTCCATTTTCAGACTGAGGATTCTTTCAGTATGTGTCAAACTGCATAAATCTGATTGGCATGAACAGAAAAACAGGCACAGAAATCCTAGAGCATGCTGTTGGTTTTGAAGGATGTGATAGGCTGAATCACTGGGTCATTGTAGAAGAATTTTGACTTGTGATGTTAAAATGCAAAGTTTGAGTCCTGGCTGAGGAGTCATAATTTATTTTATGCATTTATTTTGTTCATACTTTCCAACCCATGAACCACTGCCTCTCAAAAAGTGGGGCATAACATTGAGAGGGTCTGGGCAAGATGTGGGTTGCCTTGACCCCTTGAAATCTGCTCAGCCACCCAAGGTACCAAGCCAAAAACCTCAATTATATTTTGGCTATTTATTTTGTTGGATGTGAGATTTATGGTACAAAGGAAGAAGTATAGTCCTCTCTTTTCTGTGTAACTAAAATTTGTGATCCGGTCCAAACTTTGGGATTCGCAATCTGTCGTGCTGCCATCAATCATTACCATAAAGCTATATTTCATCCAAGTAATAACACATTAATCTGGTCCATCTGTAACCTGCTGCTGACTCTTCCCAGCTCCTGATTCTTGACATTTTGCCTCGCCTTGCATTTTCCTCTGAGCTCCTGCGTGCTCTACCATTCACCTTGATGCTCAATGTCGCTCCATCCATCTATCATGGTCACCTTTTCCTCGCCCCCCCTCCATTCTCTGCATTTACACCTGGCATACTGAACACCTCCATCCTTGACAACACCTGTTTTTGTATTTTAAACTCCCATTTCCCCGCTAAAACAGACCGTGACAGGTTGATTGTGCATTCTGTGATTTTTGTGCAGCTGCAGCGTGTGGCTGAATGACATGAAGGAGGTGTATAAAACAACAAAAAAGCGTTAATGTTGGGTTTTGAGATCGTTAGGTTTGATGAGAGAGACACTCGATGACTCTCTCTCTCAGCTGGAGGAGTTTCTCTCCAAATGCTGACAGCAGTAAGAAAGGAGATGAATAGGTTCAAAATGAGATGTTCAGCCTGTTTTGGGAGATGTTCTTAACATGGCTTATGTAAGCGATGAGTTATAGGTTACCCTGTTAAATGCTGCCTTCATTTTCTCCTTTTGTGTAAGAGAGAACATCATGTCAAAACAAGTGCTGGGAAACATTAAACTGTCAGATTTAGGTGATGAGTTTGAGGTTTCCAAGGAGAGAAAGAGCAGCAGATATTGAAGCATGAGGCCGAATGAATGTGAATATGTACCGCCCTCCCACATCTTCTTGCCATGAGAAACTGTAGGAAATAAAATAACTAGAACTAAATAAACCCCTCTAAGGTAGAGCCAGACTGTGTAGGTACTGTCGTGAGTCAAAAGAGGGGCTTGAAATAGGGTGGGGGCGTTGATCGGTATAAATCATAACTGTAATGGAGTATTTGCATGTTTTTAAGAAGTTATGAGGTCACATGAACCTTGCCCTTTATCATATAACTCTCAAAATCTAATGGTAAATGTTAGGGCTGGGAAATAAATTGATTAATTAAAATTATTTTCTGCAGAAGATTTAAAAATTCAAAATCAAAGAATTTATTCTTGACTTGTAAGTTGTTGCAATGTTTGAAAATATAAATACTGAAAATTTACATTTTTCATGATGGTCGGCTCTGTCAGGTTTTGCACAAGCACTTTTATAGGCCTGTATTTGTATTTTCAAATGAGATCAAATTTTGTTTCATGTTAATATTCTGTGAAAGTACCTCAGCTTTTTATGTAGATAAACCTGCCTACATTTCAACTGCTTAATCAAAATGTTATGACACACACAGACTGGGCTAAAATGTTTGACAGAGACTTAATCCAATCAGACCTAATTTGGTCATGGAGAAAGTAGGGTCAAGTTAGGAATATATCCAATCACAGCTACTTTGGTTGAGTGGAAAGGTTGGATGAGTTAAGAGGGACATCCAATCACAGCTGCCTTAGCTTCATGGTGGCGGGATAAGTTGTGGAGCGATCCAATCAGAGCTCCTCTCTTTATGAATTGATATATTCATGTAGAGCAGGTTCACTGTTTGTTGTCAGTTCTGGTATTGTAACTGAGATGCTCTCAGGTAGCCTAAATAAAGGTGACTGCATTTCACACATAAATTAAATTTGTTTCTGTTCATTTATACATTCAGACTTTATTAGCATTCAATAAAGGGTTATTAGATGTTTCATTTTATCCAAGTGTAAAACATGACTTCAGAAATTCAAGGAAACTTCAAAAATGCCTCACCCTTTACACTTCATATTTTAGTCGACTAAATTTACAGTAGATTAAAATGTTTAATGTCATCAACTAAAACTGGACTCAAAATAAAATTATTTAGATGACTTAATCATGACTGAAACTGTAAGATACTTTGACAATAGAAAAAAGATAACTAAAACTTAACTAAAAAATGCTGTCAAATTAACATTGCCTTGCAGTACATTGAACTTTACGTTTGACCTGTGACCTTCAAAACCAAACCAGTTCATCAGTGGGACAGCATCGAGATCTGAGCAAAGTTTGGAGAAAATTCCTTGAAACATTATGGAGATATTGTGTTAACAAGATGGCCAAACAGATGTTTGAACAGACAGCTGAAGTCCAAAATGCCTCAGCCTCTGGCAGATGCAGTAATGAAGGTGTAATGACGGATCATTTTTACCTCATACGACAGGGTTAACTTATCTATAGATTTCCACACATACATATGGATCAATAATGTATTTAATAGTTTGATGTGCAACCTTTTTAACAATATTGATCAGTGCAACGTTCTGCATGAGGGCTCAATTTGGAGAGTATCGACTGTGGTGTTGTTGAGATATGGTGAGCGAGGGCCTCGGGCTCCGAGCAGACGCTCTTACCACCGCAGATATTGACCCTCTTGACCTTCTCCCTACGAAGACAATATAGAAACATCTATAGTGGTACCAGCACATTGTATCAGCGCTGCAGCAAGACAAACAGAATCAGTCAGTTTAAAATTATGTACAACAAATTGTACATTAAGTTCCTCTGCTCAAACAATTCAATAATGATATTTATAGACCGGTGTACCTTGGTGCATCTTGAGTTTTAATTATCTATGCATCACTGGGTACACAAACCAAATTAAGTCTCAAGGATAACTGAAGGCAAGTAAATGTTATTCTTATTCAAACTTGGACCAGACAGTTATGCCTCAGATGTATTGTTCCCAATCTGATTAAGACAGTGACAACACGAGGAAAGGTCAAACAATTTACTTTTCACATTGTGTACCTTTTTTCTTTAAAAAGTCAGTCTAAGTTGAAAATAAATCTTGTTTCTCAGATGTCATACAGCTCAGCACAGGACTGAAGAGCCATAGTCAAATTCTTATCCTTTCTGTTGATCTACCTTTCTATCTATCTATCTGTCTGTCTGTCTGTCTGTCTGTCTGTCTGTCTGTCTGTCTGTCTGTCTGCCTGTCTGTCTGTGTATCTGTCTATCTATCATAATTGCAACCATTATGAAACATATTGACCATTCGCACGTGACGTCACACTCTGCTCCATTTCGGCTGGATGTCAGAAACAATATCCACTGGACATCTACGCTACATGAATATAAATGTTCCTGCAGTGACTAGGGCTGGGTATTTCCAGCAACCTCATGATACGATACGTAACCCGACACTGAGGCCACGATACAATATGTATCCCGATACACATAAATTTCGAACATTGATTACACTTTTAACAGAATTCCTGACAAATTTTGTTTTTATTACAAGAAGGAAAAGAACAAGGATGAGTTTTAAATGATTCTACAACTTAAGACACTTAAAGTCAGGTCCTCAAAGATGTTAGACCTAAGTTTAAATTTGCAACATGTGCTTCATCATTTAGTTTGGCTTCTACTTTGAACTGTGCCGATGTTAACATTACCCAAAGTGTATTGACAACAACTGCCAAACATTGAGGCCTTATTGATTCTGTAGAATCCATATCGATGATATTTTGCTGTATCGATATTTGAGCACAGGCCTAGTTGTGACCGTAACTTACACATCCATCCATAATTATCCTCTGCTATGTAGTCGGCTACTCTTACAAAGCTTTAAATGCCAGTTTTATAGCACTTAGAGTCATTTTGTTGAAGCCTAAACTATCTATTTGTAACAGAAAAACTTGCTAATGCTAATGCCGGAAAGCATCAGTGAGACTATTTAAACCAAACGTGGTTGTTTCTTTATCCAATAAACAATCAGTGTAAGCCGAGTACTTACTTTGCAGATAAACTTTTATTCTGGTTTTTCTTTCGAGTTTGAAAAAATGATTTTGAGACCATAGAGCTGCAGGCTGCAGATTTACACACATGATGGTATCCTCTGATCCTGATTTGTCCTGATGTGTTTTTATCAAGTCAAACTGGTATTTCACAAAATTTGATGACATTAGATCACAGTTCATACACTTGCATCCCAGTGTTAATTTTTGTTGACTAATTATTTTCATCATAGTTTTTGTCAACAACTTTTTTTCCCCTGACGAAAACAAGACAGTAACTAGCAACCGTAACTATGAACAAGAGACCTGTCAAGCTTTTGGCAGAAAACAATATGTCTTATACAGTGTGCATATGGGACTAGCAAGTCCAACAGTTGATATCCGAGAAGTTTGGAGAGTGGTGCTGACTTTTTGCCTTCCCCAAGCCCAAGACGCAAGAAAGATGCCAGGTGTGGATAAAGCACAAGAACATCTACGTTTGTTCTAAAGTAAGGTGCTAACTAACAATATCTAACCATAGCTTTGTGTGGTAGGTAAGAAAATATTAGCAAACAAAGACGTCTCTAGTAGGTTACTTCTGTTAAACCTTGGGCCACTGGGTAATATTTGAGCAAAAGAAATACTAGTAACATAGACAGGTTCTGACATACTGATATCTTTTAGCATTTTGTGAACGGACACCCTAGAAATGGGCAAACACAACGATAATGAAAGATAACTTAGCATTAGACTTACTCTGCTGTACAAGAACATTGTTGTTCTTTTATGTGATTGTTTTGAACGTGAAGCATCAACACATGGGGTGCTTGATGCTTGCATTGAGGTCTGTGCGCTTTCCCCTCTATTTTAATGTCCTCTTCATTTGAACTCGGCCAACATTTGATTTGATGAGTGAATCTCTCAAAAGCACACTGGAGACCTTTCTGTCTACTTATTTCTGCTATCTCTGAAGAATTTGTCCAGAAATTTGCAGATATTACCTTAGGAATATCACTCGCCTGTATAGCTAAAAACTCTGTATTTCTCATTCTAGGAGGGAAAGTTTGACAGGCGTAGCAACAGTAACCAAGGGGGGCGGGGCTTAACAAAGGGTCACTTACTTCTTTAATAATTAAATCAAACTGCAAACTCTAGTGACATTTACTATTGGAAAATCTTTGCCTTAAAATAAACAAAGATCACAAATACATGCTTTTGGAAGTCAATATTTGTTTTTTCCAACTTTTGGAAGAGAAATAATCATGTCATATTAAAACATTAATTTCTTGTGAATATCGTTGGATTGTTTCAAAACTTTCTTCTCTGACTCCTGGAGATGTTCTTTACATTATTACAGATGAATTTCCCTGATATTTTACATATCTTCAGAGACCTCCACTGATTCTCTACAATTTAAAATAAAGCTCAGAGGATTACAAAAGAGCTTATCCACACAACTCTGGTTATAATAATGGACCCACCAAGATGGTTGAAGAGGCAGATTTGGACTTTTATATGACCAGCACACCCTGTTGAAGCTGCACAGCTGTGAAACCACATAACAATTACTTTTAAGAGATGACCTGCCGGACTGGGTGGGAGATGGCAGAGCAATATCATATTTCCTCTCCTCTCTTATCCCCTCGTCTCCCATCTCCCTCCCTCCCTCCGTCAGCCTTCATGTTCGCCCCTCCGCCCTCTCACTGCTGACTTGGGCATCAGCGCGGAGGTAAGCAGCCTCCCTCGGCTAGAGGTGACCCCCCGGACCTTATTAACATAGCACACGTTGTGAGTGGCCAAAACACACTCCCTAAATGAACTCTCCTCTCCCCCTCGGCCACCGTCGTAGCCCAAGCCCACCACTGGGTGAATTAGATTGCTGCCTTTTTAATACGGCTCTTAATGGTTTATAAATTGCACGTAATGATTCCTCCTTTCCTCTCTCTCGCGGTGCGTTTTATGGCCCTGTGGCTTTCGGAGGGAGTGGGTGGGATTTAATATATGGTGGAGGAGGCAGAATGAGGAGGTGAAACTAGCCCTGCATGGCTCTCTTCCTGCCCTTAACGCTTCCCCTGACTACAGAGAGGGGAGGGTTGGAAATAATGCCGGACACTGATACTATCTGGCTGTAGCGTATAACGGCCGGGACATGACAGCAGCGCATGACGGAGGGGTCACCAGAGAAGAGCAAATAATCAGTGGAGTGTTTGGTGGAAGACGGAGAGCGTGATGAAGGTGCGGTTTGTGGGGGAGGCCACACCTTTGGGGGAGACAAAAATATGCTCATCCCACCACAGTGCACAACCAAAATATGAACGAGGAAGAGGTCGCTAACTCCAGAGTGAGTGTGAATTAGAGCTGAGCTGCCCCATGGCAGAAAAACAGGAATATTTGTATTTATGTCTGTGAAGTGCTACATCGTAAAGTTGTAAGTAGGGATGGGAATCATGGGGATAATACAGTGTTAATTTTGTTGACTAATTGTTTTCGTCATAGTTTTCTGCAACAACCTTTCTTCCCCTGATGAAAACCAGACAGTAACTAATAAAAACAAGTGCACATGGACAAAAACTAAAACTAAATTAACTATTTTCCTCGACAAATAAAAACGATTCTAAAATTTTTGACAGAGACTTTGGTTACTTTGGTTGAGTGGAAAGGTTGGATGAGTTAAGAGGGACATCCAATCACAGCTGCCTTACCTTGGTGGTGGTGGGATAAGTTGGGGAGTGATCCAATCAGAGCTCCTCTCTTTATGAATTGATATATTCATGTAGAGCAGGTTCACTGTTTGTTGTCAGTTCTGGTATTGTAACTGAGATGCTCTCAGGTAGCCTAAATAAAGGTGACTGCATTTCACATATAAATTTGTTTCTGTTCATTTATACATTCAGACTTTACTAGCATTTAATAAAGGGTTATTAGATGTTTCATTTTATCCAAGTGTAAAACATGACATCAGAAATTCAAGGAAGAATAAAAAATGCCTTACACTTTACACTTTAGTTGATTAAATTTACAGCAGATTTCATCAACTGAAATGTTGTTAAATTTCATCGACTTAAACTACACTTAAATTAAAGCAATTTTGATGACGAAATTATGACTTAAACTAAAACATATGTTAGTTTTATACTTCTAATGCAGCATTTCTGTGACAATCGATATATTGCAAAAAAAAATAATGTAACAGTATGTCACAATAATCAGTTTTGTACTGTCTTCGCTGTGAGTAGCCGATGTTCAAGCTAGACACTCAAAAACTTTAAATCCTCCAAGAATTGCAAGGCAAAACTTTTCTTGTCATTTATTGAAGGATTCTTATCTGATTATGTTTTTGAAAAACTGCAATAAAGCACACATTACAAACTGCATTAAGAAAAATAGACAGAAATTAAATTACAGTCTGGTGTGGCAGGTTAGGGATAACTTGCACCATGACCAGATTCTGCATACTAAGTCACCCTCTTTTTATGCTCTGCTGAGGTTCAAACACACTTTTCTTGAGTTGTGTAAAATGAGAACCCTGAAAGCTTTTTCTTCTGCATTACAGGATGAAAAGTGGTTCACTTCATTTTCTGGCATAACTGCTATCCAAGTGTTGCATATGCACACATTGTAATTTAGCAAGCAGGCCTCCTGTGAATGTATTTTTACACATTACTATGCAGTCCACTTTTGCAGAGGTACGCTTGAATAAAGTTATCTATCCATACAAACTCATCTTTCCGTGTGCCATCTCTTCAGTGATGTAACCAGCAAACCTGAACCCCCCCTGTGCTGAGAGTGGACAGCGGATGCATTCAAGCTTCACTTTCTTTTCCTGCATTTTCTCTGCGGTTCAATATTTTCCTGTTGCAATGCTCAAAAGGTCATTGAGTTTTGTTGGTATTCCTGTAGCTCCAAGAAAGGAAGAAAGGTGCTACTCCAGTAAAACTTAGAGGATAGGTGGAGTAACTTTAAGTTGAGGAATTATAAAAACAAAATAAAAAGTAATACAAAATACCCCAAAGGAAAAGTCGAGTTTACTACAAACCTTTGTTTACACGTGTTATAAAGGGAAGTGCAGGTTCATTTCATATCCAGGTTAATGTGCTTGATTAGTTTTGTAATATGGGGAGAACTGGGCTTACAGTCAGGTTCTGGGCATTTTTTAAACAGCAAATTAAGCAATAAACAGACTTAAACCATTTGGCAAATAAGCTTGTGACCATGGAAATAGTCCTCTGTAGAGCATTTGTGGTTGAGTTAAAAAATTGTGCAACTGCTCGTTTTATTTGGTAATTAGGCGAGACTGCAGGAGTGTCCATAACAGGCTGCTGTACTGCAGAATATTACAAGAAACCATGGAAGTAAAAAGAAGTCTGACAATAAGCTAAAGCTCCATTGTGATTGCAACAACGGCCAAAGCCTGAGGCATCATATTGTTGGAGTGTTTGTCCATCTGTCCGTCCAGGCCATTCTTCTTGTAAATGCATCTTATAAAAACTTAAACTTGGCACAAGTGTCGACTCTGACCAGGGATGGGAATTGATAAGATTTTATTGATACCAAAGGTATTATGATTCTGCTTATTGATTCGATTCTTTATTGATTCCTTTACCAACTCCTGGTAGAATATTGAATATATTTCACTAGTCCAACAGGGAAAGAGCCCATAGAAAGTGTTTGGGAAGGGAAGGGCAGAAACTTTCAGAAGCATATCCGGCAGATGATTGGACAATTGTTCTGTCAGTCACATTTATTACAGGCCAATAAGATAATGTAGTAGGCGGGTGCTACTGTGCAACAGAACATGAGTTACTTTCTAAAACAAACTCTTGTCAAAACATGTCGAAAGTGGAGCAAAATTATCCTTACTATAGAGGAATTTGTAGTGTTGATATTTGTTCTTCATTTAATAACAAAATTTGGTCCAGACAGTGTTAACTTTGACGTCACTTTGTAATTCAGTTTTAGTTATCATCTTTTGCCTTAAATATCTTTTAGTTTTAGTCATAATTTAGTCATCTACATTGTTCCAATTTTAAGGATGAACTGATGACATTTTGGTGGTCATATGTAGGGCTGAACAATATATCGTCATTGTATCAATATCGAGATATGAACATTCAAGATATTAATATCGAAAGGCAACGATATAAACAATATAGATTTCCCCCGCGCTAAAACTGCATTTTCCACATTCTTTTGTATTATGATGTTTTTATTTTTTTGAAAAATGCTTGGTTTTCACCGAACCCATAGTCATATCGTATCATATCGATATCGCGATATCTGGCATGAATATCGAGATAAGAAATTTTGTCCATATCGTTCAGCCCTAGTCATATGCCAAGTTCATGCACCCATTTGTTCACATTTCAATCTACAATGTTGTTTCTTCAGAACATCTTAAAGTCTCCTTTAAATTCTTACAAATGGAAATCAAAGTTTAAATAAAGTTTGATTGATTGAATCTGTATTCAGTAGACACAAATGTGATGAGGACAGATTTATGATATGGGCGTCCATGGGTTTGTCGCTATCATAAATTCTTATTTTTAGTCCCTTTGTCTCTGCCTGGATGGACACATCTCTGTATGTATGCATGTGTGTAAACAAATCTGTATATATTTATATTTGTATATATGTATATATGTGTATCTATAAAATGAAGAGTTTGTCTTCAGCCTGCTCTATTGTGAAGTTTCCTGAGAGAAAACTTGTTATGAACTGGCGCTGTACAAATAAAGATTGATTGATTGACTGGTTGAAATGGCAGCTGTGTCTTTCAGGTAAACATATTGAATTTTGGAGGTCATAGGTCAGGGTTGTTTTGACATAAAAAATCATAAGCACAATATTTTAAAGGTGCATTTAGGGATGCATCATTATTGTCAAACTCGGCACAAAATTGATTTGAGGGGGAAATCATTAGATTTTGGAGGTCGGAGGTCAATGTGATCTGCATACTGTGAGGCATGAAGGAACTAGTATCATGTTGTCCTCAGGTGCTCGCAGACTCGAGCGTACTGTGAGCGGAGCAGACACCGAGCGGATTGTCCGCAGTCATCAGAGTTTCCATAGTCGAGCACTGCTGTGTAGTAGCTTCCTGTGAAATTTCAGTGAAACTCTTCATTTCCCACAATCATTGCGCATTGTTAACATTTTTCTGTCATGGCGTCCTACACTGAAGACAAGGAAGAGGAGATGGTGGTATATACAGCCATTAAATGAAGCAAGAGACGAGGAAGAGGAGTGTGCCATGTTGGAGATGGACATGCGAAATAGTGACGATGAAGAACGTTTTCAATACTTCCGAGTGTTAAGTGAAAACTTCGATGATCCGGTTCGGCGCCTAGCCTGCTTCCTTCTGCACTCTGCTCACCGCTCATCTGTCAGCGCTGCACAAGGCGTGGTACCAAGAGCGAAATGCAATCGTTGTCACATTTATTGCAGGTTGATGTGAAAAATACATGCCGAGCAGTGTTTTGTGTGACACCAGTGCGAGAGGCGCTCGTTTCGCTCAAGTATGTTTGGACCTCTAATCTTTACTTTTTCATATAAATTTACTTTTGAATTTGCTACACGCTTATCTTTTACTACACATTACACATTTTTTTTGTTTGTTTGTGTTTCTGAGCAAGTGAACCTTTGAACTGGCTTTGAGTAGTCGACTAAGACCTAATTTAAGCCAAATTTAAACTCTTCTCCATCTTTGTTTTCTCGTTTCATTGTATTACCAACACAAACATTAATTTAATGTTTCCTTAATCCATATTTAATAACTATCCATTTCATGCTTTAATTTGGCTCGTATACACTAGCTCTGTAATCCAAAGTTTGTTTCAAAATACGCACTCGTTAGAACAGATTTCTATTGATGTCACAAAAACAAAAAACCTCCAGCCGTTCTTCTTCATCCACCACTTTGCTTTCACTGTCCAACAGCTGCGTACCCTGTGGAGTCATAAAACCACCAGGCAGTCGTTCTACTCTCTAAATAAACAGAAAAGCATTATAATCACCTCTAAGTTTATAGCCAGAACAAATACAGTTATACTTCAGTCCCTACATGCGTTTTCGGAAAGATCCCCAATGAGTCCCCAAAACCAAAGCAAATGATCCTTACACTGAAGTTGACGACAACCTGAAGAATCATTATAAGAACAGTAACACAAGGTACAAAGATCACAGCTCCCTGTTATGAACTACATTTCTATAATAAAATGATATCATGTTTACCTTTATGGGCAGCTTCTTGTAATTGTTATTTCATCCTAACAGCTTTTTCCTCACTGTGCCTCATATACTGTCAGGAGATGGGTAATTAGAGCGACGTGGGAGGTTTTCCCTTCCTAATGCAGTTCAGTATGAACAGCAGCCAGCAGAAACACAGGGCCTTATTTGATGGTTCGTTGGCACAAAGAGAAATTCCAATTAACTGACCCAAAAGTCTGCGGGGAGTGTTTGTCAGAGAGTGTGGTAAGAAAAGCAATTATGTTTTCCATCTCGTGCTCGGCCGTCGTCTGTGTAGTGACCGGCAGCAGCATCTTGTAGTGGGTCAACGGTTTATAAAGGCATTTGGTGAGGATTTACTTTTATTTCTTTGCACGGACTCTGTGGAGGGGACAAGTTAAAGGACAAGGCACCATTAATGTTTATCTACTACAGTCTATTGTTTAGAGCCAACACAGCCGTGAGGATTTCTGTGGTGTTCTGAAATGTTCACTTTATACTTCATGTTTTATTTAAACAGCAAATTGATCAGTTGGTTTTTTATCCAACTTCATACTGCAGAACATCAAAGTAATTCTGTCTTTTAGCTATAATGCTGATGAAACATAATCTCCACTTTAGAGATCATTTCCTTTTATTTATAAGGCATGTAATCAATTACACTGAAAAAACTTAGATCTAAGTGAGAGTATTTGTCCAATTTCAAGACAAAAAAAAATATCACTAGACTGATTCTAAGCCACAATTTCCTTATATGTCTGGATGAAGATCGTATTTTAAGATATAAAAACTAAAAATAAGGCCTGAGTTGCTTGTAATAGTAAGGAAAATAATCTGCCAATAAAACAAGACATATTTAACTTGGGCAGATATGAAACCTTAATTTAAGACCCTCACTGAGTCAAACTTTCCTTGATCCATTGGCAGATATTTTCTCTTCATTACAAGCATATTCAATGCCTTATTTTGCCTTTCATTCCTTAAATTAAGATGTTTTTCTCAGCTGGTAAAGTAAATGTGGATTAGTTTTCGGGAAATTTTAGACTTGAACATAGACAAACACACTTGTCCTGATCTGAGTTTTTGCAGTGGAGGCACTGATTGGGCAGTGCGTCTACAGACAGAGCTCATTTGTTTTGACCTGGAGCTTTGCAAGGCCGATCCAGCTGCACTGCAAGATGAGCCCCTTTCCCATGTTGTCCCGGTTTGCTCGGTGGTCAGTTTAGCCCCATGTTTTCAATGGCTATGCATTCCTTTCACAGTGTGTGTTCTACACTGGGCATGGTATCCCGAGCCAATGGGCTTGAACTACTGACACATTAGTGGTATGATGTCACAGTGGTAAGAGCTTTCAGGGATAATCAGGCAGCTACTGGTGCTGGTAACAGGAGAGGAAGAAGTCCTGATGCTGTGGACTTTGTTGTCTTGCATATAGAAGTACTCTTAACACAGGGCTGAATGATTTTAGGAAAAGATCTAATTGTGATTTTTCTGGCAGATATTGTGATTTTAATTTGATTCACGAATTTCTTCAGATCAAGCTTCAGTGCAATATTCACCATGTTTACAGTATAGACAACAGTAAGGAAATCAGTGATCAAAAGCACATAACACATTATTCATCATCAAATATTGATGATAAATAATCTGTTATCATTATTTAAGGGATACTCCAACTTCTACTCCTAAAGAGGCTTTGTGTTGTCGACCTGCTTACCGGCACTTCTGTAAATGCAAGTTGCCTGCAAAATTGTAAAATAGTTGGCACAACAGATCCTGGGTCAGCCAGGAGCATTGCAAAAATTTGCAGATCCGAAAATGATAAATCTTTCAGCCTTACTCTAACATGTAGAGGAGACGCATAAATCTCACTAAAGGGCATTAAAGTGCTGTATAATATGACCTCTTTAAACAATCTAATCATCTTATTTTTCTTTTTTAATTGAACTCCTACAGCCTTGACGTATTGTCCTCAAATCTTAAAGAAGAAGAATAAGAAACACAGCCCATCTCATTATGTTCTCCTGGTGGTAGACTGGACCACAGACCTATGTGAGCACTAAACAGGAATCACTATCGTCTGTGCTGTGAAGCTCTTGAGGTACGGCGGCGCAGCTCGACTCCCTATAAAGCAGCCGCTGTCACTGTGAGCTGCGACGTCTGAAACAATGACTTCTATTTCTTAAGAGTCTCTCTGGAAACAAGACGCCATGGGTAGTGATGAAAAAATACCCACAACCATACTCCTCTCTCCAACTGAGAGCAGGTGGGAAAGCAATGTGCTGTTACTGCCCCTCGCTGTGCTTTAAAGAAAGGTTCAAACAATTTAGTTTGTCAAAGGGGGACTCCTGTCCTACTTTCCCCCCGCACTGTGAAAAAATCTGCTATTTTAGCTGCCTCCAGACCTTCTCCAGCATGTGAACATCTCTGAAGAGAGAGATCTGCCTGTATAAATAAATACTTCTGCTGTGCTTCAATCCCGTTGGTGGGCTGATGAGGTTAAAAAAGAAACTCGATAAAAGTCTCATTCTGGGCTTGTATGCAGGAAACGTGCCAAAATCGAAATAGAAGGGGTAAAGAGGAGAAGGATTAAGTAATGTCAAAAGAGGATGTGGTTTCCAAAGGGCAGACAGAGCGGGAAAAGGTCACAGAAAGTAAGAAAAACGTAAACACAAACAGCTACACACAGAAACATGGCAAGATAAGGAGCGGGGAAAGAAAATGCTGAAACATAGTCGCTGTCTGGGAGAGCAGAAACACAACATTGATTCTGCAAGGTCCACAAATGGAAAATCCATGGGGGTAAGGAGCTCTCCGGCCCTGCGGCAGAGACGGGGCCACCGCGGTCAGCCTGCTCGAGCAGCGACTGACAAGGCACCCGGGTCTCTCAATGGGTGGGCATGGGTAATGCTGGATCAGCTGGACAGAGGCCAAAACCATCCAGACCAGCAGGAGGGCGGAAGAGAGAACATCTAGTTCTAGCTTAGGCTGGCCTTATATGTGACAGTTTTTAAATCTCAAGGTTAGGGATGTAACGGTATTCAAATTTCGTATCACGGTTATCGTGACCAAAATTATCACGTTATCATTATTATCACAGTATTGTCAAAATTTTCAAAAACTCAAGTAGGTCAACAAGCACACAGGACCATTTAGAGTTGCTGAAGAGTTTATCTGATGACTGTAGGCAGAGGCAGGCTAACACTACCCATTGACTCCCAGTGTTTGAGCTAAGCTAATTAGTGGTGGGTGAGCTTTGCCCGCCTCTTCCTTGTTTCTTCACTCACAGTGGAAAGAATGGAGTCCATCTGCTTTTCATGGAGAGTGACGCAAGACACGAAAACGACAAAAATGTTGGAGTGTTCCTTTAAGATTTTAACTTTTTTTAATGTGTGTACCAGACCTAACCTGACATGCCAGATATACTGTTTAATGTACCAAATATATTTTACTAGTCCATCAGCAAAAGCCTATTGAAAGTGCTTGGGAATAAGCAGAACCTTTCAAAAGCATATCTAGCAGGTGATTGGGTGACGGTTCTGTCAATCATATTCATTATGAGCCAGTCAGATGCTAGAGTATTCGGGTGCTACTGCTGCAGTGTTAAATACGAAACATGAGCCACTTCGTTGAACAAACTCACTGCTGAAGAGTTTATCTGATGACTGTGAGCAGAGACAGGCTAACACTACCCATTGACTCCCAGTGTTTGAGCTAAGCTAATTAGCAGTGGGTGAGCTTTTTCTATCTCTTCCTTGTTACTGCACAAACAATTGAAAGAATGGTGTCTACCTGCTTGTCATGGATTCTGGAGTGAGGCAAGACACGAAAAAGAAAAAAAAAGTTGGTGTATAAAGTGCAGAGTCATCAGAAACAGACAGGCTGCTGCTAAAATGTGTGTTTTGGTTTTTTACACACCCATCACACCGTGATCCCTGCTTCCTCTGCATTTGTGTTGCTGCTTCACAAATGCACAATCCTTGCAGTTATGCCTATTTGTACAGGTGACTAATCAGGTTTTCCAATGACACATAACACAACAACAGTGAGTATTATTAAAGGGAAAAAAAGAATTGACTTAAATAATAGTTCCACACTTTGAATATTCAGAGTGTGTATCCAGTGTTGATGTTGACAGCACTTTTTAATTTAGTTTTAGTGACAGTCTTTTACCTAAAATACCTTTTGGTTTTAGTCATAATTTAGTCATCTAAATTGTTTTAATTTTAGTCTAGTTTAGTTGATGAAATTTCACAACATTTTAGTCGACTAAAATATGAAGTGTAAAGGGTAAGGCATTTTTTATGTTTCCTTGAATTTCTGAAGTCATGTTTTACACTTGGACAAAATGAAACATCTAATAACCCTTCATTGAATGCTAGTAAAGTCTGAATGCATGAATGAACAGAAACAAATTGAACTTTTGTGTGAAATGCAGTCACCTTTATTTAGGCTACCTGGCAGAGCATCTCAGTTACAATACCAGAACTGACAACAAACAGTGAACCTGCTCTACATGAATATATCAATTCATAAAGAGAGGAGCTCTGATTGGATCACTCCCCAACTTATCCCACCACCACCAAGCTAAGGCAGCTGTGATTGGATGTCCCTCTTAACTCATGCAACCTTTCCACACAACCAAAGTAGCTGTGATTGGATATATTCGTAACTTGTCCGTACTTTCTACATGACAAAATTAGGTCTGGTTGGATTAAGTCTCTGTCAAACATTTTGACATGTTGACAAAAACTATGATGAAAATGATTAGTAAACATAATTCACACTGGTGTAGCCAACCCACAAGAGAAAAAATAAGGTGAACAAAAAGTGCCAGATGATCTCTGTAAAATACAACAAAGGCCACAAAAAGTTTCCACCTGTTATTTCCTTTTTCCTCCTTTGGTTGCCGGGAACTTTAATCGCATTAATCCCTCCCTGTGCATCTGACCATTGTGACTAAAAATGAAGCAAACGTGGTCAGTGTGTGTACCTGTGTCGAGCAGATAAAGAGGCCCTGAGTCTCTATCTGTGGCTCCATTTAACTCCTCCTGTCAAACCCCTGGGATTGGATTCTGGCTGGGGGAGGGAGGTCCTTTTTTCTCATTACCTCCCTCTGTCAGTGCATGTACACACCACAGAGGCGCTAATCTGTACCCTGATATGCTAATCTCCCCCCCCCTCTCCATTTTAGACAGCAACCACACCTAAATACAGCAAGAGGAAGTCATTAAAGCAGGCCCTGCAGGAGCTGCTCGGGCCCTGCTGGATGTGAAGGGACGACAGCAGCTCTCGGGGTGTGTGTGCACAGGGGGGAAGAGGGAAGGGCTCTCCGGGGAGATGTAGATCGGTTTAGTCACCGGCTCTGCTCAGGCTCCCCCTAGGGTGGCCCCGGTCCCCAGCAGACAGGATAGCAATCAGACATGCAGGGTGTGGAGGAAATAAAAGAATTACTGTACTGTCAGAGGTGCTGGAAGTATTTCTGGGTTTTTGTGTGAGTGTGTGTGGGTGGCAGTGTGGATTTGGGAGATTAACGATGACACTCATCACTTTGCTTCGACTCCCTCACCTGCCACAAATCTGAGCTAACCAAAGCTGCTCACTGATGCGTGCTGCACCTGCCACCAGTGAGTGTGCTCTAAAATTCAGCACGCATGTCTAACTCCCTCTATTTTTAACCTGCATTGTAAAGATAGATTTATATTCTCAATCAAAGCACAAACACCAATTCCAGTGAGGTCGGGACGTTGTGTAAAATGTAAATAAAAACCAGGAAACAATGATTTACAAATCCTTTTCCACCTACATTCAAATTAATACACGACAAAGACAAGATATATTCACTCATTTTGAATTTGATATCTACAACATGTATTCCAAAAAAGCTGGGACAGGGCCAACAAAACAGTGTTAATTTTGTAGACTAATTATTTTCGTCATAGTTTTCGTCAACAACCTTTTGACCCTTGACGAAAATTAGACAATAACTAATAAAAACAAGTGTACATGGACAAAAGCTAAAACCAAATTAACTGACATTTTCCTCAACAAATAAAAACTAGACTAAAATGTTTGACGGAGACTTAATCCAATCAGACCTAATTTGGTCATGTAGAAAGTAGAGACAAGTTAGGAATATATCCAATCACAGCTACTTCGGTTGTGTGGAAAGGTCGGTTGAGTTAAGAGGGACATCCATGTTTTGGTAGTAGTTCGTTTTATGAAGTGGTTCACGTTTTTTTTTTTTACCCACTGCCATCGCGCTCGCCCTCCACATTATCTGATTGGCCTGTAATGAATGTGACTGACCAATCACCTGTCGAATATGCTTTAGAAAGGTTCTACTCTATTCTAGGGCTGAAAGATTTATCGTTTTCGGATCGAAGTCGCAATTTCAAACAACGCAATCATGTGATCGCCAAAGCTGCAATTTTTTTGCAGTGCTCCTGACTGACCCAGGATCTGTTGTGTCAACTATTTTTTCAAATCTGCAGGCAATTTGCATTTAAGAACGGCAAATGAACGGCTTACCCACAACTGCAAATCGGTTCTCACTGTTCACTTACTAGAGCTGTTCAAAAGAGTCGACTCGTCGCGAACATCACATTTCCAACATGAAGTGCTGGTAAGCAGGTCAACAATACAAAGCCTCTATTTAGGAGTAGAAGTTGGAGTATCCCTTAAATGATGAAAACAGATTATTTATCATCAATATTAGATAATGAATAATGTGTTTTGATCATTGGTTTCCTTACTGTTGTCTATACTGTAAACATAGTGAATATTACACTGAAGCTTTATTTGAAGAAAATTGTGAATCAAATTGAAATCGCAATATCTGGCAGAAAAAATTGCAATTAGATCTTTTCCTGAAATTATGCAGCCCTAAGCTATTCCCAAACACTACTGGTACTGTATATTGAATGGTCCATCTGGTGCGTCAGGTTAAAGCAGGCAATCGGGCACCAAAGTCACTGTATTCATCTTTCCTCCTCAGTCTGAACTTCAGCAGGACATCTTCACCATGTCTGCATGCCGTTATGCACTGAGTTGTTGCCATGTGATTGGCCAATAAGCTACTTGTATTAACAAGCAGTTAAACAGGTGCAACTAATAAGGTGACCTTAAGACCTTCAACCATGTGAAGAAGACTTTGTTGTCCTGTTGTTATTTTCCCTTGTGGCATTACAATTACTTGAATTAATAGTTTGAATTAAATGTACTATATAATAATAATCATACCTCAAATATCAAGAAGTGATCGTTCTAATTCTGAATTTTGCTTTAATCAAGCAGGCCTGTTCTAACAGAGCTTTTGGAAGTACAATCCTCAATCAGCTGCACCCTCTTTTCTACATATATAAAAGTAAAACCACAGTCAACTCATCATTATCATTTCAATCGATGTTTTGTTTTGTGGCACCTCATAACCGACAGATCAACATGCTTTTCAGGAGCTCGTTCTGACTCTGTGAGCGACATTTGTATTCACATTATGCAGAGGAGAGAACAACTGATGATATTGTTTGCAGATTTCTTTCTTCTCCGCTTCAAAACACACTGCAGATTAACATACCTGAAAATACATAAATATATTCATGATCGGCGTTGGAACGAGGGATCCAGAGAGAGGAGAAAAGGAAAAATCAGAAAAATAGGCAGCGTTTCTCCGCCTGAAGCACCTTAACTGATCATATATGTCTCCAATCAAAAGCTATGAGCTGTTTAATAGTTGGAATATAACCTCTTCATTTGTCACAGGCAATAATCACATTGTAACTCAGCTTTAATGGCTCTGTGCAAACCCATAATGTGAAATCATTCTGATTACTGGGCGTTGTGTGTGAGGAGTGGATTACTGTGAGACAAGGATTTCTGCTCTTCTCTTATTAAAGCTGCACATTATGACGACTCAGGATTTTGGCACATATTAAAGACTGTAGCTCACGTTTGAAAGCTCGAGTTTAGTTTTAGACTTTTTACAGGGGAAAAGACCCTGATTCTGAGGATCTTCATCTCAGAGAGGGTCCTGAGAGGTTCAAAAGTGCCATCATGAGGATAACAGTGGTGAGATGAAAGTAGGGACCAATAATCTAGTTGCAATATCTTTTAGCTTCATGGCAAAACTTTTGCTTCTCTTCTGCTCAGTCAGGTCATTTTAAAGAGCCCATATTCAGCTTTTCTAAGTTTTATTTGCCCCTCTGATATTTTTATGCGCTTTTTCCAAAATATAATTCGTAAAGTATACTGTTGAATCTCATTCACACCTGCTGAAAAATCTGTAATTTTCCTGAAATTTCCAGAGCCAACCAGTGTTTATTATGACCGCACTTTTTAATTTAGTTTTAGTTATAGTCTCTTGCCTAAAATATCGTTTAGTTTTAGTCATAAACACACTGTATGGGTATGTTTTAAAATGTTAAATATATCAAACTCCTCATATATCAAACTCAACATTCTGTCTTGTGTTTTTGTAAATACAGTGCAGTCTAGTGTACATACAGTTGAGTTAACTTTAAGAATACTTTAAGTACATTTCAAGTGTATGAGGTGTGTCAGAAAAGTTCCAGGACTGGTGTCACAAAAGATGTATTCGAGATCGTCCACTGCGAGTTCTTGCCACAGGGCCAGACGATCAACCAGCATGTCTTCAAAGACATGCAGCGTTTGCTTCGTTTGCTTCGTTCAGAAGAGGCGTTCAGAAGAGGCGAGAGTTGTGGCAGGACAAGTCGTGGCTGCTTCACCATGACAACGCGCCTGCTCACAATGCCCGGAGCATCCGACAGTTCCTGGCCAAGAAGAACATCACCGTGCTGGAGCAACTTCCCTCCTCACCCGACCTGGCTCCGTGTGATTTTTTTCTCTTCCCAAAGC
This sequence comes from Cetoscarus ocellatus, assembly GCA_037902135.1. Lineage (NCBI taxonomy): Eukaryota > Metazoa > Chordata > Actinopteri > Labriformes > Labridae > Cetoscarus > Cetoscarus ocellatus. The sequence continues at coordinate 1,644,644 of JBAMNC010000008.1, forward strand.
TCAAGGGGGTCATCAAGGGGAACTGTTTTGGAGACGTGGACGACATCAAAAAGGCCGTGACGGCGGAGCTGCAGAGGATCCCGGAAGAATCCTTCCAGGAGTGCATGAAAGCGTGGCAGAGAAGGATGGGAAAGTGCATTAGACTCCAGGGGGATTACTTTGAAGGAAAACTTGTAGTTTGTAGTTTGGATTCTAAATAAATCTTTTGTGACACCAGTCCTGGAACTTTCATGACACACCTCGTATATATAGTCTACTTCAAGTAATATGCTAAGCAAACTTAAAAGTATACTTAAAGTATGACAAGTAAACTAGTAAAATAGCAAAGAATAGTATTTTTTTAGTTCATATAAGTATATTTTAAGTATACTTCAATGAACTAAGATGTGGACTAGAAGAATATAACTAGTACACGAGTAGTATGTAGATGAGTGTTCTTGTTGTATACTTAAAAGTGTACTTACACCACAAGCACCTGGTCCATAATATACTTACTATACTTATACTCCAGTATACTTAATAAAATGAACTTTCAGTATACTACTTTTTGCTCAGGGACACCATAGACCCTCCACATATTTCCCAGCCCTGTATGAAGTTTTTTCAATACATTCTAATGAGCTAACAGGAGATGAGTGTCTGCATTTATATGCCCAGTGCATTCTCATCCCCAGCCTCATAACTGCATGCATTGTAAATAAATATGAGCAATCAGCTAAGAACGGCAATAAAGGGCCCATAAAGGGCTGCAAACAGTGAGATGGGAGGAAATTGCATTTCTGCACAGACGCACAGACAGAAAGCAGACTAACGGACGGACAGAAGAGAAGAAAGCAGATAAAAACACAAAAGAATAAGAGCTCCAATCTCTTCTGTGACCTCCATATCTGGAGAATGGTTGGAAGGTCAGAGAAAATAAAAAGTTCACTGAATTCAGACTGTTTGAGCAAAGCCCACAAAGGTCTAACAACCGGCGGCGGCGGGGTCCTGGAAAAAGAGAAAAAAGGAGTCAGGGAGAGGTTAAAAAGAGTGCAGCATCCTCAGCTCCCTCAGCCCTGCGGCGCGGGGTCACCTCAGAGACCGGAGACTGAATTACCCAGCAGCCCCGGCCGCTCGCAGGATCAGGCGGACAAGGGGAGAGGACGAGCGGAGTTAATGAAGGGAAGAGACGGTTCAGGTCCCCCAAGGGCCTCCAGGCACCTGCTTGGCAAGCTCCCGCCGTCCAGCCCGCTCTGATTGGCTAATTATCAACATGGATTTAGCCTGGAGCCAAATCACTGATTGATTGGAGTGTTTTAAATCTGTCTTTGGTCTCCTGCTGCCTCTCCTTCCTGCTGCACTGTGGGTGACGGTCTCTCTGCTCGATGTGGACACACGGCCTCCACTGTGACGATTCTCCTCTCTCAGCGGACACGCAGCTCATCAAGACAAAATATTCTAATGTACAGATAATTACTAATTACAGCCTCACATGTCAGAGAACAGTTTTTTAAGTGCTGTAAGGGACGAGAGGCCGCGGTCCCTCTCATGTTGGGTCAACATCATTTCAGTAATAGATGTTATTTGCCCCGACCACAAGCGGCTGCAGCGCTGTGATTTAATAAGTGTTACTATATTTGCTTTTATTCATTCATCAGACATTAAGTAGCTCCTGGTCCGCTAGGAATCTCAGGCCTGGTTCATTAGACTTTACATTAAACACCAAAGGGAACGGATGCTGTACAGCTTATGACTATTAGCATTAGTCATGCTTGTTAGCACTGTTCCTGTTTTTCTGTGGGATGTTTTCTCCTTTCTCACTGATCTGGGGGAACCTGTTGGATTTGCTCACAGCTGAAATGTCTAAGAGAACTTCCTTTACACTCTGAATTTACAAGCCCCAGGGTTTTAGCTGAGGTGCATCCATCCTGAAATTAAGGAAAAAAAATCAGCAGGAGTGTGCAACATTTTCAATCAAAAGAGACATTTTTGCACAATACACCCTCCAAAAAAATCTGCCTGGAGCAGCAAAACACATTCGATCCTTAAAATGAAGGGTTTTACCACTTGTGTGATGGCTCTCGTTAGTTTTTTATATACTTTAACTTGGCATTTGTCTAACAGTCATTCAGCCATGAATGCTTAAATGAATTTAGAACTAAAATAAAGACAACAGTGAGGCCCATTATCAGTAAATTATCCCATCCATCCATCATCTGCACCACTTATCCCTTTTAGGGTCGCGGTGGGCTAGGTGGGGTACACTCTGAACTGGTGGCCAGCCAATCACAGGGCCGCATAGAGAGACGAACAACCATTCACTCTCACACTCATACCTGAGGGCAGTTTGGACTCTCCAATCAACCTAATAAGCATGTTTTTTGTCTGTGGGAGGAAGCCGGAGTGCTGGGAGAGAACCCTCATCCTCACATGGATACGCAAGAACGACTGAAAACGCTGTAGCTCTCAGGCAAGGCCAGTAGTTGGTGATGCAGGTTTGTAGAGAAACAGAGGTGTTACAACAAGCGTACGCTTTCCGGTGAAGAAAAACTTTTCACAAACAACAACTGCGAGTGGATGCACAAAGACACAGGAGTTTCTTGTCTGGAAAACAAATCTGTCTGGATATTTTTGTCTGGATAACAAACCGAGACCAGAAAGCAGCATACATGTTGCTCGGTACACAGCTGAAGCTGTTCTTGTTGTTGTTCTTCGGTGCGCGCACAATCTTCATCTGAAAGAGTACTGCATAAGTGCCAGGCGTCATCGTTTTCCCTGAAAACGCTGATTCCTGTTTACACGGAGATGGATACCAAAATGTTTTCAAAACTTTTCACTCTGGACCCTGGTTTCAAAAGTTTGCGGATTCAGGCACTCCAGGCGCTGTTCTCGTGTTAATGGAAGGCACAAACGCAACAAAAACTCCATTTTCAGTTGTTTTCGTTGTCGTGTAAACGGGGCCTAAGACAATTGACAGTAAAGCAGGCTGAAGTCATACTCTTCTAATCACTTCTTCCCTGAGCCATGACAATTGTTCCTTGAAAATGTCATCAAAATTCTTGATAACTTATTGAGTTATTCGTGAAAATGTGGAAAGTGCCCTGTATCACACTGTTAACAAATCCTTTAAAAACAAACTGGATATGCATTCGTGTCACCATTAAAATCGAATCACTTCTCCCATGTGCCATAACCAACACTCCGTGAAAAATAAATCAGGATCCTTTCGTGACTTTCGGAGTTATCTTTCTAACTGACAGACAGCTGAACAAACAGACAGACATAACGTTCTTGGCAGGAGTGAATAAAGTCTAACCATATTTTGAAAAGCATTATGTAATTCTTTTGTTATTTCCGCCTGGTTGTTCAGACAGTGTTCTGTTTCCTCCTTCATACACAATGAAGGAAACAGCCTGCACAACCAAAAACCTTTACACTGGGTGCAGACACAAAATAAAAAAGAGACAAAAGGTCTGCACACCAGAAGCTGCTCCAAGTCAATTTTAGGAGGATTTTCACCACAGATGTGACACTTCAGGTCCTAGCCCTTCATCAGACATCCTCATCCTGATGAAGGGCAGGCATGATGATGTCTAATGTTTGCCCCTTCAGCCAGAGACCCACAGCGGGCATTGGGACCTTAGTAGTCAGGTGCCGAGCAGTTGGGATAAAGGTTAGCACCTCTTAGCCTGAGGCCTCAGCTCTCTGCTGGAAAACAGATTCTCCCTCTAGTGGGAAATGAGTCTTTGCCTTGAGTGAAAGAGTTAAAGTATCTCAGAGTGAGGTTAAGAATTGAGGGTAGAGTAGACGGATTGGTGCTGACGGATGGACCTGACTGATTCAGGGTCCGTGTACATGACAACGGAAACAGAGAGTTTTTGTTGCGTTTGCACCTTCTGTTTACACAAGAACGGTGCCCGCAGTGCCTGAATCCACAAACTTTTGAAACCGGGGTCCAACATTTTCGTGTAAACAGCGATCTCTGTTGTCAATGATGGCATTTGTTACATTCTGAGCCCTTGGCGAATATAATTGAAAAGTTTGTCTTCACTGGAAAGCATTAGTGCACAGGCGCGTGTTGTGACACCACTGTTTCACTACAAACTTACATCTCCAACTGCTGACTTGACATGAACGTTGCCAGGTTTTCAGTAGTTCTCACGGATCCGAGTGAATGTGCATCGTTTTTATTTGTCTCCATGTGAACGCAGCACTTTTGAATATGCAAAGGAAAACCTTTCCGTTTTTGGTGACAATCTTGTCATGTAAACAGGGCCTCAGTGTCTGTAATCAGGCAAATCCATGTTGCCAAGCTCCAATCTACAACGACTGTGAGTGGCCTAAAGCAGGACGACCCATTCAGAGTCCTTTAGAGCAGGAACGAGCTACAGGTGAAACGACAGCAGGAAGTGACTGCTGTAACAGAGATTAGCATGGATGCTAACAACTTCAGTAGCAGTTTTATCAGATCTGGACCACATTTCTTTATTAATTGAATGACAAATATCAACACTACAAGCTTCTCTATAGTAAGGATATTTTTGTCCTACTTCCAACATGTTTTGACGAGTTTTATTTTACAAAGTGGTTCACGTTCTGTAGCACAGTGGCGCCCTCTCACAACATTATCTGGTTTGCCTGTAATAAATGTGATTGAAGGAACGACCGTCCAATCCTCTGCTGGATATGCTTCTGAAAGGTCCTGCCCTCCCCAAACACTTTCTTTGGGCTCTTTCTCAGATGGACTAGTGAAATATTTGAACTGGCCTCGGGTGAATCAGGCTAGATTGGTGCAGCATTTGCAGAAATGTGTTGGGCTGTTGTGGTAGGACTTTGGGCTGCAGGGTGGTGCAGCAGGTAGTGCTGTTGCCTCACATGAAAATGGTTGCTGCTTTGACTCCCTGGTCAGATGAGGCCTTTCTGTACAGAGTATGTTCTCCTCATGCCATGTGTGAGTTCTCTGTGGGTACTACAGTTTCTTCCCACAGACCAAACACACTTAGTTAACTGTTGACTTTAAGTTGCACATCGGTGTGAGTATGAATGGTTGCTTTTCTCTTTACAACAGCCCTGTGATTGGCTGGTGACTTACCCTGCCCCTCACCCAAAGTCAGCTGGGGTAGACTCCAGCATTAGATCAACTGTAGATCAGTTATTGTATCACTTATTGAGTTTTTGGTGCTTCATCTGATCATTTGCATGTCAGTATCTCTATCAGGATTCACCCAAAGGCTTCACAAATGCACTGATAAAGCATTTATGCCTGCATTTATAGTAGGGATGCACGATATTGGATTTTTGCCAATATCTGATATACTGATATTTCCGAACTCATTATTGCTGATACTGATATTGATACCGATATTTGGTGTCAAGGGCACAAAGTCTCTGCTTAACTAGATTTGACCAGTTCCTTGCATGGTAACAGTCTATTTGTGTTAGAAACAGATGTGAAGCAAGAAAAACAACATTTGATTCTTTAATAAATTATACTTTTGATTTATTAAGGACGACATTCAGTGATGAAGAGCTAAACTATCACAGTGCCTTGTACATTTTGACAATGTTACAGCCAATATTTGTGAATATATCGTCTGTGAATACGAGCAATATTGTTTGGTCTGAAGAAACTGTGCTTCTCTACTTTATAGAGGACACAAATGATAATCAAAAAAGCTTTATAAATGACAAGTTCTGCATTTCTTGATTATTTTTTACAAATGCTTTATTTACACTTCACTGATTCTCCCTCATGTAGTTATTATAAAGTGTTATCATTCTTCATTTGCCCACAGATCTGATCAAACTTGGACTGGATTCAGCCCCCTCACAGCTGATATCGCTCACAGCAAGTTTTTCTGTAAGTAATTAATTCACACAGCCAAAGCTGACATAGTTTATATCACAGAAGGCTGAAAAAGACTTAAAACAAGTTAAGATTTGTCTTTGCTGGATTTTTGAGTACTCAAACACCAAACTAAGTAGGAGTGTTGAAGACAGATTCTCTTTTGTTTCTTTATCAGCCTCCAGTTCAGGCTGAGTGCAGGAGACGCCTCCACTGAAAGAATAAGAGACGAAGATGGAGGAAAAACAAGCTGAGCACATGTTGATTGTTAAAAAAACAATGGAAGTAGGTAACGTCTTCCCTGCTTTTCTTTACGTCAGATCAGTCAGAATGGAGTGTGTCTGCTCTGGGACGAGACTTTGGGGAGGAGACGCTCAGTGTTTCTCAGTGGGATAGAAAGGCTCCTCACACAGCTGAGAGCCCCTCATGGAGGTCTGGATTAGGGCTCAGGAATATTTAGGGTCAATCCCAACTGTACCCCTGAGCCCTTGTCTTACCACTTAGCCCTTCGTTTTGCGCGTTCACATCTAGTGAAGGAGTATCAGTACGTTTAAGGGGAAGGGCTACACAGCCCTTGAAATGAGACAAATCAGGACCTCTCTTTACCCATAATACACCACGCTCGCTGACAAGATGGCAGAGCGGAGACTGAAGGAAGCAAATAAATGTAAGTAATTAAGCATAATTATTGATTTTCATAGTAATACTTGTGTTTTTACCAGATATTCAGTTCTTTGGTACTCATGATGCCGAGATAGCACCTTGGAATTGAATAAAGAATTTTCACATCTGCCTGCGATGCAGCCAGCGAGCGACCCTAGTTGATGACATAATGGAAATCAAGTGATGTCTTGTTTCTTAGAAGCGTGTTTTTGGCCAAGGGGAAGGGGTAGACAAAGGGGTAAGACAAAGGGAGAGGGCTAAGGGGTACAATTCGGATTCACCCTTCGAGTTTTGGAGGAGCCGTCCACTTGGAGATGGATTCAGGAGTGTCCACACAAGTTTTTTTAATTGTATTGGTGTTTCGTATACACGGATATGGTGTTTCAGGAGCCTGAAAACACAAATTTTTGAGTGGATTGATCTGAAAACATCAGCCTTGCGTTTCTGTGTAGACGATGAATACGGACATTTTCAGAGACAATAACGTCATAGCCTCAACTCTTCCTTAAGTTGCATGCACTAATCCTGACAACAACAGAAACAATGGCGTATTATAAAACCTGTTTAAAATTTACGACCAAAAAGCTTGATGTGTGGGGAAAGCCGACGAATCCCGAGTCATGACTCCATGAATTCTGACATGAATATAGTCAATCAAGAAGCAAACTGACTAAGGAACAAGGAAGCAGGCGTAAATATAAACAAGCATGGCCGACCTGAAACATAAAGTTTGGTGGACCTCAGAAATGGAGAACCAACTCACGTGTTCATGCTGTCTCCATCATTCCCTCCTCTTTATGTCCTCTTCCATATTGCAGTGTTAATTTTGACAGCACTTTTTAATTTAGTTTTAGTTATAGTCTTTTGCCTAAAATATCTTTTAGTTTTAGTCATAGTTTAGTCATCTTAATTGTTTTAATTTTAGTCTAGTTTTAGTTGATGAAATTTCACAACATTTTAGTTGTTGAAATCTACTGTAAATTCAGTCGACTAAAGTATGAAGTGTAAAGTGTAAGGCATTTTTTATGTTTCCTTGAATTTCTGAAGTCATGTTTTACACTTGGATAAAATGAAACATCTAATAACCCTTTACTGAATGCTACTAACTTTGGTGTGAAAAACAATCACCTTTATTTAGGCTACCTGGCAGAGCATCTCAGTTACAATACCAGAATTGACAACAAACAGTGAACCTGCTCTACATGAATATATCAATTCATAAAGAGAGTAGCTCTGATTGGATCGCTCCCCAACTTATCCCTCCACCATGAAACTAAGGAAGTTGTGGTTGGATGTCTGCCTTAACTCATCCAACCTTTCCACACAACCAAAGTAGCTGTGATTGGATATATTCGTAACTTGTCCCTACTTTCTACATGACCAAATTAGGTCTGATTGGATTAAGTCTCCGTCAAACATTTCAGTCTAGCTTTTATTTGTTGAGGAAAATGTCAGTTAATTTAGTTTTAGTTTTTGTCCATGTGCACTTGTTTTTATTAGTTACTGTCTAGTTTTTATCAGGAGAAAAAATGTTGATGAAAACTATGACAAAAATATAAGTCAACAAAAAAACACTGCTTCCATGTTGTGTGTTGTTTTTTTCCGGTTGTTCCTTTGTTTCTTCTTCTTCATTTTTGTTGGATCACGCAAGATTTCTGTCTTGGAGGACTAGACTGTAGATCAGTGGTGAGACAGAGTGGTTATGTGTGTGGTGTGCTGTGTTGAGATCATCAGAGCACACCACACACAGTACCATCAAAACTGTTCAATGATGGATTTTTTATCTTCATGTGTGGGGTCTCTAACAGATAAAAAATCTCTTCTGATTTAGAAAATCCTTATGTGTGTAGCCCCCTTTCGAACAGAGGAAAATGGCATGATTGTGATTTACAATACAAATTTTGAGTCCATGTCTGAATCCAAAAACAATAGTTACTGGCGAGGCCTCCGCAGAGAGCAGATTTAGCTCCGCACAACTGTTCAGGATGTCGCCGTCTATTTTGCTGCAGAGCATCCTGGGACAGGACATGTATAGCAGTCCCGGGAAGCCCCAGGGGAGGCTGGGGGATTAACACTAGCCTATCTCTCTTCAGAGCTGGGAATTAATTAAGTAATTATGAAAGCCGGGCGGGGGGGGATGAAATATGCATGAGCCCTGATTGGGACGTTTGTGATTGTGTAATCTAATTTCAACTGGCGGACCGTCCCCGTCAGACAGGTACAACACACACACACACACAGTCAAGCATGTACGCACACAACAATGGTGCATTCAGGGAACAGAGAAAACAAGCAAAGATCACACTGACTGTTGGCAGAGTGGATATTTTGAGGGTCTCATTATGAAAATTAAAATAAGGTAATCAGTGTGGATTAATCACCACATTAATGAGGATTGAACAGCAGATTATGTCGTTTTACCTAATCCATATAATTGTATTTGTAGAAGCATGAGACAAACATGTCAGCATCCAGTTAATGATGAGATGATTGATTAATCTCATATTTCTCTCTGTTATTCTGTTTGGGGGTATAAGTGGGCTTTTTGTTTGTGACTGAAACATCATCTTTGTTGTTCTAAGTCCTCACTGGAGTTTCTGTCTCTCTCTCTTTGTATTGATGGCCTTAAAGGCAGCAAAGAGCTCCTCTTCTCCTGAAAAATACTTCCTGCAGATCCAAACAGAGTCGATACCAAACTAGAGATCAGTGCAGCCACAAGCAACACTGTCACTCTCCAATAAACATGCAGAGGGGCTCTGCATATGTAGGTCAAAGGCATAACCACAAACACACAGCACGACAAGGATCCCATTTCCCCTCCATCACCTGCAGCTTTATCGACCCAGGTGCATCATCCTCCCTTTCATTTATTTTGCTTTTTTCTCCTCATATTGATTCAAATATCGGTGTATTTGGAGAGATGCATCACACGCTGCAGGAATATCAAGTTCATGTTTGACCATTTTTGTCCTTTTACATCCATCTACCACACTTTCATGCTCTTCCTCTGTACATGTGAGCCTTTTACTCACATTTTCTGACATTCAACTCTGCCAAGGAGGTCCTATTTTTGCTGTTTTTCTGTTTTTCCGTTTTCTGTTAGTAAGATAACTCAGAAAGTTATTGTCAAATTTTCAAGACATTTTCAGGGAATGTTTGTCATGGCACAAGGAGAGAGTGGTACGATTTTGGTGGTGATCTAAATCTGGATGCAGAGCCAGAAATTTTTGAATGATTTGTAAACATTTCTAGATAGGGCAGTTTTCCACATTTCAGCTCATAACTGGATGAATTCTGACTGGACTTTTAAGACATTTTCAGGGAACGTTGGTCGGGTTTTGTTCACATTGTGATGATAACTTGCGTGACAATGTTGGAAATGCCTCAACGGAGATAATGGTGCGTTCGAGCTGTACTGGGAACAGTACTTATTTTGACAGCACTTTTTAATTTAGCTTTAGTTATAGTCTTTTGCCTAAAATATCATTCAGACTTAGTCACAATTAAGTCATCCACATTTTTTTTGTTTTAGTCTAGGTTTAGTTGATGAAATTTCACATTTTAGTTGATAAAATCTACTGTAAACTTAGTCGACTAAAATCTGAAGTGTAAAGTGTAAGGCATTTTTGATGTTTCCTTGAATTTCTGAAGTCATGTTTTACACTTGGATAAAATGAATCATCTAATAACCCTTTATTGAATGCTAGTAAAGTTTGAATGTATAAATGAACAGAAACAAATTGAACTTTTGTGTGAAATGCAGTCACTTTTATTTAGGCTACCTGACAGAGCATCTCAGTTACAATACCAGAATTAACAACAAACAGTGAACCTGCTCTACATGAATATATCAATTCATAAAGAGAGGAGCTCTGATTGGATCGCTCCCCAACTTATCCCGCCACCATGAAGCTAAGGCAGCTGTGATTGGATGTCCCTCTTAACTCATCCAACCTTTCCACACAACCAAAGTATCTGTGATTGGATATATTCCTAAATTAGGTCTGATTGGATTAAGCCTCTGTCAAACATTTTCATCTAGTGTTAGTTTGTTGATGAAAATGTCAGTTAATTTAGTTTTAGTTTTTGTCCTTGTGCACTTGTTTTTATTAGTTACTGTCTAGTTTTTCTCAGGGGAAAAAAGGTTGTTGACAAAAACTATAACGAAGATAATTAGTCAACAAAATCAACACTGACTGGGAATTCAGGATTTCTGAGTTTCGAGTGGGAAATTTCAACTGGAACTTCCTGAGGTCAGAATTCCCAGATGGAATCGGAGAATCTTTACAACCCCCAAGTTGACAATCGAAGATGGCTGCCCCTGGTGTAATAGTGCGTTCCAGTTGATCATGGAGCTGGGATCGTCCTGGTTGCAATTTAAATTAAATGTAGTCACTGGGAATGCCCCTTTTGGTCGGAATTTATCACTTCGAAGTTGGGCGTCCTCAGCTACCCCAACTTTACCAGCTCCTTACTGGAAAGCATATAGGTGGGATGTGACGTAATTCCCAGTTCCGATGTAATGGAACGTACCATGTGTTCTCTTGGAGCACTTCTAGTTTATGATGTATTTCTCAAACTCTCCACATAGAAACACATCTACTGAACACAATAGAACAAACACAAAAAATCACCACCAGATTAAAAAGTCTTTAACTTGTCAGTGATGGACAAGCTTCTTGTAAAATATAGTTACTTAAGTCACCGGATAATCAGGAAAAAAATGTCATTACTTCATGAGCGCTACAGCCTAGAGCAGGGGTATTCAATTAAAAGTCACCGAGGTCCAGTTAATAAAGTTTCCACCAATAAACGGTCCGAACCGAAGTCCAAATTGTGTCTTATAGCCTTCCCCTATGTCCACATTTTTATGGTTTCAACAATATTTTTTGTCAATTTTTAATGCAGGATATGTTTTATTGAGTGCACAGCTAGCTCCTTTACCATAAATAAAAATAGTCCTAGGCAAATTAATTAAGGCTTTTATTTCAGATTAAAAAGGAAAAACCTAACATATAATAAATAAAAAATTGTAAACAGAGCCAAATAACCAGTTTTTTTCTCTTAAATGAAAGAGGTCCCAGCCAAGAATTGAAGGCCTACACATCAAGTTAAAAAGTCAACATCTTCAGAAAACAATAAATAAAAGGTGGCTCTTTTTAGGAAAGTGCATACAGAGCACTGACTAAATATTTTTCCTCTTCTCTTTTCTCAAATAAGAGAGGTCACAGCCTAAAAAAATGAAGACCTACACTTTCAGTAAAAAAAGTCAACATCTTCAGAATACAAGAAATTAACTCGTAAAAGTGCAATCATTTGTCATCTGTAACTGCTTTTCTGCTGTGTTGTTGCAAAATAATGTAACAAGAAAGTGACAGGAAGATAAATAGCTATTTAATTTGCGCATGTTTCAGATTTTGCTCTCTCTCTCTCTTTGGCTCTCTGTCCTTAACTCTCTCTCTCTCTCTCTGTCTTTCAGTCTTTCCCTCTCTTTCCCTCTCTTTCTCACACACAAACAGCGCTGCACGCATTGCATGAACCCACACTCACATAGGCAAATAAATAAACGGAACAGTGTTGATAGAACTTGTAAAATATGAAACATTCGGAAATAAACTAGTGCTAAAAAACTGTAGAACTGCAACAATGAAAATAACACGAACAAATGATCAACTTGATTAGTGAACAATTAGAAAAAGAACAGGATCAGCCCGTGGACAGTGCAGCGCCACTACAGCGCAAAAGCTCTCAGCCCTCAGCATTTCCCACATACAGGTCGGCTGCAAAGCTTGCAGGTGACAAGGGTCTTTTTTGCACAGGCAGTTTATTCCCAGTTAAATTGTCTCTACCTCCTGTTTGCTGGTGCTTGTGGCTGCTGCAGCTCGTGCTGTAAACACGATAGCCGCGGGAAAGTCACCTCTGCAAAATGAATCATGTCTCGTTCCTCTTTAGTGCTTTATCAAACAACAGTATAAGCTTCAGAAAACTTACAGAACATATATTTAGGAACACTCATGGCATGACCAGCTTGTGATCAGACCACAGTCGCGGTTCTAGTGTTAACTGGAGTAGCAGCGCCCGCTGTATATCTGCGACTGTCGGAAGAAATGGTCAGTTAAAATCTATTCCTGTGAATTTATCAGAGATTGGTCATGGGTCCGGACAGAACCATCACTCGGTCCGGATCCGGACCGAGGTCCGCCATTTGGTGATGCCTGGCCTAGAGAATAGCAGCAAGCTAAGTTACAGCAATACAACAAAATCATCTCACTACATCTAGGCTGTTTTTATTTTTTACAGATATAATAATTATTATTTTATTATTATAACCAATATTATAATTTAACTTGTAAATAACTGCATTAGCAAATTCTCCAACAGTTTAAGAACAACTTTTCTCGGTGAACAATTGCAAGGAATTTCAGGATTTCATCATCAACAGTCCATAATATCATCAAAATTGTCATAGGCTAAAATCCACTCTATGTATAATTTTATAATTTTTCATTATAAAAATAAAACAAGAGCACATAAATTAGGTTTGTGTTTGAATTCAAATGATAATGAAACATTTATAGCAATTAATTAACAACTATACCACATAACTTATGGAAGGATAAAGGAGTACATTTTCTGAATTTATTCGATTCCTTATGATAATACATTAGGTCTTACTTTAAACAGTTTTAGCCAGGCTTTAGTGAGTTGATTTGCTTGTTTATGACTTGTTTTAGGTGTATTAAGTATTTTTTAGGTCAGTTATGTATTTAATGTTGCTTTGAATGGAGGGAAGGCATGTCATAAAATCATTGACCTTTATGATTGTATCTTTATACTTAATTTTTGAACATCATTTGTTAGTAAGTTTTTTAAAATGTGTTGTGGACCCCAGGAAGATTTTCTGCGTCCCTGTGCCAAAGCAGATGAGGATCCTCATGAACAATAAACAAGAGACTCAGAGAATACAGAGAAATCTCTGCATGTAAGCAGCAAGGCCAGTGACCAACATTGAATGCCTGTGACCTTCAATCTGTCAGGCTGCACTGCAATAAAAACCAACATCATTCTGTCAAGGATATTACCATGTGGACTCAGGAACTCTTCAGAAAACCATTGTCAGTTAACACACTTCATCTCTACATCTACAAGGTGTGACAACTGCGTGTTTTTCAGCAAAAGAGAGCAGGTACTAGACTGACCTGCCTGCAGTTCAGGCCTGTCTCCCACTAAAAATCTGTTGCACATTATGAAGCACAAAATACAACAATAGAGACCCTAGACTGTTGAGCAACTGAAGTCGCACATCAAGCAAGAATGGGAAAGAATTCCACCTACAAAGCTTCAACAGTTAGTGTCCAAGGTCCCAAACACCTATTGCGTTTTGGAAAGGAGATGTAATTGTGTAACTATGTAAATATGCCTCTGTCCCAGCTTTTTTGGTTCAAGTTGTAGGCATCAAATTCAAAAGCAACAAAGTTTATCCATCTGAACGTTAAATATTTTATCACCGTCATGTATTCAATTGAATATTGGTTAAAAGGAATGTGCAAATCACTGATTTCTGTTTTAATTTACATTTCACTCAATGTCCCAACTTAATTGTAGTTTGGTTTTGTAAATGGCTGCTAAAAAGAGGATATTTTAAGAACTGGAAAAGAAATGCCGTGAAGTTTTCATGGTTGGGCCATTGCATGCCTTGAGTTGCCAACCCTTGTGTTCAATTTTTACCAGTGCAGGGCTGCAGATTGTTCAGATTGCTTTATCTCTCACATATGGGGCACTCACATAAAACAAGGCTAAAACATCTTCTCTATTTCTCAGCTCCACAGCAGCTGTTTGAGAACAGCCCTCGAGCTTTATAAAATACGCTGGCTTGTTAGCGTGCGGTTTTTATCTAGAGCTTAGCATGTGCAACACATGTTTGTAAAGATGAGAAAATACGTAATTATAACACTGGAACGCTTGTTAAAACGAAGCACTTTAGAAACATGATAATTATGATCTGGCAGATGTGCTAATTGTGTTTGGATTTAAAAATACGAGTGCAGATGTGAAACCATTTAAATGATTTGTGAAACGATCATGGCCTTGTCTAAAACTTAGCACTCAGTTAGCATTCAAGAGTAAGAAGAGCACTGTCTCCTATTTGTGTTAATTAAAGCAAGAGGGGCCGATCTATAAATAAGAAACTAATAACCTACAAAAGCAGAGAGATGAGAGAGAGAGACGACATGCTGTAGTTGACTGGAGCGGTGCAGAGGGATCCTCAGTATTTAAACAGGTCCCCAGTGTTTGAACTCTGCTCAGAAGGCAGAACATAAAGCAGAGCGATGAGAGGATAGACGCAGGGCGGGGAGCAGACATGAAAGGCTGCCGTGTGCCCTCCAAAGGGATCGTGGGAGCCCGGGAGCACGCTTACTCACACTGTCTGATTGTTCCTTTGTCTCTTTTAGTCGCAGAAGGAGCTGTTTTAAAGCCTGAACGCAGGAAACGCAGCAGCAGAAGGACTGCAGTCAGTCTGATGTTTCAACACTTGATGCTGAACACATCATGGGATTACTTTCTAAGCATCTTTGAACTCTGTAAGACTTCAACATGAAAATTAACAGAGGGGGCGTTGTTGTTCATCTTGTGATCCTCCTTCAGATAGAACTGAAGTAAAAGATGGGAGGAGCAGGTGTGTCTCC
Organism: Cetoscarus ocellatus; assembly: GCA_037902135.1. Lineage (NCBI taxonomy): Eukaryota > Metazoa > Chordata > Actinopteri > Labriformes > Labridae > Cetoscarus > Cetoscarus ocellatus. The sequence goes on from JBAMNC010000008.1 coordinate 1,659,818, forward strand.
AGCATCACATGTCCACCTCTTCACCTCCTGTCTGTGTCATCTGTTAGCAGCTGTGATGCTCATTAATTTTATCTCAGGTTGTGACCTTCTTACAGAACAGCAGAGGCCTGCTTGTTCCCTTGTCTGTCTCCTACAAGATGTACTTAGGAGGAGAACAGATTTTAAGACCTGAAATCAAATGATGTGGGGTTTCTGCACCGTGGATAAAAACACAGGAGTCCTTAGAACTCATTATTTGGTGATGTCTTGTTTTTGATGAACAAAAGCTGCAGCAAACTCAGGGCCCATTTACATGACAACAAAAATGGCCAAAAACAGAGAGTTTTCTTCTGTTTGCATGAGAACGGTGCTCAGGGTGCCTGAATCCGCAAACTTTTGAAACAGGGGCCCAGAGTGAAATTATTTGGATAGCATGGATACTTGAGGAGCTTTGGTAGTTTGAATCATGCATGTCTTTTTCTGTCGCCGGTGACAGCTTCGTCTGTAGAACAACCTGAGCAAAACCCGAACATTTTAGGGAATTTTACAGCATGCTAACATTACCCACACTCTGATTGACATTGTTTATGTTAGCTTGGTTACTGTTGTGGTAATCAAGCCTCTGTTTTTGGTTCACTTGTCTTGTTTAGTCCTCGACTGGTTTGGATGGCTTTCACACCAACTGCCAACCGAACTCTGGTCAACTTAGAAGTGAATTGAGATCCCCTGTTTTCACCCGGACCAGAGTTTGTGACCCTTCACCACATATGGACCGAACAAACCAGAGTCTGTTTGATCCCAACCAAAAGTATATTGAATATACTTAAGAAAAACTGATTGAAATAATTTTGTGATTTCTGCAGACATTTCATCATGCGCAGATCCCTTTTTCCATTCGGCTCCCGCTCATGAGTCCTGCTTTATTTGTCAATAAAATGCAGCTTAACCCTTTTAAAAGCCTTCTCTGCTGCTCCTTTGTCTTGTATATCAGACGCTGTAAAAGAGGAGCTCCAGGCGGGCTGATATTTCCGTTAAATCTCTGGTAAAATTGGTTTAAGTGACTGAAAATCTCTGCATGTGTGTTTATTTATGTCCCTCAGGCTGTTTATAACTTATCATCTCAACACTGTGACCTTCTTCCACGCGGCGTACAGCTCCGCTCCCTGATTTGAGGCTTCTGTGGATTCAACCTCAATGAGCTGCTTTGCATAGATTTGACTGTGAACCACACAGAGATTTGCATGCACTTGAAAAGAAAAAGCACCTCAACTGCCTAGGCACAAAGGTCAGAGATAAAATCTCATACATGGAGGATTTTCCTGCATTTAAAGTGTGGTGGTGGCCGCCACTGCTTATTTACATACCCATACCAACACTCATCAGAGTCCGGTGCCTGAGTACAGGAAGAGCACCTTCTCTCAAGGGCAGAGTTTTTAAATTTGTCATGTCCAGCTATAATACAGTGTGATCTGTACTCAGTCCAGTGCAGCAGAAACTGGCTGCCATCTACCAACAAAGAAGGGCAAACGTAGAGGAAGTTCAGGATGTCCTGTAGGATTGTTCGCAGTAGGCTTGCACTACAGTCAGTCAATCAAACTTTATTTGTATAGCACCAGTTCATAACAAGTGTTATCCCAAGGTGCTTTACAATAGAGCAGGCTGAAGCCATACTCTTCATTTTATAGATACACATATATGCATAGATACAAATACATATAATAAAAATATTTGAATACACACATAGGTACATCCAGAGATGCTTTCATCCAGGCAGAGACAAGGGGACTAAAAATAATAATTTATGATAGTGACAAACCCATGGACGCCCAGATCATAAATTTGTCCTCATCATATTTGTCTCTGCTGATTATAGATTCAAGCATTCAATCTTTATTTATATAGCATCATATTTGTTGAATATACATTTATTAACGGTCAGCCCCTTGAAATGTGGCATCTCATTTCCAAGAGGTTCCTCATGTCTCTATGATTGTAAAAACACTATGGATGTATAGTCAAGGAGGAGCCAAAATCATTATTAAAATCATTAGCACCAATTCATAACAAATGTTATCTCAAGACACTTAACAATAGAGCAGGCTGAAGACAAACTCTTCATTTTATGGATACATATATATATATATATATATATATATATAATATATATATATACATATATATATATATATATATACATACATACATATATATGTGTGTTTACGAGAAGATTGGTACTAACTATTAAGACTGACTTTATGAAGGAGGACGAGGATGATTTCTTAAGGACTGACGAAGATCCACAACTTTATTATTTGAACCAGGAGGAGGAATTACATGTTTTGGAAGCTGAGAGTGCACGAAGAGAAGCTGAGGCGGAACAGTTAGTTTTGTATGTATTTCTTTCAAAAATTACATAAAGTGCTAATCCTAGTCTAAAAAGGGATAAAGTAACATAACGGGGGCAATAAAAAAATACAACAAGCACACAGGACAGTTTAGAGTTGCTGAAGAGTTTATATGATGACTGTAGGCAGAGGCAGGCTAACTCGACCCATTGACTCCCAGTGTTTAAGCTAAGCTAACTAGCGGTGGGCGAGCTTTGCCCGTCTCTTCCTTGTTGCTGAACCCACAGTCAAAAGAATGGTGTCTATCTGCTTGTTATTGACTCGGGAGTGAGGCAAGACATGAAATCAACAAAAATGTTGGAGAGTTCCTTCAAACAAATTCCCTTTTAATCGTGAATATTTTATCTTGAACAGGCAAAAATTTCAATATTGAATCAAGCTTAATTGTCAGAGTTTCCCTTTCTTCTCTGATCCATCTATTAGAAATCCTTCCTTTGCTTTTAAAGTGTTGATTGAGCCAGTACACACTAAACGCTGGGGCAAACAGTGTATGTAGGACATGTTCCTCCACAGCCTCATTTCGAGCCGAGAAACATCCGGCACATAGAAGCAGTAAAGACTCCTGATTGTTCCTGCAGCCTCTGGATACTCTGACAATATTGATTAACCTCATTTATGTGTGTCCAATGCAATTTGTGAAGGGTAATGTTCTCTGCGTACATGTGGAGGACCTCTATTGTGTCGGACGATCTTTATTTAATTTAATTCAATCACAGAGAAGACATCTTATCATTGTCTAGTGTAATCATTTTAATCAGAGATGTTACACACAGTCGTTTAAAGTGCCATCTAATAATTTCCGTCCGTCTCCCTCCTCGCCATCGTCTCCTCGGTTTGCTCCCACCTCGAGAAATGAGGTGATATTGGTATGACGGGAGACCATGCCGGAGCAAACAAAGCTCGCCCACACCGGAGCTTTTTATAGGCTAATAAGCTGACCGCTGACTGGCTGCACCGCGGGGTCAGCTCCTCCGTTATCCATCCTTTGTGTGAAGAAATCTAACCTATTACTACCAGCTTGATTGGCTGTCTAGTCAGACACATAATAATAGTGTCAGTTCAGCCTGAGCATGGAGAAAATGTCATTCTTCTCAATTACCTTTATCTGTCTTTTTTCCTGGAAAGATAAATTGTAATATCAACTCTGTCTGACTCGCTGATATCAAGCTTGAAGCCGTGATGGCGCCCTGCGTCTTTGTGTTGCATTGTGGGATGCCTCAGACTCTTGCTCTGGCTTCAGGCATACACGAGGAGAATCTATCACTGCACAAAGTATGTTAAGAAAAGTATCACTGCTGTAAGGTTTAGAGGAGGCGATATTTTCTGTTTTTGTCACCATGTCTTGCTGTTGTTTGTTTTCACCCAAAAAGTGTGAAGACTACTTTTATTTTGCTGCAGCAGCTCCTGAGAAACCACTCAAACGTGTTAAGACAAAACTTGCTTCATTTGAAATTCACAAAGACAGCTCCATGAATCTGAAAGTTACTGAATCCAGACATATACTGCGAGGCAGTCCTTATTCCTGCTGTATTGGAGCCTGACTCTGAATTTCATTTCTTGAATCAAACAATAATGTTTATTTTCAGTGCTAAAATAGACCCATCCCCTTAGGGGATTATGTCTCTACAGGGTGAACGTGGTGGACTGGAAGAGTACGGTGGTGGGTCAAGTACTTGGTTCTCATGATGTGATCTGTGGCAATCAATATGAATGGAATGAACATGAAGAGCTCATATTTTGCCTTAACTCAGGTTCATAAATTGTATTTCAGTGACTGAGAGAGTGTGTTCACGATCTCTACTGTTGAAAACCCCTGAAGTGTTTGAGTTCTCCTGACCCATCTGTACTCTCACTCTGTTAGAGCACCTGATGCTCAATTTTAATTTTGACAGCACTTTTTAATTTAGTTTTAGTTATAGTCTTTTGGCTAAAATATCTTCAAGTCATAAAATCTACTGTAAATTTAGTCGACTATAATATGAAGTGTAAAGTGGAAGGCATTTTTAATGTTTCCTTGAATTTCTGAAGTCATGTTTTACACTTGGATAAAATGAAACATCTAATAACCCTTTATTGAATGCTAGTAAATTTTGAATGTATAAATTAACAGAAACAAATTGAACTTTTGTGTGAAATGCCGTCACCTTTATTTAGGCTACCTGGCAGAGCATCTCAGTTACAATACCAGAACTGACAACAAACAGTGAACCTGCTCTCCATGAATATATCAATTAATAAAGAGAGGAGCTCTGATTGGATCGCTCCACATTTTATCCCACCACCATAAAGCTAAAGCAGTTGTGATTGGATGTCCCTCTTAACTCATCCAACCTTTCCACACAACCAAAGTATCTGTGATTGGATATATTCCTAACTCGTCCCTACTTACTTCATGAGCAAATTAAGTCTGATGTCAAACATTTTAGTCCAACTTTTATTTATTGATGAAAATGTCAGTTAGTTTAGTTTTAGTTTTTGTCCATGTGCACTTGTTTTTCTTAGTTACTGTCTAGTTTTTGTCAGGGGATAAAAGGTTGTCGACGAAAACTTTCATGAAAATATATTTTTTTTAAAAATTAACGCTTCTGACACTTTAAGGCTCCTTGCCCTCACTCCACTCTGACTGGTCACCTGGTGTGCTCTGTTATAGTTGGTGGGTTCAGCACTGCCATGTTGTCAATAACTCTGCATTCATTCCACAGTCTAAACTCTGCAATGGGCTTAAACTACAGAAGAAACAATGGTGGGACCCACTCTGCTCATTGCTGTTTGACCTCTTGCATTATCAAGACGTTTTGGTCTTGAGAAGTGCTGCTTACTTGATAGTTTCTCTTTTTTGGGCCTTTCTCTGTAAATTCTGAAGATGCATAGCTTGTAGCTTCTATAGACAGTCTGACACCAACAAGCAGCTTTCAAAGTCTTATTATTTCCCCATTCTGGTGCTTGGCTTGAGCAGGCTGTCTTGAACATGTATACATGCCTATATACATTGACTTGCTGCCATATGATTGGCTGATGTGCTTTTTGTGTTTAGATTTATTTACACAGTATATATTGGATGTATGGGAAGTTTCAGTACTGCAACATTGTTTTTTTTTTTTTTTTGTGCCAGTAAGGCAGCGTGCAGCAGTTTGCCTGCAACTTTTCATGGATTCATTCCTCGCTCAGACAACTAATTTGGATCATCAGATCCACAACCTGCTCAACATCAAGCTAAGCTATGATTTATCAATATCTCATGCCTGTGTAACTCAGCAGTCCTGATTTTGCGCAGTTTCCACATTCTGCTCATTGGATATAGTCTGTTTATTAAAAGTCATTGAATTTAAAACTAATATTAAAGGAATACACCAATTTTGTTTTCTTTTCGTACCTTGCCTCACTCCTGAGTCCATGACAAGCAGATAGACACCATTCTTTCGACTGTGCGTGCATTAACGAACGAGATGGACAGAGATTGCCCACCACTAATTAGCTTAGCTCAAACACTGGGACTCAATGCTAGCCTGCCTCTGCCTACGCTCATCAGATAAACTCTTCAGCAACTCTAAGCGATCCTATGTGCTTGTTCTGTCTCGTTTTCTATTACCACGTCATGTTGCGTTATCTTCTACTATCATTGTATTATCATCTAAGTGAACGATGACTAAGATTAGTGCTTTATGTAACTTTCTTGTTCTGTTTTGGTTTTTTTGGTGCATTTTCTGCCATCATTGGTAGGAGAGGGTGACAGTGGATAGGCTTGTGAAGGGAGGTGAGAGAGTAGGGGAAGACACTCTGCAAACTGGCCACAGGCTGGATTCGAACCCGGGCCGGCAGAAGTATGTATATGGGTTGTGCCTGGTTGCATACCACTCTGCCAAACTAGCAACCCGCATTATGTAACTTTCAAAAGAAATACACATGAAACTAAAATGCAGGGTGCATGCGCAAACCACCGTGGACGTACTTGTAAGTAGGTCAACAAAAAAAAGCATGTTCCTGGTGGTGACTGTAGGTAAAGTCAGGCTAATGCTACCCATTGACCCCCAGTGTTTGGGCTAAGCTAACTAGCGGTTGATTAGCTCTGCCAATCTCTTCCTTGTTAATGCACACACAGTCTAAAGAATGGTGTCTATCTGCTTGTCATGGACTCAGGAGTGAGTAAAGACATGAAAAACAAAAAAAAGTGTTGTCATATCCCTTTAAGGAAGCAGTTATTTAGTGGATTTTGTTGCGTCTCCTCCCGTCCTAAGAAGCAATAGGAAGTGCAGTGGCGGCAACTTGAGCATCCAGAGCTGTCAGCGTTTCCCACCAGATCAGGGCTGTGATTAATAAAATGGGCCTCCTGCTCCCCCTCCAGCCCATTCTCACCTTCTCCCTTTACACAGCCTCTGCTCGTCTCCGAGTGTCTGTCATTCCTCTCCTTATTCTCATTCCCCTCTCTCTGAGCGCCGCTTCCTTTCAGCCTCTCGTACCTACACGAACAGAGAAATTCTTGCTTTTGCTCCCGTTTCCCTCGTTTTTTACATCTCTCTCTGTGTCTGTCTCCGCGGAGCTTGTGCTAAATGATGCATGGTCGACTCACAGCCACCGAGCAATCATTAGCGAGGTTGCACAGGTGAACGGGAGCGATGGATGATGAAGAGAGGGAGGGATGGAGGGAGGAACAGAGGACAGCAAAAGTCATGTTTCTACCCCCGAGGCGTTCCCCTGCACCGCCACAAAACCAGAAGTTGTTTGTGTAAAACGCAAGTCGGTGGCATTTCTTATACCAGTGGTCATTAATCTAGACACATGAACACACACACATACACACGAGCACGTACAGAAATGAAGCCATAATGTTGCTCTCATAGATGAAAGCCTGACTTCCAGCGTCCTAAAGCCCAACGCCGCCATAAAAAACACGCCTGGACTGGACGAGCACAGTGGATATGCTGTGCAGCCAATATTATGAAGTGTACATAATGCTTCCCCCATGAAATATCATCACTCTACAATGCCCTGACGCCCCTCATCGTAAACAAAATTTGGGTTTATAGTTCATATCAGGGCTAATAAACTCAGACATTACCTGACGAAGGACCTCTGAGGGCAGAAAACTCCCACATGTGAAGCTTTGAGGAGGAAGGGTTCAGGATGAGTTTCTTATCTCCTCGGTTGGCTGTACATTTAATGATTTTAAACTGTTTTCGGACAGCAGATCATCATGGGGGCATGGCCCAATTCAAGGCTTGACCCCAAAGATGGGTAATATGGCCTTGAAATGAAACTCCAGATTTTTTCTCACAGCATTTGACTTATGATTTTTTTTTTATTTTGATTTTCAGCAAGCATAACATCAACAATAATTGCACTTGTGATTTTTTACATAGGGAACATTATATACATTGAAAGCAAAATGAATTTTAAACAGAAAGATGACAAGAAATAAATTAAAATAAAGTAGATGAATAAATAAATAAATATATTTAGAAAATAAAATAAAATAAATGAATAGATAAATATATTGACATAAAAATAATAATAATAATAATAAATAAAATAAAAATAAGTCATTTATATACATGGTCAATTACAGGTCATCTCAATTGAGGAGAAAAACCCCCACTATACAACAATCTAGAAGACTTTGATTGCCACACAAATACCCCAAATCCTGCCTCCTGCCCCAGTAGGGATGAGACAAAATAAATAAGTGTGCAAATATAGATCATTATACATACAGCATCGTCTAATACACAAATACCTGTGCAGAAGCGTCACTCTGGAACAGCAGGGACGTGTAGGTGCCTAACATAAGAAAGGAGGGGATCACTGCACTGAATCTGTTTAGAAATCCTCTGTGAGTGTATCTAATTTTCTCTGACTTTATACGACTTAATACAGAATGAATTTAATTTTCATACAAAGAAGGAGCATGGAATTTTCATCTTAGCAAAATAAGTTGTCTTGCTAAGAAAGTGACAGTGGCTATCATATTGATTCATGATTTTAATCTATTGTTTTCCTTTTTAAAGAAAAAAATCAAAATGACATCACACAAGTTCCACCTAGATTTTATAAAATATGTCCCAAAAATAAACAGAAATTTCCTCCTAGAACTAAAGTACATGCTGAAAGACAAGCAAAAAGACTGACCATTTTGACAACAGAGAAGGATTTTAGTATTCTTATCATCAAACTAGGGATGCACAATACCATTGGTACAAAAACTTTATTGGCTAATATTGTTAAAAAGAAAAATATTGGTATTGACAGAAAGGGAATTTTTTGCTGATACTTCAGCCTTAATATCAACTGTATACTATATCCCATATGTCAGCTGTAATATCAGCAAAAATACACAAATGAGGGGGAGAGAGCTTTTTGTCTTGTGCATAGAAGTACAGATGTAAATCCACTAAATGGAATTTAAACAAATAAAAGCAGGATATTGGCCCTTTGATATTTAACTGAGCTTTTAAAATCATTGCTGTAACCAACCTAAGATAATGAAATGATCAGATTAGTATAAGATGACAGAAGCATTCTGGTTTATGATATCAGATGATTAAATGGTTGTCTTCGTAGCTGCCGCTCTCTTCTCTAACAGATGTTATGTTTAATTAGTGCTCACACCCACTCCTCACTGCAGCTCCGAGTCTCAGCACCTCATAACAACACCTCCATTTACCCCCTCCTCTGTTTCTAACAGCTCACAATGTATAAACACTTTCAGTGTTTCAAAACACTGCTGGACCATTTTTCTGACTCGGTATGACACAAACACAAAACACAAAGATCAGTTCGAGCCTACAGAGAGTTTCAAAACATCTTAAAAGAGGCATGGACGCAAACTTATCTGATGTATGATAGCTAAGACTAGAGATAGTTTTAATGCATGCCCTGATTTCAAGACGAGCCCCAGAATTCGGTCTGGCTTACCTCATCACATGCAGCAGCTGGCCCTACAGATGAAGTGAAATGTGGCCCACGTGTGCTTGGTTTTATGACTCGGCCACATTTAAGGGACAGCATAACTAGTAGGAGTGTCTACGGATGAAATAAAAGCAAAGTCTTGATTCATAAGCAACTAGAAAAAGCACTCAAGAGTGCAGACCTCCGCCAAGCGCCACAGTTCCCCCTATTTGTCATTTGCACCATAAATCTTAGGCCCACATTTATTTTGACTACATTTTTAGATTCCTTGACCATGAAAACATACCATTGGCAACTGAATTCATAATGATATCAACATTAGTTCAGCAGTTATTCACGAAAATCGCATTTTCCGTAATGGTGTTTTCTTCTGCATCGGATCGCTTCCAAAATTGAATCATTTGTTCCTTATCCCAATCCGGACATTCCCTGAAGATTTCATCAATATCCGTCCATAACTTTTTGAGTTATGTTGCTAACTAACTAACAGACAGACAGACAGACAAACAAACTCTCCCAAAAACATAACCTCCTTGGCGGAGGTAAAGATGGATGATACAAATGAATCACAGCAGTATATCAGTTAGAAGTATGCACAGCTGCTCTGCTTTCTGTGACATTACAATGCCTGATTCTCAGAGCATGTTGGGCTCATCAGTTAAATGTGGACATAAAAATCCCTTGCTCCGTCAGGCCCTGGAGACTAACATGAGTTTTACTCTTCTCACTCTGTGCTTGTTCATTCGTGTTTGTTCTTTAACTAGACTCATGATCTGATTACTTTATAGAATATATAATATGCTCATATGTACTTCTTATTATCTCCTTAAACAGGCGCAACTATCTTACTTTCATTTTTTTATTTTTTTATTTTTCTTTATGAAGGGAAAAATTTTACTTATTAAAGATTCTATATGTTGTATATTTTTCTACAGTCAAACCCTGTGATATCACGGTTCAGTTTTTGCAGTTCCGGTATTTCACATTTTTTCTGCAAGACCTATTAATTTTGATATCGCGTACTTTTTTGCCATTTCGCAGCATTCTGCAGCATTGTTATATATGTATATTATATATATTTTTATATATGCTGTGCAGTGCAACTAATCATCGTCATCGTACTGCACAGCCTCATCATCATCATCGTCATGGTAATCCTCCTTGCCCGTGAGTACAGTATTTGTATATTTTAGAGTTTGTACAATATTTTTGGGTTTTTTTTGGTGCTGTTGCTCTCTAAATATCTTTTTATTCGTTTAAATGTATTTCTATTGTTTTAAAAGTGTATTTAAAGACCTTAAAATTCTTTTAAAAGTACCATAAAAGTTATAAAAACAGCGTGTATTTAAATATTTCTATTTCATGGATTTTCACTTATCACGGGTGGGTCTGGAACCTAACCCCCGCGATGGAGGGGGGACCACTGTAGTCATATTTTTTTCAAGGTCAATATTCATCTAGAATAGAAATTAAGGTTCTCCTTTTCACCTATGCTCTCAGGATTATGGCCGACTTTAACCACTCTAGTGTTACACTCCCATTTTGAATTTGATGCCTGCAACATGTACTGGGACAGGGGAGACTGAGAAGGCTGAGGAATTCTGTTAAAGATGTTACCATTTGAGCTTAGGAACTTGGTGAATTTACTCATTTTACAGGCATGAGCACATCCTTCAGTGCTAATCTGTGTCCTGAATTATCTGCGCTTTGCTGTGAGTATCAATCACTTTCTGATGCCACGCATCCACATTACAGTAACAGCCCTCAGTTTAAATAAGTGGGGGTTTAAGAGTGATGGTGTTTTATCTGGGACGAGGTATTCAGCTCAAAGACCATAACGTTTCTCCTCAATCTGCACTTTAATAATGACGTCTGAGAGTTCTTTTGAGAGGGTATAAGGAGAAGATTGAGTTTTAGATTTCAGGAATAAAAAAGGTGACATTTCAAATATGGATGTAGATTCAGTATAAATTCAGTTTGACTCTCTTTATGGAGAATGTGTTTTTGATCATGTCTCTAAGTTTTAATACATCATTTGAATTTGTTCAGCTGTAACAGGACTGATGTGAATATGAAAACATGTTTGATTTGTTTTTGCCGGGGTTATTTCTGTACAGCGAGGGAGGGTCAAATATTAAAATCAGCCCGTGGACAGATTCTTTTTTCTAACATTTGTTGTGTCACCTTTAAGCAGAGCGGGAGCAGAGTTTCTGGGGCGACAATCAGTGTAATTGTCCTAAAGTCTGACACATGCAATCTGCTAAAAGCCCTGCAGCCTGAAGGCCCAGGTGTACCCGGGGATTACAGCGGCAGAGGACAGGTGAAGTCAACGCACACTGACAGGGACACACACACACATCAGTGACATGGAGAGATAAAAAGTGCCCACACACACACTCAGCTCAACAGATTTGTTTTCGTGCCGTTATGCGGCCCGGATGACTATTCAGCTTTTTAAAATGTTTACTGTCTGAATAAAGCTTACAAAACTCTGGCTGGGTCAAGGCTCCCAAATAAATAACAAAAATCTGTTGGCAGGACACAGCTCTCCACAGGAGAGGATATTTGTGTTGAGAAATGAGATCCTTAACTTGTAAAATTAGGTGGCACAAATATAAGAACACAATCTGTTTTCCAGTAAACAAGGTTCAAATAGCTTCCTGCATGACATTTGTTTTTGTATCAATGTCAAAATAAATTTAACCTGCAAGTTTTCCTTTTAACTGCTGATGCAACAACAGTAGGACGTCATGGTGATAGGTTTATTTAGCACCTTTGTGTGCATTTTACATCCTTTTCTTCCTTTTCTAAATAATTTTGCATATGCCATGAATTTTTGTAAGACTGTATTTCTATTTGATCTTTTATTTCCAGCTCAGCTCTACAGTAAAGCTAAAATACACCGCGTACAAACATTTGTTACACTCATACCATTAAGAGCAAAAAATGTGCCATTGGAACCCATACAAACTGCAATTTTTGATCTCCCCTCCCATAAAGTATAATACGTGCATTTTATTATATTTGAGTGCCAGTCTGGGCTTTTGCCTTGGGGTTGATCATTTTTACTGCTCTACTTATTTTACCCATATGAAAATGGGTGAGAGTATTAATGTGTAATAATGCTTTATTATCAGCGTAACAGCCAATCACTGACATATCCCAGTCTGTAATAATACAGCACAATAAATCAACTTAACCTGTAGTACAATGAAAACTATTCTTTTTTATCAGTTTTCTTCATGTAAAAATGGTGGTAACATGGCAAAATATGGGTTTCAAAGTCAAGTCAAATTTATTTATAAAGCTACTTCAAGAAGACAGCAGTCGACCAAAGTGCTGTACATAGAATACATAAAAAGAAGTAAATAAATAGATAGATTGCAATAAAAACAATAAAATTAAAAACAGTGAAATAAAACAGTTAAACTAGAATACTACAGTGCCTGGATAAAATATTTCATAATTCATGAATATTTGATGTGTATGATTTGGACTGATGTTGGTTGAAAAATATCAAGAACGCAATAATCCAAAACAAAAAAAAACAACTCTGCGTGTAATATATGGAAAACAATATTCTTTTCTGTTTTTTTTCCCATCTAAAAACATGGTGGAATCATGACAAAAACCTAGCATTAAAAGGTTGAAACTATTTAAAAATTAATAAATATTTGATGTGTATGATTTGGACTGATGTTGGTAAAAAAAAAATCTAACCAAAAAAAGTTGAAAATAAATTATATGTATATATATTTTTTACAATTATCTTATTAAAAGCATCTTTTGTGCTGAGTGGTATGAGTCTAACATAAACCTCATTCACACTTGCAAAATAACTGAAATTATCCAGACTTTACGTTGGCTAGCAGTATGAGTTTTCTTGCGCCCCTATTTTATCTGCACAAAGTCCGAGTCGACTCATGCCTGAGCGCTGTGGTGAATTATCAGGGTAATTCACTGAGGCGAGTGGGGAGGCCTGCTGACATCATCCAGCGTGAACCAGGAAAAGAAAGACTTGACAGGAAGGATAAAAACAACCGCTGTAGAGGGAGAATAACACAAACTCAGATGTGAGTCTGGACATTTGAAAGTGTTGTTTTCATTGAACATCATCAGCATTCTGAAGATCATCCTCTCCAAAACGTTCACCACCGGGTCTCACGCATCGATAGAGCCGCTGTTGGATACGGAGCTATAACTCTGCAGCTTTCTTCGCTGTAATCGTCGTGCTCATAATGACGCTGCTGCATATTCACTTCTGTGAGCTTCAGTGCCCCCTCAGCTCTGTAGTTGATGCTTTTTAACACGTAACACTAAAGTTAGGATATTAATGTTCATCCGCTACTATATTCTGAAGTCTGATTCCCGCTGTGTATATTTGATGTTGTGTGCTGCCTGTCGGTGACCCCCCAGCCCCACCTCCACCACTTCTCCACTTCTCCACCATCCAGCAGGACATATGCTGTTTTCCTTTTCCAATACATGCATTACAGATTTTTTTTATTTATATGTATTTTATAGTTATTCAGATTTTTGTTTATATCTATCTTTTTATATATCTTTTTATCTATTTTTCAGACTGCTACTGGAATCCTAATTTCCCTGAGGGAGTTTCCCAAAGGCATTAATACAGTTCTATCTAATCTAATGTAATCTAATGTAATCTAATCTAATTTACATCAGAACTGGGAAGAGGGAAGTGGGAATGATGTCATATTCAAGTCATCGGCATTCCAGTTATAAAGTTGGAAAACATACTCACAGATCCACCTGGCTATTGTTAGCCGTTGTTAGCACGTCCTGCGTTGTAATTCGTTCATACCACATGAAGAATTTAAACAACACTATAGCAGTAGTTCTATATATGAATATTGAACAATACCATGTGTACGGCTGATTTAGTGCAACAAACACTAGTCAGAAGTGCTAATAAACGCAATATTACAGGAGCTTAATAACTGTTTATACCCGGGGAAGCCGTCTTCGACTGTCAGCTCGGGAGTGGTGAGGATTTCCCACTCGGAAATCGGAAATACCGACTTCCCAGTACAACTGCAAGGCAGTAATACTTCCTGCTGAGAGGAGCAAGTGTGAACGGCCATGTCAGTGAATCACCCAGGAGAGCTTCCCGGGTTATTAGCAGATAATTTCAGGGTTGTGTGTGAAAAGTCTTAATATTAGAACAGGTCCCGAGGGTTAAGGGTGCTGAGGAATCAGCCGTTTCAGGCACCAACTGGAACTGTTAACAGGAGGAGGGGGAAGCCCTGATGCCACAGACTTTTCTTGTGCATAGAAGTACTCTTTCACTTTAAGGAGACGTGTATGACACTAAAGGGAAAATTAAATTAAGCAGAAAATGACCTCTTTAATATAACTTTGACTGATGCCTTTGTAACCAGAGTGTGTTTGCATGTGACCTCTAAACAATAAAGATCTCACATTTCAGCATCATCTGATGTTTTGTGACTCTTCTTACTGAACTTGAAGAATCTGGCTGTCTGAATGTCCTCTGGGATTAATCAAATTGTGTCTTATTTTAATAAAGGAATGCTTCTTTGTCAAACCTTTCTTCATGAAAGTTAAGCTTTCTGTGTTTCTTAATTAAGAAAGTAGAGAGAAAATATGATCTGGTAAACTTTAAACATCCACAGAAAATGTCAGAGGACAGAAATTCTGTTACACGACGAGATAAATCTGTGAACATCCCTAAAGCCAGTCACTAATGACGAGCATTATTCATTTATCCACAGATGATGTTTTCTCGGTCAGCAGAAAGCCTGCAGATTGGCTGCTTTATTTTTGCTTTATTCACTGCTACCCAAATCCATTAAACAAGTCCAGCTCTGGCCTGCAAGAAATAATTAGTCTACTGGATAGGTCAACTTAATCATTCCTGAAAATAATATTCAATTATCTCCTCGGCAACTTCTAGAGCATGTCTCCTATTTTTAGCCCCCCTCTGTTTAACAGAGATAGGCAGTTTGATCCTTTTTATGTCAGGCCCGAAACACAAAGCAACAGAGAGACTGCGCTGCTAAACAGTCCTCTGCGGATAACCTATTATGCAGCTATAATAGTCTGAGCTTTCTCATTGTCTCTCTTTCACGATGATGCACCACATATGAGTCCCATCCTGCTCGATTATAGCTCCAGTTCCCCCAGCTTTCACACAATATTTCACTGGTTGCCCTTGACTTGTCCTTTTGTTTAGTCTGAGCCAATGTCCCCACAAAAAAGTCAAAGTTTTTAATCATCAACCAAGTAGATCTTAATCTGAATCACAGTTTATTGTTGATCATCAGGGCTTTGTTTCTCTCTTCTATAGATGCATAAAAGAGAAAAAAGCAGCGGGATCTGCCAGAATCCACGTCTTCCATCCGGTAGATCCATCTTACAAGTCTTCAAACTTTAACCGGTAAGAAAGAGCAGTCTTCTCCCGTCTTCTTGCAGACAAAGAGACATTTTCTGCGAGTGAGGGTTAACTGTGCTGAAAGCTCTAAGTCAGACATGGGCAACTTTAGTCACCATGAGGGCCACATAAGTTTTGTTCTTGTTGCCAAGTTATGGCAACTGTAGGATGCACCCATTCACAACTCCTCCAAGGCATTTGAAGTATCCCTCATAACCTGATTCCTTGACCCTGAAAACTTCTTCCTAGCTCTTGAATCATGTTGATATCTTATTAGTTTAACAATTATTGAGCATTAATGATCGTTCACTGATTCTGGTTATCTGGATCACAGCCAAAATAGAATTATTTTTAACTTTGGCCATCACTAATATCCTGAAAATTTCAGCTAAATCCGTTCAGTAGCTTTTGCGTAATGTTTCTAATAACCGAACAAACACACACAGGCAAAAACATGGTCTCCTTGGTGAAGGTAGTAAAGTAGTTGGTGAGTGTATATGACTCAACTTTGGCCCCCGTTTACACAACAACAAAAATGACCGAAAACGGAGAGTTTTTGTTGCGTTTGTGCCTTTCGTTTACATGAGAACGGTGCCTGGAGTGCCTGAATCTGCAAACTTTTTTAAAACCAGAGTAAAAAGTTTTGAATACGTTTTGGTATCCGTCTCCTTGTAAACAGGAACCAGCATTTTCAGGGAAAACGATGACACCTGGTGCATGCGCAGTACTCTTTCAGATGAAGGTTGCACGTGCACCTAAGAACAACAACAACAACAACTTTGGCCGTCTACTGGCAACATTTGTGCTGCTAACTGTGCTCGGTTTGTTATCCAGACAAAATTATCCAGACAGATTTGTTGTCCAGACAAGAAACTCCTGCATCTTCGTGCGTCCACTCGCCATTGTTGTTTGTAACACCGCTGTTTCTCTACAAACCTACATCGCCAACGACTGGCCTGGCATGCACGCTAAAGCGTTTTAGTCATTCTTGTCGTTCTGTGTGAATGCGCATCATTTTCACATTGTCTCCGTGTGAAACAATGTTGGGCCTTCAGCTTCAACTTCACTTTATTGATTTTCCCTTGGTAGGCGATTTGGTGTGCCGCAGTTGATCTCAAAAACACTCACAATAAGACAGTAAAAACAATACAAGCAATAAAAAAACATAAAAAATCTATCGTAAAAAATCTTTAAACAATTATTATAACAAAAATCTAAAGACACACAACATATCCAATACAAACATAGGGGTGAGGTCAGATAGACTAGTCCTCTTCAGTTCAACAGAGCAGCTCAAACAGCCGCAGAGGGACTTTAACGGGTATAAAAGTTAAAGCTAAATTTTCGGCACAAAATTTAATCTGACAGACACAATTTAAACGAGAAGCCTTCAGATGCATCGCTACAGTGATGCTTGAAGAGAATGATAAATATACTACTCAAAAGTGTGGAAATGTTATTCTAGTCAATGATTTCTCCCCTGAAATAATACCAGTTAGTATTGTTTTTATACCACTGGAAAGCCTGATTAGTCACCTTTTAAACAAGGTACAACTTGTGCATTCATGGAATGAGTAACACAGCTAAACGTGTGGGTGGTGCCCCAAAAAATGTGCAAAGTCCCCTGCAATTGGAAGCTTTTGTTCTGGTCAGAGTGGCAGCGTTATTTGGTGTTTGCCCTGGTAACATTTCCTAACTTAGGACCAAGTTCCATGAGACTGGTGAAGTCAAAGACAAACCATGCAGTGTGCATCCCAGGACGACAACAAACCAAGAAGATCTGTTCCTCCCCTTTGCTTCTCTGAGGAATCGTAGGCTTTCCTACAGAGGAAGAGGGGCTTTTGGCACTTTTTTGGGAATCACCCACATGTTTAGTTTAGATGCTCGTTTCATGAAGGCACGATTCCTTACAAGTCGTATCTCGTAAAGATGACAAATCAGGCTTTCCAGTGGTAGAAAAAACAATATTGATTGTTATTATTAAAAGGATATGCCAATATTTTTTTTTTCATGTCTTGCCACACTCCCCAGTTCATGACAAGCAGATAGACACCATTCTTTCGACTGTGCAGCAGCAGTAATTAGCTTAGCTCAAACACTGGTAGTCAATGGGTAGCGTTAGCCTGCCTCCGCTACAGTCAGCAAATAAACTCTTCAGAACCTCTAAACGGTCTTGTGTGCTTGTTGTGACTCTTTATTTTTAACCATGTTATGTAATGTTATCTATTTTTAGACTAAGATTAGCACTTTATTTAATTTTCAAAATATATACATATAATAACTAAACTACAAGGTGCATGTGCAAACCGCTGCAGAAGTGCTTTGTTTTGTTGGCCTACTTACAAGCACATCCGCTGTGGTTTGCGCGTGCACCCTGAAGTTTAGTTTAGGATGTATTTCTTTTGTAAAGTGCTAATCTTATCACACAGGACCGTTTGGCGTTGCTGAAGAGTTTATCTGATGACTGTAGGCAGAGGCAGGCTAACGCTACCCATTGACTCCCAGTGTTTGAGCTAAGCTGTTAGCTGTGGGTGAGCTCTGCCCGCCTCTTCCTTGTTACTGCACACTCAGTCTAAAGAATGGTGTCTATCTGCTTGTCATGGACTCGGGAGTGAGGCACGACACGAAAAGAAAAAAAATATTGACATATCTCTTTAAAGGAGAGAAATATTAATTGATAAATCATTTCCAAGCTTTTTTGAGTATATTTTGAAGTCCTGCATGAGCTCATCATAGCTGTAAACATGTCACCACAGTCATATACAAACTCTTGATGAGCTCCCCACCCTAAAGTGCCTCCATGCTCCCATGAAGAATCCTGTAAGTGCTGAGGTTTGAAGAAGACTGTGGATAATGTCATATAAATACAGACTCTATGTAGTCATTACAAGGAGCACGGAGCTTTTCTGTGTGAGGAGTCAGGTAAACCAGCACAGAAACACAATCACAGACTGCAGCATGAACAGACATGTAAACACTAAATGCATTTACAGCTCTGCGTCAGTCCCAAACACAACCTGAGAACTCCATTTCACGCATAACCTCTCCCGCTTCCCCCGCCTCTGTCTCTCTGTCTCTCTCCCCCCGTCCACGTCTCTGTCTCTCTGCCTCGCTCACTCCCTCACCAGACTCAATAAAGACTCTGAGAATAAATAAATAAGCCAGAGTATATTCTGTGCTCCAGGAAACGGCATAATTGTCATCGTAGGAGGGAGGCAGTGGGAGTCATCACTTGTCCAGACGATTTATAACCTTTGAAGTTGGATTTAAGCAGAGCACAGCGTTGCCGTTGTGTTGCCAGATACTGTCACGTCTCAGAGGAAGGCCTCGCTGTAGGCATGCGTGCACACAGACTCTCTCTGCGTCTGCATCAAACAGGCCCCAAAACTCCTGACTTCACTCTGTTTACTCCTGAGTGTCTCATTTGTCTTGAGCTTTTTTTACAAACAGTGTTGATCCAAGCTCAAGGTAGAGGCTGGAGTCATGTAAGGACACCCCCCCGCCCCTCACTGACCATTAATGTGACTCAGCAGAGGAAGGAAATAAGTGTTTGACTCACTTTGAGCCACAAAGTGATACTGCCCGCTGAGAGTAACGTTGGAGAAAAGCAGGATGTGACAAAGTGTGACATTTGTGTACAATCCGTATTCCAGTTAAGTCGTTGCAAATAAAATGCAAATAAAAACAGAATCCATTGATTTTCAAATCCTTTTCGACCTATACAAGATATTTAATATTCAAACTGTTAAACTTCTGTTTTTATTGTGCAAACATTCACTCATTTTGGAGTCGATGCCTGCAACTTGTTCCAATAAAGCTGGGACAGGGGCAACAAAAGACTGGGAGCATTGAGGAATGCCCAGAAAACACCTGTTTGGATCATCCACAGGTGAACAGATTATTGGAAACAGGTGAGCGTCATGATTGGGTATAAAAGGAGCATCCCCGAAAGGATGGGGCAGGATTCACCACTTTGTGAACGACTGCCTGAGCAAAAAGTCTAAAATTTTACAAACAATGTTTTTCAACATACAGTAGCGAGGAATTTAGGGATATCATCATCTATACTTCATACAGGGCTCCCACACGTCCTGGAAAACCCTGAAAATTATTGACCATTTTCCAGTCATGGAAAACATATGGAAAATGAGGAAAAAGTAAAATGTCCTGGAAAATTATTTGTCTTCCTTCTACCTTGTTAGTGAACAAAGTCCAAACATAGGAAATGAGGTAAAAATGTTGATAAAATAATGCAAGTTAAGGAATAAAATATAAAAACTCAAAACAATGGTGAAAAAAAAGAAATAATAAAAAATGGTAAAATAATATTTAGGATACTCAAACAGTAAAAAAAATCTATTTACAAATGAGCAGAGTAAATAAAGATAAAAAAACAGTATAAACTATAAATTTAAAGTAGTGAGACACTACATAAAAGTCAGACTAAAAAGATTGCTTGCTACGCCATGATACGGTGGAGCTAGCTCGAGATATTGGTCATCAACCTTTAATCTTGGTTTTTTGAAGGCTAGATTAATCTGAGCATTACCCACACCAATATTGTAACTTCAGTCGGTTTTGTGACACTGGAATCTGTGGGTGTCGTTTATCATTCTATGATAAATTTGTCATTATTTCTAAGAATGTCAGAGAATGTCTGATATTTCATAGATTTGTCACAGCCATAGACTGCACATCTTGTAAATCAGCTCTAGGGCAGAAGAATCATAAACATAGCAATCTGGGTAAATGTAAGAACAACTGTAGAAAAGGACACTGCAAAGTACGTGTGTGTGTGTGTTTGGTGGGGGGAGTCCTGGAAAAGTCCTGGAAATGATTGGTAGAAAAGAGTGGGAACCCTGTTCATAATATCATCAAAACATTCAGAGAATCCAGAGAATCTCTGCACATAAGCAGCAAGGCTGAAAACCATCACTGAATAAAATATAGGGGAGAAAAAAGCTCAGCCTGTGTATTTGTTTGTCTTTAACCACTATATTCATATATTTCAGCACACTCAAAATTAGAAATTATAGATATTAAAACTTTGTGAGTATTTAACTGAAACATACAGGTTACTCTTCAGATTTTCTTTAAACAACCACAAAATGAATAAACTTGCAAATCTGAGTTTCACTAAATGTTTTCTCAACATCATCATGTTCACATGAGTTATTGATGCTATCAGTTTAACACAAATGCTGCTTCAGTTTACAACCATTTGTATATTTTAATTGGTGTAGGGCCGGACCATCAGGTCATGATCAGCTCTTGCAGTGAACTCTAGAAACATGCAGGGAAGTCTGCAGACCGAGTAACAGTGTGTGATTTGCAGCTGAAAAGTCTACATCAGAGCCTCATAAACTTCTGGAATTTAGAGTGAAGCAGCACTCTGGATTCCTGAAGTAGCAAAATCCTCATTTGGTATTGATATTTTTGGGAAGTATTCAATGCCAAATGAGTAAAAGTATTGATACTGCAGTATTGATACTCTCATCCCTACAATGTCCCCTAAAGAATAAATTGAAAGAGATAATCTGGCCAAGGCACAAACCACCACCAAACATTGTCGAGTGAGCTATTGACAAAAATGTGGAAAACTTTGCCGTCTTAACCTAGCAGTGCACCTGGATCTGCCTGATTCATTGTCTGTAATCAGGCAGATCTATGTTGCCAAGCTCCAATCTACAACAATTTCAAGCGGCCAAAGCAGTACGGCCGAATCAACGCCCTTAAGAGCAGGAAGAGGTGGGAGCTACGAGCAAGACGACGGCGGGAAGTGACTGCTGTTGTGTGCTAATTAGCATAGATGCCAACAGCTTCAGTAGCAGTTTTATCAGATCTGGACCGCATTTCTTTATTCAATGAAGAGAGAAATGTTTTGGCAATATACCACATAGATGTATCGTTCACCACTTATATGTGACATGAAACTCATCAACGACAATCCCCACCAAGTTCTCCTGGTAAACTTCTGAGGAGAGCATATTTCACCAGGTATTGTCGAGTAACCACGACAGCCATAAACTAACCAGCATCGTCTGCGGAGGATTTTCACATTCTCTCCCAGTTTTCCAGCAGTGATCCCTGGTCAGGAGAAGAGCAAAAACATGATTTCCCATAAGAAAAGCTTAAAGTGACGTTCCTTTGTCACTTAGTCAATTTCTGATAAAATTGTAGCTATTGCCGCATCCATGGAGACCGTTTCAGAAGCCGCCATTGTTTTCAAACATGCAGTCACTTCCCGTTGTCGTCACGTCTTCAGTTTCCAGCACTCTTCCCTGATTGGGCCGTCCGGCTTTTGGCCATGAAGTTGTAGGAGATTGGAGCTTGGCAAGATGGATCTGTGTGGTTTCAGACGATGAATCAGGCAGCTCCATCTGCTCTGCAAGGTCACATCCGAATTCTGGTCAAAGCAGCATCTAATCACTTCTCTCTTGTGTCATGCCCAGCATTTAAAAATGTGAAATACTGCCCTATCCTACAATATTAACAAATCCTTTTAAAAAATCCTGGATCCTTACCTAATCCGTTGGTCCTCAGTCCATTTCTGACCTACCCTGTAAATTTCATCAAATTCCGTTCATAAGTCTTTGAGATATCCTGTTAACAATCAAACAATCAATGGCAAAAACAAATCCTCTGTGCCGGAGGTAATTAACAGCAATGTTAGATCAGACAAGGAGGCTAAATGTAATTAAGACAAACTCAACATCAACACCAATAAACACTCTCACACCACTCTGTAGCTTCTGTCAGCGACATTATCAGTTATTGGAAACACTCCATCTTGTTTAGGATATAACTCATGATCCACATTGTTCTCATTTTTATCAAAACAGTCGGCTCTTCAGCTCGTTACCTTACCTTTCATTTATTCTGTCACCCTTTTGTACATCATGTTCGGGCAGCTAATGAAGCAATTTTCTGCTTGTTTGCAGACTTCACTGTTGTGTAGTGATGCATTCAAAGATACCAGCCTCAAAAACAACAACAGCGATTTCTTTGTAATGAACTGAAAGGGAAATCAGCATGACCCGAGGAAACAAGACATTTTCCGGAGGATGCAGCGGTAAGTTCACTCCAGTGAAAAATGCCTAACTGTTTCTGGTATCAGCCTCCACCTGCAGCACCATGTGAGCAGGCCACTGTGATGCCAAAATCAGCTTTTTCCTCACCTGCTCTCACATTAAGCAGCGTCAGATTAATGCTCATCACCTCCTCGTGCCTCCTGTGGTTCCTGCTCACCAATCAGACCCCCTCAGCACCACCCAGATTCAGAGGAAACGGCTCTGTTAATGAATGAGTGCTGAAGATCCAGGCAGGTGTCTTCCTCAGTGAAGATGACTGCAGGCTCATGTATGAAAGGGTGCTCTCTTGTGGCCAGAGGGGGTAAAATCTGACCCAGAGCTGGAGTGACAGGCAGTAATATGCTTTCATAAATCCAGTGTGCTGCTGCTAGACTCTTACTGTGGGCTGAGGATGGAGCTTCCCATAAAGATATTCATATAGAGGAAGATTTAAGGGGTTTTAGGTTATTGAATTCATATTTATTCAAGAACTGAAAAACAGAGCTTGTGAAGGTACAGTAGGGCTGGGTGAAATGAATTTTTTATCTTGATTATGAAACATTATAAACCTCAATATTTGTCAACAAAAATGGTTAAAGTAGTATCAGAATTATACATTTTGACATGATCCCTGCAAACCAAACAATAATTAGAAGTGTTCTAAAAGCACAAACCTTAAATCCTTGAAAAATGTCCTGGATCCACATCTGGATTCAAATCGCCAACAAAGTCTTATCAATTCTCCCTTGTGCCACGACCAACATTCCCTGAAAATGTCATAAAAATCCATTCATAACTTTTTGAGTTGTCTTGCTAAAAGACTGACAAATGGAAACGCTGGCAAAAACATTACCTCCTAGGCAAAAGTAAAGATGTGTGTTTTTAATCGAGGCAACAAAAACAGAGGTCCTAAATGCACAATATTGGGCCATATTTTGATTTGATTATTAAAAATGGCAGGCAAGCTGTAATAAGCTGTCCAAATTGTGCCGTAAAATTGGTAATATTTTTACCTCCACCAAGGAGGTTCTGTTTTTGCCAGCATATGTTTGTTTGTCTGTTTGTTAGCAAGATTACACAAAAACCACTGGTTGGATTTTGCTGAAATCTTCAGGAGATGTTGGTAATGTCCCAACTTAAAAATGATTATATTTTGGTGGTGATCCAGATAAGCTCCAATTAGCAAACAATCATTTTTGCTCAATAACTGTCTAACTAATAATGATAACAACATGATTCTGAGTGCAGGGTGTGTGTTTTCAGGGTCATGAATCATATTATGATGGTAACTTTATTATGGAACTATTGCTTAAAGATGTAACACCACTATGTGAGCTACCTTGGTGGAGGTTTGCGCTCTATGAGTGCTTTCTAGTTGTTTATTGAGATTTTGATCATTTTCTTTACCCTTGCAAACATAAAGCATCAAAATATACAAAAGTTTAATGATTTGCTGTCGTATTTTTAGATTAAAGATCATTTAAATTGCCTAAATTACACAAATACATTGGCAACATCTGAAAAAAATAGATGGAGATAGCAGGGGGGTTCTTTCAAATAGTTTACACCAGGGGTTTACAACCTTTTTTTTTTTTTTTTTTTTTACCGAGGACTGCATACTAAAAAAGGCAAGGATGACCAGGCCATATTAACAAACCAACCTTTGGACTGTTAGAGTTTATAAATCAGCCCAGTGTAGATTAAGAAATATAAACAAATATATAAACAGACTAAATCACAGATTTTAATTAATGGTTCAATAAGGCCAAGAGTCACTTTTTGTAAATCTTGGGGTGGCTGATCAGATTTTAGAGGACCCTTTTTGACCCAGGCTATCAATGGATGGGTGCCTAGTCAAGTTTGAGGACGACCCTCCAAGCAGCAGAAGGCTCATCTTCAGTTTCAGACTCATGAGAAGAGCACAAAGGTGAAAAACTTCATGAGCGCTTGAAAATGGCCAACACAGTATCCTTGAGGAGAGGAAAAAAAGCAGAAGAGGGCAATTCAAGCTGCTTGTGAAGGCAACAATCAGTCTGTTTTTATTCACCAGTCAAGCACAAGCTTTCATTCATTTTTCACAACTTGCAGGCCAATTAAAAGTGTTCAGTGGGTTGTAGTTGGTGCCCAGGCCAAAGTTTGGACAACCCTGGTTCACACAAATAGGTTGGTGAAATTTGAAAAAAAAGGGTGAAACTGACAAGAGTAGCTGTAGTCTCCAAACATAAGCTATAGTCTCCAATAATAATAAGACAAAGAGCAAGAGTTTTCCTAGCATTAAATCACACAGATGTGTTAACAACATTCAGAAAGGTACAATACAGAGGGCGGCAGAAGAACAACAACATTTGGAAAAGTGGATAAAGCTGACACAAAGATTTTCAACAAATGAATTGCACAAATAGTTTGACAGTATTGGAGAAAGAACTGGAAATGGCAAAAAGTAAGGGTTTCTAACCAAAAGAAAGAAAAACTGCATGGAGAAGATTTTTAAAAGCGGGTAGCAGTGAGAATATCCTGCTGATGTGTTGCTCAGGTATATCAGCAAACGTAGAAAAACTGGATGTGAATTGTAAGAAGCTATTGGCTCCACAAAGGAATTGCACAACTAGATGAACAACATTTGGAAAAGTGGGAAGAACCGGTAGGAAATTTTTAGGTTTCCCTAGAAATAAGTTGCTCAAATACAATGGCAACATTTAGAAAAGTAACCTGGAGCGTTCAGTATATCTCACTGGTCCATCTGAGCAACAACACATAAAAAGTGTTTGGGGAGGGCAGAACCTTTCAATAGCATATCCAGCAGGTGATTGGACGATCGTTCTGTCAATCACATTTATTACAGGCCAATCAGATAATGTAGTAGGCGGGCACTACTGCTACGCTGTACAAAACAAAACGTGAGCCTCTTCTTACAAACTCTCGACTAAACATGTTGGAAGTGGAACAAAAGTATCCTTTCTATGGAGAAGTTTGTAGTGCTGATATTTGTTTTTCATTTCATCGATCTCTGTACAAGCAGTCACTCCCGCCTTGCTCGTAGCTTCCACCTCTTTCTGCTCTAAAGGATGCTGATCTGGCTAAGCACGATCGTTGTAGATCAAAGCTTTGCAGGATGGATCTGTCTAATTACAGACATTGAATCAGGCTGATCCAGGTTAAAGCTGTGGCTTCCATAAATAAAATTCACAAATGACTTGGCAGAATTTGGAAAAATGACAACAACAAAGTACAGATATTACTTGGAAATATGTAGCAGTAAAAATTGTGTCTCTTGCTTTGTCTATCTTCAACAGAACATGACCGCTGATGTCTAGAAGAAGACTTTTCTGTTGCACTGGTGCACAGAATGAAAAAGCTCACCCAACCTTTTGGACATTTTAAAACAAGCCCACTCGGAGCTACAAGCATGAGCATGTACGTATGGTCTTACATGCTTAGTCAGATAAGACGGTGCTGTGCTGTTTACCACTTTATAAGTTACCAGCAACACCTTAAAGTCACTCTAAGGGCTGGACTGATGTGCTCATATTTGGTCAGAATACAAGCAGCTGCATTCTGCACCATCTGCAGACCTTCACAACTTTTCTTCAGCAGACCTGACATTACAGTCGTCCAACCAAAGAATCACAAAGGCATGAATGACCTCAGCATCCTTAAGATTGAGCTAATCTTGGCGAAGTTTCTGAGGTGAAAGAAAGCTGCATGTCTCAAAGCTTTTATATGTGAGACATACAAATGAAAGTGTCTGACACCAAGGTTTTTAACTCTGTCTCCGTAATGAACACCAAAGTCATCCAGGGACAAAGTAAAATGATCAAACAGATGATACAGTCAAGAAGCTCCAGTAATCATCATTACTGTCTTGGCAGAGATAAGGAACAGGATTTATTTTCAATAACAAGCTCCTTACATAAGCCACACGGACCTCAAATCAGACCTTTCTAGAACTTCTGGGATGTTTAACTGCAAATCATCAGCATAACAATGGAGAGCTAAAACCAAATTAATGCAAAATGTGACCTCATGGCACCAAGAAGATAAAACAGCAGGGGACCCAAGGAGATTCTTTGGCAGCCTTTTTAAGTTGGTGAAATTGGTGAGCAGAAAAGGTTTCCCACAGATACGCTGGCAGCATTTGAAAAATGGCATGAAATGACGAGTGCGAGTTTCCAAGAAAAAACAAAGAATATAAATATGCTTGTCACATTTGAGAGAAGTGGGTGGAACGTGATAAATTGCACATATATGTTGGCAGCTTTTGAAAAAGGAAGTTTGGAGTTATCAAGCACTAACCTCTGGGACTGAAAAATGAAGCCAGTGCAGAAGTGCCAAAGACCTGCAGTTCTTTGAGGTGACATGATTGTGTGGAAATATTCACACCGTGGTTCAAAGAACGACTGAAGTCTAAATATAAAATACATCTAAGTGCTCTCACAATTCCACAGTGATTTTTTTATGTCGTGCCCTTTTTGATGTTCTTGAGGATTTTGGAAATTAGGTACAGGATTGATGTGGATACAAGTCTACATCGAGTCTGTCCTGCTTCAGCTCTATTTTTAGACTAAGATTAGCACTTTATGTAATTTTCGAATGAAATACATGTGCACAGACGTGCTTGTCATCAAACCAAAGCCTCTGTTTTCGAGTAGGTGACGATAATAAGATAATAGTGGAAGATAACGTAACACAACTAGGTAAAGAAAAGGAGTCACAACAAGCACACAGGATGTCTAGAGTTACTGAAGAGTTTATCTAATGACTGCAGGCGGAGGCAGGCTAACGCTACCCACTGACTCCCAGTGTTTGAGCTAAGCTAATTAGCGGTGGGCGAGCTCTGTCCGTCTCTTCCTTGTTACCGCACACACAGTCGAAAGAATGGAGTCTATATGCTTGTCATGGACTCAAGAGTGAGGCAAGACACAGAAGCAACAAAAATGTTGGTGTATCACTGTAAAAGAGAGAAATAATTGACCAAAATAACATTTCCAAACCTTTTTTGAGAGGTATAGATCAATAATTCTCAATTTAGACGAAACATACTATCATCTTGTGATCAGTAAGTATATCACTGTAAATTACCCTTTTTATCTTTCCCTAAAATTAATAATTATACATTATATCGGTTTTTTCTTGAGAAGGTAATGATATATCATAAATCTCGATACATTGCCCAGGCCCAGATAGACACACAGAGACAGATTTGCAGAGATAAATAGTAAAGTCATATCAGAGTGAATCCTGGCGTCTCCTCCGTGCGCTCTCCGGGTTTTCTGTCTCTCCCCTCCCATCTATTTCCTCCTCGCTGCTCCTACTGTACCTTCACTTGTTCAGCCTTCACTCTGAGAGGAGGAGGAGGACGGTATGTGATTGGCCAGGCGGGGTCTGGTAGTCCGGAGGCTGGCATTGTGCTCCGCGTTCATCCCCGTGTTCTTGTTTACACCTTTCGGACCGGGGACGAGTGAAGACTCCCCGAAGGACGCAGCAGAGCCCGGGGTTCAGTCTGCAGGGGACGCGCCTGCCTCACAGCATCTCCTCTCGGTACTTTACTCCGCAAGTTTCCCCTCTCGGAGTCGGACTCTCCGCTTCAGTTGATTTTCTTTCATCCAGAGCAGAAATGCGTCAAACTTTTTGGTGACTTTACGCGGCAGCTCTGCGCTCATGGATGCCTCTCAGGCGGGCTTCTGGGAATGAAATCTAAGAGGAATACTCCCCTGAAATCCATCTTTTCTGCCCACTGGGTGTGATATCTACGGTGCGAGTCAAACTTTGATTACGCGCGGAAATTACAGCCTCTCCATCTGTCTCGGAGGATAAACCTCAGCTCGGTGATGGATGTCTTTTGAGCGAAACAACCCGAGTGACCATTTTACAAATTCTGCGACTTCTAACATCACTCACTGGACTGTTTATTTCACCATTTCCCTTGGGGATCTTTTTGGAAAAGAGTCACTCTCTGTGCCTCATTTACCGCAGGTTACGCTGCGCGGACAGCCCGGGACGATTCGGAGTGGCGTAGCTGGAAAAGATGCGCTCTGTTCGGGTGCAGCGTG